>ONZH01015480.1:0-170250 GCA_900303285.1 Rhinella marina | reverse complement strand
CCAGCGTGCTATCAGAAAGGGTGTTCAGCGCAGCCGGGGGCATTATAACCGATAAGCGCAGCCGCCTGTCAACCGACCAGTGCCGACAGGCTGACGCTAATCAAAATGAACAGCAAGTGGATTGACCCGGACTTTGCTTCTCCAACAGTGGAAAGCAGCCAAAAGTGAAGTGCCATCTGTATGAAGTGCCATTTCCTCCTCCACCTCCTCCTCCTCCTCCTTAACCGCCATAAAAAAAAAAAAAAAAATATTTATGGCTCACCTCTTGGGCCTACAAGCAATTTTATCATGGCTCACCTCTTGGGCCTACAAGCAATTTTTATCATGGCTCACCTCTTGGGCCTACAAGCAATTTTTATCATGGCTCACCTCTTGGGCCTACAAGCAATTTTTATCATGGCTCACCTCTTGGGCCTACAAACAATTTTTAAGAGGTCTCACCTCTTGGGCCTACAAACAATTTTTATTATGGCTCACCTCTTGGGCCTTAATACAATTTTTAAGAGGTCTCACCTCTTTGGCCTCCACTTAATTTTTTCGAGGGCTCACCTCTTGGGCCTCCATATAATTTTTTCGAGGGCTCACCTCAAGCTAACTTTGCGCACTCATTAAAATATTTTCACAACAAGGACCTAAGAGTCCTCGATGGGAGAGCTTTGTGTGGGGGCCTGTTATAGGGAAGAGATGCGGCCCTGCGGGCTCTAGCCTGCCTTCTCCATGAGCCTCTGGCCAGCCCTGCCTTTTGTGGTCCTACGCATCCCTCAACATCCCCACTGCTTTACCTGCTAGACATGACACTGGGCCAGGTCGGGTCACTGACTTCGTCATACTCAACCACCTCCTCTTACACTGCCTCACTTTGCTCCAACAGCCTCCCTTGCTGGCAACTGTGTCTCATCATCATCCCTAATCATTTTACACTTTAGTGCCCGTTCCACACCACCATCAGCTAGAGATGGAGCTTGCTCCAGTGTTTGGGCATCAGAACAAACAAAATCCTCAGATAGCTCCTGCGATTCTTGCATGGGTGGGAACACTGGGTTGATAACATTGGGCAGGGTGGGAGGAAGGAGGGTCAGAGTGAGGTCCCTGCAGTTTCTGCAGGCTATCAACGAGACTGGACTTTGTGGACTTGACTGGGTGGTGGACATATTTAACAAATCTAGAAGGAGAAGGAGGGGTTTGCCGAGCTGTCTATAAGGGTTGCGGAAATCCAGACAGAACCAAGGCCCAAAACTTAGGTGGGGGTAGCAGGTTTGCCCGTCCCCGCCTCCACAACATTCACCCAGTGTGCTGTCAGGGAGATGTAGCATCCCCGGCCTCAAACCAAAGTGTTGGTGGTCAAATGGCCTTTTGCAGTAACCGTGTTACTCGGGCGTGGATGATGTTTTGGGACATGTGCCTGGGCAAGGCAGGGATGGCACAGAGGGAAAAATAGCGATGGCTTGATTGCTTTCCCCTTGCCTATGCCATCTGTGGTTGTCATAGGCAACGTGATTTTAAGGGGTGCAGAATTTTATCTTCTTTTTTGTCTAGTTTGGCTTGGGGTCCATGGCAATGTAGAGGAAAGAAGGTTTCCTTGTATGGTCTCACTTTACAGAGAGGTTATATTGTCTTTGGAGTGTATTGTTGAGAGGCTGTGATAGTGGCGTAATAGTGCGACTTGGGCGCGTTATATGCACCCAGACATGCTTCCCCTGCTGTCCCAGTTGCATTCCAGCAGTGTTGGCATCCTTTTCTGAGGTTTCAGGGTGGACTTCGTGACCTCCAAGTGGTCGAATTGAGATTTCCAAGTGGCGAGCATTTTTTTCCCATAGACTTTAATGGGATTCGATATTCGGTCGAATAGTCGAATATCGCGGTCTATTCGAATCGAATTTCGAACTTTCGAATATTTCACTACTCGCTCATCTCTAATTATGTACAAAGTGATAGTGATTAGTACTATTAATTACAAAGTTAGATAATAAACCATTATACTGTTTATACTCAAGTAGGACCATAAAGTTACAACAATATACAGTACATGCATTACAAACCAGACTGAAGTCGAGATGTTGCCAAATAACATTGGCAGCACCTCTGACTCCTATGTGCTTCACCCCTTGGCTTCCTCTGGGGGTTCTGAGGTATGCTGGAAATGGAGAGTTGTATAAAGGCAGAAGGGCTGGAAGACAATGTCAGGAAGAAGTCTGCATTAACCCCTTCCCGACCAGCGCCGTACATGTACGGCGCTGCGGGAAGTGATTTCGCTGCGCCCGCCCGATTAGCGGCGGGGGTCCGGCTGTGCCCAGTAGCCGGACCCCTGATATATGCACCAGCATCGGTGAAAACACCGATGCCGGTGCATTAACCCTTCATGTGCCGCGGTCAGCGCTGACCGCGGCACATGCGATGCAGCCGGTGGGAGGGGGTTGCCATCGGGTCCCCGCGCTGCTGTGACGGGGACCCGATGGCTGAGATAGCAGCCGGATGCCTTCCTTAGGCATCCGGCTGCTATCTACGGAAGCCTGTGAGATCCAGCCCCCTGGATCTCACAGGCAGTGTGCTGGAAGTGTATTACATTGAGTAATACACTTCCAGCCAATGCATTACAATACAGAAGTATTGTAATGCATTGTAAGGGGATCAGACCCCCAAAAGTGAAAAAAAGTGTAAAATAAGAAAGTGAAAAAAATAAAGTTTTACAAAAAAAAGTTTCAAGTTCCCCCCCCCAAAAAAAGTCATTTTTACAAATAATATAAAAAAAATTGTAAAAAATAGTGAAAAAAAAAAAAAGACATATTAGGTATCGCCGCGTCCGTATCGACCGGCTCTATAAAAATAGCACATGATCCACCCCGTCAGGTGCACGCAATTAAAAAAAAAAAAAAAAACTGTGCCAAAACAGACATTTTTTGGTCACCTTCCCTTACAAAAAGTGTAATAGCAGGTGATCAAAAAAGCGTATGTATCCCAAAATGGTACCAATCAAACCGTCATCTTGTCCCGCAAAAAATGAGACCCTACCTAAGACAATCGCCTGAAAAATAAAAAAAATATGGCTCTCAGAAAATGGCAACACAAAAAGTATTTTATTTTGTTCAAAAAATAAATCAAATGTGTAAAACTATCCAAAATAAAAAAGTTAGACATATTGGTATCGCCACGTCCGTAACAACCTGCTCTATAAAATATTGCATGAGATGGCCCCCCAGGCGAATGCTGTAAAAAATTTTTTTAAAAACTAAGCCAAAACAGACATTTTTTTCCCTTTGCCTCACAAAAGTATAATAGCAGGCGATCAAAAAGGCGTATTTACCCCAAAATGGTACCAATCAAACCGTCATCTTGTCCTGCAAAAACGATACCCTACCTGAGACAATCGCCTGAAAACTGAAAAAAATATGGCTCTTTGAAAATGGCAACACAAAATAAAGATTTTATTCTGTTCTAAAAATAAATCTAATGTGTAAAACCATCCAAAAATAAAAAAGTTAGACATATTGGGTATCGCCGCGTCCGTAACAACCTGCTCTATAAAAATATTGCATGAGATGGCCCCCCAGGCGAATGCTGTAAAAAAATTTTTTTAAAAACTAAGCCAAAACAGACATTTTTTTCCCTTTTGCCTCACAAAAAGTATAATAGCAGGCGATCAAAAAGGCGTATTTATCCCAAAATGGTACCAATCAAACCGTCATCTTGTCCTGCAAAAACGATACCCTACCTGAGACAATCGCCTGAAAACTGAAAAAAATATGGCTCTTTGAAAATGGCAACACAAAATAAAGATTTTATTCTGTTCTAAAAATAAATCTAATGTGTAAAACCATCCAAAAATAAAAAAGTTAGACATATTGGGTATCGCCGCGTCCGTAACAACCTGCTCTATAAAAATATTGCATGAGATGGCCCCCCAGGCGAATGCTGTAAAAAATTTTTTTTAAAAACTAAGCCAAAACAGACATTTTTTTCCCTTTTGCCTCACAAAAAGTATAATAGCAGGCGATCAAAAAGGCATATTTATCCCAAAATGGTACCAATCAAACCGTCATCTTGTCCTGCAAAAACGATACCCTACCTGAGACAATCGCCTGAAAACTGAAAAAAATATGGCTCTTTGAAAATGGCAACACAAAATAAAGATTTTATTCTGTTCTAAAAATAAATCTAATGTGTAAAACCATCCAAAAATAAAAAAGTTAGACATATTGGGTATCTCCGCGTCCGTAACAACCTGCTCTATAAAAATATTACATGAGATGGCCCCCCGGGTGAATGCTGCAAAAAAAAAAAAAAAAAACTATGCGAAAACAACCATTTTTTTCCCCTCTTGCCTCACAAAAAGTGTAATAGCAGGCGATCAAAAAGGTGTATTTACCCCAAAATAGTACCAATCAAACCGTCATCTTGTCCTGCAAAAACGATACCCTACCTGAGACAATCGCCTGAAAACTGAAAAAAATATGGCTCTTTGAAAATGGCAACACAAAAAAAAGATTTTATTCTGTTCTAAAATGCATCTAATGTGTAAAACTTTCCAAAAATAAAAAAGTTAGACATATTGGGTATCGTCGCGTCCGTAACAACCTGCTCTATAAAAATATCACATGAGATGGCCCCCCAGGTGAATGTTGTAAAAAAATTTTTTAAAAAACCATGCCAAAACTGCTATTTTTTTTCACCTTGACCCACAAAAACTGTAATACAAAGCGATCAAAAAGTCTTATGTACCCAAAAATGGTACCAATCAAACCGTCATCTCGTCCCGCAAAAAATGAGCCCCCACATAAGACAATAACTCAAAAAATGAAAAATCAACGTCACCCGCAAACCAATCCATCAAAATCTGTTCTGCAAAATCCATATGGCGCTCCTTCTGTTTTGAGTCTTGCCATGTGCCCCCACAGCAGTTTACCACCACATATGGGGTGTTGCCGTATTCAGGATAAAATGGGTAACAAATTATGGGGTGCTTTTCTCCTGTTACCCCTTGTGAAAATGAAAAATTTGGGGCTAAAGCAACATTTTATTGGAAGAAATGAAACTTTTCATTTTCACAGCCAAGTGTTTCCAAATTCCGTAAAACTCTTAGGGGGTCAAAGTGGCCAGAACCCCCCTTAATATATTCTTTGAAGGGTGTAGTTTCCAAAATGGGGTCACTTTATGAGGGTTTCCACTGAAGGGGTACGTCAGGGTCTCTCAATTACAAAATGGTGCCTAAAAACTATTCTAGCAAAATCTGCCTCCAAAATCCATATGGCGCTTCTTTCCTTCTGACCACTGCCACAAACCCATAGAGACGTTTACCACCACATATGGGGTATTTCTGTAAACTGCAGAATCAGAGTAATGAGTATTGAGGTTTAGTTTGCTGTTAACCCTTGCTGTGTTGCAAGAAAAAATTATTAACATGAATAATCTACCAAAAAAGTGAAATTTTGAAATTTCACCTCCATTTTCCTTTAATTCTTGTGGAACACCTGAAGGGTTAACAAAGTTTGTAACAGCAGTTTTTTATAACTTGAGGGGTGTAGTTTCTAAAATGGGGTCATTTATGGGGGGTTTCATTATGTAAGCCCCTCAAAATCACTTTATATCTGAATTGGTGCTTAAAAAAATGGTTTTGGAAAATTTGGTGAAAATTTGAAAAATGGCTTCTAAACTTCTAAGCCTTCTAACGTCCTAAAAAAGTAAAATGACATTTATAAAATGATGCCAACATAAAGTAGACATAAGGGGAATGTAAAATAATAACTATTTTTGAAGGTATTACTGTGTATTTTGAAAGTAGAAAAATTGAAATTTGGAAATTTTTCCAAATTTTTGGTAAATTTGGGATTTTCTCATAAATAAGGGTGAAATATATTGACTCAAATTTATGACTGTCATGAAGTACAATGTGTCACAAGAAAACAATCTCAGAATGGCCTGGATAAGTAAAAGCGTTCCAAAGTTATTACCACATAAAGTGACACATGTCAGATTTGCAAAAAATGGCCCGGTCAGGAAGGTGAAAACAGGCCCGGGGTTGAAGGGGTTAAACTGTAACTGCCATTCTATTTGTATTTGTGTAATGTGTAGGGGCAGTGATACTGACTATTTTTGTGATATACTTAAATTACCGAAATCATACATTTCTACTAGAAAAATAGCTCTAAAGTGGCTCATTTTGAACCTTAGCAATGTTTCTCTGTCTTCTGTTTACATAATTGTGGAATCTTGCTAACAATGACTGTTGTGAGGCAGTGACAGGCCTCAGGTATGAAGGAAGATATGTGTCTCCTAGAATGGTGCAGGAAACCTATTAGAGGAGGTGCCTGGCCTTGGTGGAGTAAAAGCCAATAGCTAGTGTGTCCACTAGGATACATGGTGGACGCTGTTGTTACTTAACATAGCCAGTATCAGTTAATCTGGCCTGGCTGTAATGGGAATAAGCATAGAGCTGGGTGGGTGCTTATTCCCCATGATCCACGCCGGGTTTCACATGTGGCCCATGTCCATGGTTCTGATTTAAAAGTCAGCTGCAATCCTCAGTGTGGGGGAAGTCTGGGGAGAGATGGGCCCCAGCAGGGGCGTAGCTATAGGGGGTGCAGAGGTAGCAGTCGCTACCGGGCCCAGGAGCCTGAGGGGGCCCAAAGACCCTTGTAACGCATAAGAAGACACACAGAGCACTAAGGGAAGCTGAACTCTTGCACCAGGACCCATGAGCCTTTAGCCACGCCCCTGGGCCCCAGAGAACAGACCTGTGTGATTGAAGACTGGGCCGCTGGCAGAATGTGAGGCTGAAGGAAGCCAGATCTATCCCCTTCTGTGAACAGGGGGTGAGAGGTGTTTATTTTGTATTTATGCTTTATGGTGTTGTTGCCTAACCCAGTGATGTGATAACTGGAGAAGATCATCTGTACTGCTTAAAGCGACACAATAAAGCACTGTTTGGGCTTGGAAACCCCTCGTTTGATGAAGAGTCTGTCATTGCCGACCCCCTGTGAGAGAGCGATCCCTTACACTGTGTTATGTATACAGAAGACAGGGGAGCATTGCTAAGGTTCAAAATGGGCCACTTTAGAGCTATTTTTCTAATATAAATGTATGATTTCAGTAGTTAAAGTATTACAAAAATGGTCAGTATCACTGCCTCTACATATTACTTTGTACATCATACAATATATGTATTAGGGACTGATTGTCATTATAGTGAGTCTACAGAATTGTTGAATCTTTAAATTTCTGATACATAATAATGTCAACATCTCTCCTTCATATGTTATAATTGTTTTAAGGAATAGAGATTTTTGTATTTAAAAACCATTATAATTGGTGTTGCATCATGTAATTGCATCATTTAATCTTTTTGGTATGTTAAAATTTGGACTACAATTTCTAGGTTTTTATTAGTCTTCTGGAGGCCACACCAGACATATACTATACTACTGTACTATGTTAACCTCACCCCTGACATAACTGTACATCAGTGGTATATGATGTGTGTATGGGGCAGGCTCATGAGCTAATCCCACTCCATACACTGTGGGTGACGGCTGTGTAGTACAGCTGACATCTGGCCACAGTAACTGGGATCAGAGATAACGCTAATCCCGGTCATTAACGATCAAGCCTCCCTCTAATTCTGATGGATTCTGAAACCACATAGATGCCATGGTCGCTACTGACTGTGGCATCTAAAAGATTAAATGGCTGTGATCCTTGATTCTGTTGATTCAGATGATCCATGCAGCACTTAGACTAAGTTGCAGTAAAATTCAGCAGCCTAGCCTCAGGCATATTGGTGTTCACTAAGTAGTTAATGGTGATAAAACCGCCAATAATACAGGAAATGATGAGTACAGCATCCTCCCAGAGACCAATGAGTGACAGGGGAACTGATTGCAGACTCATATCTGTGTGTATAAGGCCTTCAGCAATACAATATAAGGGCTCATGCACACAAATGTATTTTTTGTCAGCATTTGATCTGCATTTATTGCGGGTTGGATGCTGACCCAGTCACGTCAATCAGGCACGTCAATCAGGCAGATCGGCAATTTGCGGACTGCAAAAACGGCTACGGCTGTGTGCAAGATCCCTAACTGACATTAATGTGGTTTCCCAGAGGTTGAATATTGATGACCTATCCTCAGGATAGGCCATCAACATCTGATCAGTGAGGGCCCAACTCTTCAAACAGGTGATCAGTGGCAGTGTAGACTGCCACCGATCAGATGTTGATAACCTGTCCTGAGGATAGGTCATCAATATTTTACTCCCGGAAAACCCCTTTAAATCTGCTGATGCTGTCCCAGTCTTGTAATGCTTTCCGATACAGGAAATGTTAGTGGATTGTGTCTGCTATATTGGATAACATACATCATGCCTGTCTATATCTGTTTTCTCTTGCAGCTGGAATACGTTGTGTAAAGTTTTTTGGATTGGGAACTAGAGCTGTTTCTGGTTCTCTAGACCATACATTGCTTCTATGGAATCTAATAACTGGTAAAAAGTATTTGTGTATTCAAGAAGATCACACAAACTATGAAAATGCTTATCTGCATGTGGATGAGAAGATTGGGATTATTTACTCAGCAACTGGATCTAAGGTCAAGTAATATTCTTGTCTCTAAATAGAACAATGTAGATATACACCACAAAAAAATGTCCAGATGATAATACCCCTTTGATTAGAATTTCAGTAAAAAAAAAAAAAAAGTTGCTTCTCCTATCTTACATATGGTAGGGCCAGGCCATCATATCATAGCATACTTTAAAGGGAACCTGTCATCAACTTTATGCTGCCCTCACTGAGAGCAGTATAAAATAGTGACAGAAATGCTGATTTCAGCGCTGTGTCACTCATGAGCTAAAAGTAAGTGGTTGCCAAGAACCAGCATCATAACCATTGCAGCACAGGCCTGTCAAATCTACCTGAGAAGAGTCATGGTTATTCATAACCTCCTGCTCTCCCCGACCATCAGCTGATGATTGGCAGTTCTCTCCTAGAGAGAAAGGAAGAAAACTAGGTAGAAAACTGTCAATCAGCAGCAGGTGGGCAGGGAGAGCAGGAATTCACGAATAACCATGACTCTTCTCATGAAGATTTGACTCTTTTCCAGGCCCAGTCTGCAATGTTTGTGATGTTGGTTCTTGGCAACCACTTACTTTTAACTTATAAATGACAGACCGCTGAAATCAACTCACCTCTCTCTACTTTATTCTGCCATTAGTATGGGTAGCATAAAGGTGATGACAGGTTCCCTTTAAGCAGATTTAGTACTGAAGGCTAACATACTAGTGTATCTTTCCTTACCTTTACTCGTGGCTTGAGATATCCCAAGATGGGTGGTGCAAGATGATCAGCTTTAAAAAAAACAAAAAAAACAAAAAAAAACTTTATGTGCAACTCACAATGCCCAACAAAGTCTTTTTCAAAAAGGTTCATCTTCAACTGCTCATCTTGGGATATCTTGAACCAAGAGAAAAGGTAGCGGGAGGACACATCTGCACCTGTGAAAGATTATAAATGTGTGTCTTAAAGAGGCTATTCCATGAATTTAAAACTGTTTTTTAACTAGTACCTGTATCTCTCAGGATGCATTGCAATTTGCTCCTGTTAACCCCTTCCCTCTTCGCTGGAAAATAGCCCCTCACATATAATCCAAGAGATACATATGGTATGTATTGTCCCCACAATGTTCTTTTCTGCAGTCTAGACAGAGAGATATAGCTATATACTTGTATAAATTAAGAAGTAGGGATCTGGTCACTCACTATGTGATCATTATGCCAGCACTGAAAAGCGGAAAAGGGAGTAGGGACGCTACTGAGCATATTAGTCCATTACTAAATGCAGGAGAAGGTGGACCAGAAAGATAAACAGCAGGGTTGCTCTCAAATAGGAAAATGTAATGTACATGAAAAAAAATCTTATAATATTTTTTATTGCATTTATATTGCAATAATATTTCGTTTGAAATTCTCTATTCATTGCATGGTAACACCATGAACTAACTCTTTAAAAGAATTTTACAAAATTACAAAATAGATGTTTTTTTTATTCTTTTAATCTTGTCCACATAACTATAGGACAAATGTAATACTGTAATCAGAAAAGTCATTTGCACGTATTGTCAAAATTGAGGACTTGTACTAGATCAGTGGTTCCTCAGGACATGGGCAGGGGTTTCCCACAAAACAACAGCATTCTAGTTTCTCAACATTTGGTATGTGTACAATAAGGGGTAAGCAACACAGTTCCAGTGAATATGAGTTGCATCTCCTAAATGCTTTTATTACCAGTGCACTGTTGTAAGCTGATTGCGTGAATGCCTCAGACATTGCGGTAAACTGCCATTGCTGCTGCAGGCTGTTGCTGTCACCACTGCAAAAACAATGAGGACTATGTCCCATTATGACTGTTTCAGACATCTACCCCCCTTTTATGGAACCCATAAATAATGTCAGTACATTTACAATTCACCACATATTTACGTCCATATTTTTCATTTCCAAATTGTGAAGAAATTTGCACTACACCTGTCTATACTCCCTATCCTCTTAGTCATGTGGCTAAGCCATTTAAACCAAAATGGAACCCAGCCCCCACCACTCTAGATATAAAAAAAACCTGCTTGAAATTTTTTTGACTAAGGGGTATGTAGCTTAGAAACATTTAAAAATCCTCAAGGTCAAATCAGTAGGTCTGAGAAAGTTTGAACTTGATGAAAGTTTATTTTTTAAGCCTACTGTATATACGTTTAGCTGGCAGACTAACAGAGTGTCTCGGTTCATCTTTTTGTAGGTCTGTGGGTGGAATATAGAATCTGGAGCACCCTTGCTATCCCTCACACCTGGTGTTCCTGGGTTTCCACTGCAAGCTGCTGTATTCACCCCACAAAAAATCCTGATGACAGTAACTGAAGGAGGAACTTTACATCTCTGGGACAGTACAACAAGAGAATTGAGAGGGTCACGACAGCTACCTGGAATAGATCAGGAAACAGCACAGCCAGTTTGTAGCTGCATCATTCCCAAATATGGAAAGATGGTGGTTGGATTCAATAATGGCTTCTTGGCACTGGTACGAAAGACATACAGTTAAACTAGTAAAAACATAATGTATAGTTCCATGCATCTTTCTGGATTCTTGTATTATTTGGCCATCCTTTGACCCATGGGTCCATATCCTATGACCTAGGGTGTAACTCTTTTGGCTCCATAAGGTAAAACCTATGACATCACCGCTGCATACCCAACTTCAAGAAGTAGGGGATTGCAACTATGTATAAGGATAATTTAGGGACATTCCAATGTTTTAAATAGTAATGATTTTCTGTAGTTAAACCTCTAAGTAGGTTGTGCAAACCTACAAGAACACTGTTCATCAGCAAAGGTGAGTACTATTCCCACTGGTGAGGATAGGGGGCAGGGGGTTATACCTAAAAGCCTTGTTCTGTAAAGAGATGTGTTACTTGTTCTGTAAAGAATGCCTTTTCCATCCTTTTTTTTACTGAGGCCTCTACAGAAAAATGTGATGCCTGGGTTTCACCGTTGTTTGAAGTCTGGACCAAAATGTAAAATTTATGACAGCATTTCTTTCACTCGCCTCTTGAACTAAGTACAACATTAAATAGACCCAAAATATCAGTTATATTACCAAATCAAGGATTAGTCAAAACTGTATACCCAGTAGGACCTTTCCACATCACTGGAGGATGTCTCAATGAGGCCTGCCTCACAGTTTTAGAAGACCTTCTGTAGAGAGATTAGTTCTTGGCCTTCAAGAGATCAGACCTTATATTGCAAAAGGAGATCAGCTCCTGTTGCAGATATATCCCAACCATATCTAACTCCTCACAACTGTTGTCACAACTACTTGCTTGCACCACATGTACCCATCCCTTTCAGATAAATGTAATTAGGGATGCCATTTCACTCTCTGCAACTGGAAGCAGAAACAATGGTCCTTGTATGTATCAATTTAAAATACTATTATACTAGTGCAGTGGGAGGCACACCACTAGTCTGCATGGCGGAGGTAGTTGTTATGGCAGTGGGTGTGAAACCATCCTGGCAATCCCCTAGTTTTTACCCTTTAACCCCTATATAGGGATCTGGACTTTGCTGGACAGGAACCATCCGGCAGCTGCCACCTTGAGTAGTCTCTGTTTGATTGAAGGCAAACCCACAGAGGTCAGAGACACCAGTGCAAAGCACCTAAAGGGTCAGGAACAAGCCGAGGTCAGGGTAGGCAGAGTACAAGCAGCATGGTAAACGGGCCAAGGTCAGGCCGTGCATTGATGGGTCAATATATAGGTCAGGCACATGCAGGTCAGGTCAGGCAGCGGAGGGTCACAATATAGGAAATGGGCAGAAAGTCGGTACACGGAATGCAACAGAACAGACACCATAGCACGATACTAGTGCTCTAGGAAACCTATTGCTCAGGCACTTTCCTCAGGGGAAGGCCAAGGTTGCCAACCTTTGGCTGGTAAGAATTGGGGTGCACATGTGTTGGCCCCTTAAGAGCCAGAGGGCGTGCATGCACACCCTATGGACAAAGGAGGAGCGATGTTGCTGGAGGGTCAGAGTTAAATTCCAGCTCCGTTTATACTTAGGAGTTCAGAGGGTAGTCCTACTCAGATAGGCAGTCTTCCTTGTTTAAGGGTACATTCACACAAAAAAACGTGTGACAGACATTTTTTTAACACATGACCATTTTAAGAACAATGGTAGTCTATAGGGTTAGTCACACTTCCATTTTTTTGACGGCCCTTGAATAACAGCCATCAGAAAATAGAGTGATATTTGGTCCGGACCTACAGCCCCCATACAAGTGAAGGGGGCTTTTTTTAACCACCATCAGTGAAAAAACTGTTGTGTGAATGTAATCTGTGTATATATAGAAAGCACTGAGTAGAACCACCCTTTGACCTCCTAAACATAGAGATTAAAATGAATAAGTTACAAGTTGTACTGAGTTGTATTTTGTTTTCTGTAAAACGCTGCCTTCATTTCAGACACCATGATGAATGTAATACGTTCTCTTTAACGCAAACATTGATGTAAATAAAGAAATAATTTTTTTCAGAAAACTAGTGTCAAGATGGCAATCACACATGTTCTATTTCCTAGATTTCTACAGGAGGAGCTGTTTCAACTGAAAAGATGCCCAGCGGTCTGATCTTTGCGGTGGTGTCTGATGAAGAGTCACTGTTTGCTGTTGGTAAGCTGGGGTATAGTGGTATTTTTAGACTGAAATTGTAACAAGCCTGGCGGGGTAGAGTGTGTTCTGTAGAGGTTCAGGATGGGAGTAGCAGTGGTGTCGGCGGTCCTGCTTCAGCGCTCCCCTGGGGCCATGCACAGGGAAGGGGGTACACCCTGGTGAAGGTTTCCTGCCTGATGGAAGGTAGGGTGCCCTTGATGTTGATGTTATGAGGTGCAGGGCAGGGAACCATTGTATAAGGAGGATGTCAGATTGTCAGTTCTTTACTAAGAGTTCAGCAGTCTCCACATATATTTACTAATAAATGTAGACACAGTTCTTTACCAGTCTCATTAAATTCCTGTCTGAGTAGAGAGTATTAACTCCATTTACCACATCTAGATGCACGTTCTATATATTGCTATTCTTCTCTACAGTCTAGCTTGGTGGTGCAATATTCTACCAAAATATGGTTCTACAATGCCCACTATGGGGTGTAGACTTTAAAACGACTTGTTATCTATATCTCTCTCTTGTTGACTAGAGACCTGGGGCCTTTTAACCTTGCCAAGTAACTGAGTATATTAGCCAAAATATGTGCTTTACCTCCACAGTCTTTCTTCCTTGCACCTTCTTTGCTGCTCAACCTTCTGTATATTTGTCTTCTGCTGCACTCAGTCTCAAAAGTTTTCTGGAGTTATCTCTCACGGGCCCCAATTCTTGTTTGTAGGTGTTCACAGGAGTAGCTCACAACCTTCTCCTTCACTCACATGTTAACCAACTCTCACTAACTCACAGAAAGGAGTGGAGCCCAAGGGGTTGGGCTGAGCAGGGGTGGGCCCAACTCTCTCCTTTCAGCCAAGTGTTACATAACAGTAAAACAACGTAATGTTATACACAACCATACATTAGAGTATATGACAAGTGCAAAGCTATGATTAGCAGTGGTATTTGCAAAAATTCTATCAATAGCAGTGGCCTCCGAGTTACTGCAACATTATATGCCTCATTTATTAAATTTAACATAGGCAAAAACATGGAGAATAAACAATAAGAACGGAAGAGCACTCAATATTTGACTTACCACATGAGTCTAAAGATATAATATCCCATTTTATTTAAAATACTCCACCAAATAAAATAGTATCCTAAAATAGACTAAAATAAACACAGCATATATATATATATATACATTATTTTAGGATATTTTAGGATATATACTATTTTAGGATACTATTTTATTTGGTGGAGTATTTTAAATAAAATGGGATATTATATCTTTGGACTCATGTGGTAAGTCAAATATTGAGTGCCCTTCCGTTCTTATTGTTTATTTCCTGAAGTTAAAAACGGTTGGGTGAACCGATTGGAAGTGAGCACCTACTCTGTGGTTTTGGGTAGTGGTGAGCCTTCTGACCCAGATATTTTATAAAAACATGGAGAAGTTGCCTTAGAAAACCTCTAATTTGGTATAAGTTAGTGTACCTGCAACATCCAAATTTTTTGTTTGCACATACATGAGGCCCTATAAATTTCTTGAAGATGTAGGTATACTTGGAAAATACTTTACTATGGTAATTTACAATGTGAGATAACATACTCTTTGTTTTTTTTTTATAACTCAGGATTTGGAAAACAAGTTCAGGTGTTCAGAGCTGATTCTAACACTTTAAGAACATCGTTCGATTCTTGTCTAGAACATGAAGACCTGGTGAAAATTGCTGTAATTCACAGTGAGAAGAATATTATAGTAACTGGATCACAAGATGAAACTATTCGGGTTAGTAACATATAGCTTTATATAAAGGGGCATTTCAGCTCTGATGCCCATCATCCCCACCGATCCTTCATAGGACCGCCCACATAAGCAGCAGGTCCATCCACTGTGGGCTTCATAGTGTACGGAAGCTCAGCTCTTATTCAAGTCAATTGGAGCGTAACGGCAATATGCTGGCATGACGCCTAAGATGGAGCCTTCTACAACCTGCTGCACTATTACGTTTCCTGCAGCAGTGGCTTCCAGAAACAGTTGATCAATATGGTTGTTGGATGTTGGACCCCCATCAATTCAATACTGATGACCTATCCTGAGGATACATAATCAATATCAAAGCTGGAATACCCCTTTAACATACTCTACTATCATAATAAACACGCACACGCTATAATATACAGGAAGCAATGTAAAGTAGATGGAAAACCCAAGATTATGTGCTAAAAGGTCACTATTTGTAGAATAGACTTTTCTGTTCATTACTTTCAGATCTGGAACCTGTCTAAGAGAGGGATGCTGCTAGACAGCTTTTATGGGATGGGAGTACCAGTCACTGGCTTGGCCTTGAAAGGAAGTACATTGGTTTCTTCTTCCAACCATGCCTACTACCTCAAATTGTGGAATCTGGATTATGACGAAAAGCACAAGACACTGCCCCCTTTTCAGGACCGTAGCGGTTGTGTTACTCTGTCAAGTGCAGGGGACAGAGTTTATTTCCCTAAAACTGGGGACAACCACAAAATTGTTGTCTGGGACACAGTTCAAGGTAAGATATGGCAGAAATACACTTATTGTACTGACCAAACTTTTTCTACTTTTCATTGAATGTCTGATAATACAGTCCTTTTTATAATCTGGTACCAGATCATGACACATTAGCACTGGGTATATGGATTTTTTTGTGATATCCATAGCCGATAGCTATATAAAATTATTGTACGAGCTTGTACATTAGTTGTGATCCTTGTAGTAGTTTCAGCTATTCTGGTGCCAGTGCAATGAAGTATACAGAGAAAACCTGAGTTCATATAATATCGGAAGGTAAATAGAATTAAGGTAATATTTAATGTCTTGCAGGTCGTATGATGGATATTCTGGAAGCCTCTTCAGGGGTAACCTGTCTAGAGATTGCAAACAGTAAGCGAATTTTGTTCTGCGGCTTGACATCTGGCACTGTACTAGCATTTCCATTAGACCAAAGACAAGATGTTGCTTGTATTCCTCCTCCTGATAATAGTTCACCAGTACTTTGTCTATCTCTGAGCAAACAAGAAAACCACGTAGCTGTGGCCCACCAAGAAATTATTCTACTATACGAAGTAACAAAAGGAGACCCTCATCCGATGCTTGATGGCCCCATGTATTCAGTACATCCAAATATTCCAGGGTCTGTGAGCAAAGTAGCTATCTTTGAAGACCAAAGGATTATTTATGGAATGGTGGGAGGCGAACTTTGTCTATTCAACCCTGGACAAGATGACCACCACAAACTGGAGTCTCACATAAGCAAAGTCACTTGCTTAGAAATCAGTACAAAAGAGAAATATGCACTTAGCGGTTGTGAAGACTCTGTTCAGCGTTTGTGGAATATGGAGACGGGTGACTGGGAACATGAGATGTGTTATAAGGTATTTAAGAACTTTTATAAAGCATATTTACTTATGTTAAATGTTATTTTAGGTTAAAACATATCTATTGCTTTTTTCACCCCAGCAGTAAACTGGGTATATTGATTTAATTGCTGGAGCTCTATCTGAACTTTCCTGGCCTGCCAGTTGTCATGTGTTTTGCTATGAACTAACCTATTCTCTGGATTAGCCATTTAGGAGTCTGAGAAACCTTATGCCAGGGAAGAAACAGGTATAGCAGGAAATTGAAGAATTGCCACCTGACATGAGGCAACTCAAGACAGCCTATGGATTTACACTGCCCGATAATCGAGAAGATTATCGGGAACAAACGTTCCTGTGAATGCTCGTTTGTGGCAATCTGCCTGTCTAAATGGCCCGCTGATCACCTACTGAATGAGCGATCCTGTCATTCATGCAGGCACACCAATCTTTTCTGGGTAGCATATCGTGCGGGCTAAACAACAATCTACTGCCCAGAAAGAATGATTGATGGGGGTGAGCGATAGCAATAGCGATTCCTCATCCTCATACTGTGACGGAGATCGTTGAAGGCTCTACATCGGAGTGTCTAAACCCGCCTTAATAGAGTTACAATTTCCATTTAAAATGAAGAGAATGCATTTTCTTTTTTTTTTAAATCAGATAATTTTTATTAACACGTTTTGAAAAAATAAACATATATATATAAAACAAAAAATAAAAAAAATAAAAATTAAAATAAACGTGCATGTGACCATTATTACAAACATTCAGCATTATAAATATGCAAAACATACCATTTCAATGAATTGACAATAAATCATCTGAAATCACTTATGCACAATAAGCACATATCAACGAACTCCCCCCCCCCTCCCAACCACCCACCCACCCACAACCTGACGGAGAGACGGCCAGCAAGCACACAAATCAAGCTTTACAATGTAAGTGGTCTACCAGGTCACATCATCTACCTGGCGCCACAAGGGTCGAGAGGTACTAGGGTGTCAAAATCAGCAGATATCCATGGATCCCACATTGCCTCGAATTTCTTTTCACATTTACGTTTAGTATAAACCCCTTTTTCCAATCGCAATATCAGCCTCATTCTGTTCAGATACTCTACAAGAGAGGGGGGCTGGGGCCGTAGCCAATGTTTAGCTATCAATACACGGGCTTGAAATAATAATCGTTGAATACCCAATTTCTTATTGCGGACTCTAGCCTGAAATATACCCAAAATACATGCCCTAGGAGTACAGGGAATCTCCGCATGATATATCTTCCCAATGAGCCCCAATATAGACTTCCAAAAGCTAGAGAGCATGCTGCAGTCCCAAACCATATGCAATAATGTGGCATTAGGATGGGCACATCTAGGACACAGGGAATTAGTCCTGATTCCGATCTTAAAAAGAAACGCAGGTGATTTATACACGCGGTGTATGAGCAGTAACTGAGACATTCTTTGTCCTTCACAGACTGTTAATTGAGGCGCTAACCCAAGAACGTGTTTCCACTGTTCGTCGGTCAATGAGCCTACATCTTTTTCCCATTTAGTTTTTACAAATAGAGACGAGTCGCCCATGGACTTAGCAAAAAGGTGTCTATAGACCAGAGATATGATACCCCGCATCGAGACTCCAGAGAGCAGCTGCTGTAAAAGGGGCACCTGTGCACAAGTTAACGGGGTTAACTTAGATTGCGCGTGATAAGCATGGCGTAGAGAATGCATTTTCAAATCCTGATGGATGCCATGGACTCCTTATGGGTTCCATCAAGAATGGCACTGCAAACTTTGCTTTTCTAGTTGTTTAAGAAACCTAAACCGTTGCTCATACTAAGCCCTGTCTTAAATGTGCTGTTTTCGTGTGTTTTTTAAAGGCTTATACTGTCGAAAATGCCAACTAAAAATTTTCTATATACAATGATCACGTGTCTGTATACATATGCATGTTTAGAGGGAGAAAATGGTTAATTCTCTTATTGTATTTCCCATAGGGCTTCTTCTTTCAAGGTGTTGAATGTGCCTGTTTCTCACCAGATGACTGTTATATTTATACTGGATCTCAGGACAGAGCAGTCAAAGTATGGGATGTAACAAATGGTGAGATGATTATCTATGTGGCAATTTTAAACCCTTCTTTAGCTAATACATTATAATTACAGTTGTTCCCAGCAATAGCCTGGATCTCCTGCTAGTCTATCATGTGTCCAAGAGCCTCTTTTCTTTCTACTTTACATGGGGCATCGTAATGGCCCATACAGAAGACACTAGCATTGTCAACAGATTCTGTCGCAATGGCATGCGACAGAATCTGCATTGGATATACCCCACAAAAGTGACATATAACTGTTCGTAGATGAATGCCATTATTCTCAATGTGATAAGGAAAGAAACTTTTATTATGGGTTAAATGTGGAGGTAAAAAAATATCTGAAGAAAAAGACCTGGAAGTCTCTCCCAGGCACTGACCCTGTCCACTCCGTATCACGGATGCGGGCCCACTGACTTGAATCGGTCCGCAATCCGCAAGATACGGAGCAGTGCAGAGCTGAGGCACAGATTGGATGCCACTGAAGCACTATGAAGTGCTTCCATGGGATTTCGGTCCATGCCTCCGCACTGCAAAAAAATTGAAGCTGTCCTATTTTTTTTGCTGTGCAGACCATCTTTTGCTGATTGCGGATCCATTCAAGTGAAAGGGTTTGCAAATGGCGCGCACACGGACGGTGCCCATGCATTGTGGACCGCAAATGGTGGTCCACAGCATGGGCACGGGGCACACAAGTTCATGTGTTCATAGCTAGTGTTGAGCGAGCATGCTTGACTGAGCACTATATTCGCTCGAGCATCGGTATGCTCGGCACATCGGCCGAACACCGCGTGTGCTCGAGTGCGATGCTCGAGTCTCCTCCCCACACATTTGTTCGCTGCCACTCAGGCAAAGAAATCAAACCATAGATGTCCATAAATTATGTGTAATAATGAGAAATACCAAAATAGTATTGAACACACTTATTGGCATTCACACTAATGTTGATTTGTATGCTAATGCTACACATTGTACGCTAATGCGTACAAATTCAGTTAATTAGTGTACTCTTACGAGTGAAAGGAGTAAAAGAGGAGAAGTCGCGATTCTGACCTTTTCCTTTGAACCCGACACCCTCCGCTCTTCCGAGCAGGGGGTGCCTGGTTTACTGCTCGGGTTCTCCCATTGACTTACATTGTGCTCGGGTGCTCTGTAAAGCACTCGAGCATCACCAAGTGTTCTACCAGAGCACCCAAGCACCTGAGCACTTTGGTGCTCGATCAACACTATTCACAGCATAAACCCTTAGGGTTAGTCAGCCAAAATGGTTAGTTGACACAGTGGGTCCACTTAGTTGTACTGGTGGGCCCTAAACAGTCCAGTCCTACACTGGATCAATACATATAACCTCCAGCATTGTCATATTGTAAAATAGATTTCTATCTTAACTCTATCTTATCTTAACTCTAGTTGTTCTAATTGTTATTTTTTTTTTTCTTTTTTCGGTAGTGTAGAAATATATAATTCTTTGATTTGTGAAGGTATGCCTAACTATGCAATTTGTTGTCAAACAGGTTCTTTGCTTGCAGTGCAATATGTATATGCAACCATCACTCGTCTTGTCTCCACCCCTGATGGATTTTTGGGAACTACAAGACTGGGGTATGTAATTCAGGAGAAGTTTCAGTGCCCACAAACTGTAAGCCAGCAGTACAACCCATTGCAGAACATCAAGGCTACATGCACTGTTAAATCCAAGAAAGTGAAGGACACCAGTAGAAAGTCTGTTCATTCAGAGGCAAAACTGGGAAAGAAATGGTGGAAATGCAAAGAGAAAACTGAAAAATCTTCACAGATATGCCACATTGTCTAACCTTCTTAGTTTAGGAGCTGTTGCTGCCATTTGGAAAGATGAAACAGAGGATCTAGAATGAGAACATGCACTCAAATGAGATGAAACCATCATCAGCTAAAGCAATTTATAAATCAGTGAGATACAAAGAAAGACTTACATTGTAACCTACACATGACAGTTTCTTTCCAGAAACAGTGCCACAGCTCAGCAGCTCAGGTCCACTGACATGATTGGGGCTGATGTGCAATACCACTAATGGAAGAGAGGAGACATGTTTTTTCTAACTTTGCATAACCCCAGCAATACTAATAAAACAACGTGTCACATGCCACATGTACATTGCACTTACCGGTAAATAAATTTATCATAAGGTCTGTTGTAGATGGACTGCACTTTTTCTGTAATGGGATGATACCTATACAGCAATACTGTAACCACTTTGTATAATAAATAAAGTGTTGGGATATGGTGGATAAACAGATAATAGGGTGACATAGGTACAAAAAACAGTAATATACCCACCAGCGGGTGAAATAAGTATTGACCAGGTCACCAGTTTTTGTAAGTAAATATATTTCTAAAGGTGCTATTGACATGAAATTCTCAGCAGATGTCGGTAACAACCCATCCAATCCACTCAGGCAAAGAAATCAAACCATATATGTCCATAAATTATGTGTAATAATGAGAAATTGCAAAATAGTATTGAACACATGTACTGAAATTTATTTAATACTTCGTATAAAAGCTTTTGTTGGTGATGACAGCTTCAAGACGCCTCGTGTATGGAGAAACTGGTCGCATGCATTGCTCATTTGTAATTTTGGACCATTCTTCTACACAAACTCTTCAAATCCTGAAGGTTCCATGGGGTCCTTATATGAACTCTGAGCTTTAGGTCCTTCTATAGACTTTCTCTTGGATTCAGGTCAGGAGATTGGCTGGGCCATTCTAGCAGCTTTATTTTCTTTCTCTGAAAACAATTGAGAGTTTTCTCGGTTGTGTGTTTGGGATCATTGCCTCGCTGAAATGTCCACCCTCGTTTCAGGTTCATCATCCTGGTAGATGGTAACAGATTTTTATCAAGAATGTCTCGGTACATTTGTCTATTCATCCTTCCTTCAATTATTTGAAGTTTGCCAGTGCCGTATGCTGAAAAACAGCCCCACGCCATGTCTTCAGACTTCACTGTTATTATGGTGTTTTTGGGGTGATATGCCTTTTGGCCTCCAAGTATGGGGTGTATTATGGCATCCAAAGAATTTTGGTCTCATCTGACCAGACTATGGGGGTCAGTTATTAAACTGAAATATGCCTACATTAGGCGTATTTCAGGCATAGATTGCAGTTCAGCAGCTAGTTGCGTCGCAATCTCCGACTTCTTCCCACTCACATCAGGTCTAAAAAAGTGAGCGTGGGGGGGAAGGGAGCGGGCTGGCAGGCCTGTCTCATTTACCATTTTCTACGTCTGTTTCAGGAGTAGTAAAAGGTCTAAATGTAAGACTAGGAAGACTAGAGGCGCCTCTTCATAACTTTGGCGGAACCAACAGCTTTTGGGTTTATTAAATGTGCCCCTATATTCTACCAGTATTTCCAGGGGCGTAGCTAAAGTCTCATGGGCCCTGGTGCAAGAGTTCAGCTGGGGCCCCCACCACCACCACTAAGCACTGGTGCACCTAGCTTTTCTGTTGTCAAAAATTGACCCCCCCCCCCATGCCAAATTCTCAACCTAACCCCTTCCCTACAGTCCTAATGTTAAAGGGGTTGTCCTCTATTTACTACTGATGACCTAGGATAGGTCATCAATATAAGATCGACGAGGTACCCCAGCACCCCCGCAGTTCAGCTGCTTTCTCTGCTCTGTTCACCTGCTCGCTGTAGCATTTGCAGTGATGAGCAGTAAACAGAGCAAAGAAGGCAGCGCTCATACAAAAAAAAAGCCTTTAAAGACATACTTTAGAGAACATACAGAGTAACACAGCGCCACATATGTACCTCTTACATCCAGTGACATCTCCTCTGATGTAGACAGTCTCTTTCATCTTCTCCATTCAGACCAGACCGCCATGATGATTTCTTTCAGCCACGCCTTGTCTCTGCAGAGTTTATCAAACAGACATCTTACTTTCTTACTTTTCCATCATCCTCTCACCTTCTCAACACCCCATCCTGCCCCCCAATACTGTGTCCACTGTGCTCCCCAATACTATCCTGCAGAAACAGTCTCACTGAAAATACTGGTACCACACAAATAGTGCGCCAGTACAACAAATACCCCCTTCCTTTCAGATCAGACCCCCATATAAAACCCTAAATGAGATCCCCCATCTCAGACCAAACCTCTATGTCAGACCCCATATAAGACCCCAGTTTTAGACCTCAGATCAGACCCTGCCGCAATATCAGACCCCATTAGACTTCCAGACCCCCATATCTGACCTCAGACCAGACCTCCAGACCCCCATGTCAGACCTCAGAGCAGACCTCCAGACCCCCATATCAGACCTCAGAGCAGACCTCCAGACCCCCATGTCAGACCTCAGAGCAGACCTCCAGACCCCCATATCAGACCTCAGAGCAGACCTCCAGACCCCCATGTCAGACCTCCAGACCCCCATGTCAGACCTCCAGATCCCCAGTCAGACCTCTCCAGACCCCAAATTAATTAGACCTCTCCAGACCCCCCCCCCCCAATTAATTAGACCTCTCCAGAACAATCAATTAATTAGACTCCAGACCCCCCAATTAATTAGACCTCTCTAGACCCACCAATTAAATATATCTCTCTAGACCCCCAGTCCCCCCATTAGACCCTTCAGACCACCCATATCAAACTGTAAAATAATAAATAAACTTACCTCTGGGGCTTAGGGCTTAGGGGCCCTGTCGCAACTGCGACCACTGCGACCCCTATAGCTGAGCCAGTGAGTATTTCCATTCACATAGCTGTATGAGGGCTTATTTTTTGCAGGACAAGTTGTACTTTCTAGTGCCACAATTAATTGTGGAATACAATGTAGTGGGAAGCCGTAAAAAAAATTCCAAATGGGGTGGAATTAAAAAATAAACGCAATTCCTCCACTGTTTTACGGGGTTTGTTCGCAGGGCGTTCCATCTGCGGCAAAACTGACCCATGACCTTCATTCTCTGGGTCAGTACGATTACAACGATACTCCATATGTATAGGTTTTTTATGTCTAAATAGTGTAAAAATCCATTTAAAAAAAAATATTTTTTTTACATCACTATATTCTGACCCACATATCTACTGAGCTGCGTGGGGCTCATTTTTTCTTGGACAATCTGTAGTTTTTATTGATACCATTTTGGAGTGTGTGTGACTTTTTGATCATATTTTATTAATTTTTTGGGGGGTAAAAGAAGCCATGAAAAAATGGCAAATTGCCCATTTTTACCCTTTTTTCCATTACGCCATTCGCCATATTGGACAGCTATTTTTTTTTTCGGTCGCAGTGATACCCATGATGTTTAAATTTTTTGTTATTTAGGTATTTATATTTTTATTATACAGAAAGGGGGGTAATTTAAACTTTTATATTTTTTATATATTTTTTAATAGTGTTTTTTTTCTTTTTTGTGATGATTTAATCTATTTTTTAATTTTGAACAATTATGTATTTTTAAACTGCACTTAGTATTGAGAATTGCTCATTTCTTATGTTGGCCTGCCATCTGGTGGCCAAAATAAGAATTGCACTTTGAATATTCTCAGCCTCTTCAGCAAGGCTGAGCCCATTCAAATCAATTACTGGCATCCCCATTGGCCACAGGGGACACTGAAAACGCTCCTATAAGCGCAAGCTTCCGTTTTTTGAGCATTTAGATGCCGTGATCTCACTTGAACATGGCATCTAAAGGCTATAATTACTGCGATTGGCATTATTGCCGGTCGCGGTAATTATCCGGAGGTCTCTGCTGTTTGAAACAGCAGAGACCTGCCCGCCATGACGCCCTCTGCACGTGTGAGCGGGCGCCATGTTTGCCTATCACTCCAGCGCCGTACATGTACGGGGTTGGTAGCAAAGGGGTTAAACGCGCTTGCAATGGAGAGTTAAGCAATGGAGTCTTGCATGGTAAGCGTGCATGCAGGACATGGAGGTTGAGAGTATTACTTATAGTTTTCTTTGACACCTTTTGTACCTGTTGATTCCAGGTATTTCTGTAGCTCTCCACAGGTGATCCTTGGTTCTTCGACATTCTGATAATTTTTTTCCTTCCCTACATCTGAAAGCTTGTGGGGAGCACCTGGTTGTGGCTGGTTTATGGTGAAATGATATTCTTTCCAGATTGTAGCCTCAATAGTGCTCACTGGAACCTTCAGTAGTTTAGAAATTCTTCTGTAACCAATGCCATCAGTATGTTTTTTAACAATAAGGATGTAAAGGGCTTGAGAGAGCTCACTAGTTTTACCCATCATGTTTCTTGTGTGGGACCTTTGTAATGAGACACCTTCTTATAGGCCATCAGTTAAACCAGCTGCTATTATTTTTCACTAAGTGGTGGGATTGCTTTCTAATTTCTGATAGATTTCAGCAGGTGTCATGACTTTTCATGGGTTTTTGCACCTCTCTTTCTTCATTTATACGATACCTTTTCCCTTTGTCATTTCTCATTATTACACATAATTTATGGACATCTATGGTTTGATTTCTTTGCCTGTGTCGATTGGATGGGTTGTTACCAACATCTGGTGAGAATTTCATGTCAATAGCACCTAGCACCTTTAGAAATATATCTACTTACAACATTGGTGACCGCCAACACTGTGGCTATGGCTGTCTCTACTGCCACCATGAACACAGCTATGGGGTCCCCCGCCTCCCCCTCCTCATGGCAGTCCAAACTCTGACAGTTCTCATGCAACTCATTAACACAGAGACTCTCTTGACTATCTCCTGTGGTGGGGATTTGATGTCTTTCCTTAGGAAAAAAAAGAAGGTACCCAATTGAAAGGCTTCTCTGGGGTTGCAAGAAGGAGGAACAGGAGGAATGTTGTGACCCCTGGCTCCATGGCATGGTGTCAGACTCAGAGGTGACCTCCACATCATCCTCCTGTGAATGAGAGGAGTGTGCCAACTTGTTTACAATCTTATTCTCTTTGTTCTCAATAATAATGTTGCACCTTTCGGAAGCCAGGGAGAACTGTGGCCTACTGCTATTACTACTGGATGGATGGCTGGTGCTGCTGCACACATTTTGATTCAGTAGAACGGATCAGTTATTTTTAGTGATTCCGATCATAGCTGATGCTCAAAATAAAGGATCATTTAAAAAAAATTTTTTTTTTGTTCTTCTGGCGGATCAGAAGAATGGAGAACAAAATGGTGACATGAACGCATTATTCTGTTTTGAAATTTTGATGGAGCTGCAACAGAGACTCCTGACAGAACCTATGGTGTACATGTGAATAAGGCCTAATCAATATCCCCCATAAATCAAAGCTCACTTGCTCATTTATGGGGGGGTTCTTTTTCCCCTTGAAAAGTAGTGAGAAGATTATGCTTGCTCATCTAATTGCCCCCTCTGGACGTCATGACATTTACTGATTGATGGTGAAGGTTTCCGCCAGAAAAACATTTTCACTCACTCTCCATAAACGATCATTTGCTATTATTTTTACAAAACAAACCAGTATAACCAACCAGTACAAACTGGGTTCCTACATAGAGCTGCCCAGTTCAGGGGCAGCAGTGAAATAGCTGGAGGGGATGTATTTTTCCTGGATTTGTGGTTATTTCCTTCTCCATAAATGCTAATTCATCACACATGAGGCCGGTGCATCCTTTTTGGGCTACATTTTAGATTTTGGGAAGAAGGTATAAAATCACTCTTTGCGAGCATTTGCATACCGACTTCCCAGAATTCCAGAGCAGCGTTGCCTGGCCTATAGGACTCCTCACGCCAATTAGGCACTCTCCATAAGGAGATATAGTATCCCCTATCCTAATCCTTTTATATTTTTGTCTGATTTTCAGTCTAACAGGGTTGCCACCCGACCGGTAACTCAAAGGCCAAGCCAGTAACTTAGTGCCCCTTCTGATGCCGGTGATTTTTTTTCTACCGGCAATTACTATTCCTATATGGACTCTTACTAACTAGTGCTTCCATTGTGGAGTGCTCTTTAGTACAGCCTTTAACTCCCGATCTTTCTCCCTCCCTACCTTCCCCACACTGGAGCACAGGTCCTGTCCTGCACATTCAGTGAGTGTTCACCGCAGTGCATTATTAATATTGGGGGGCACTAATGGGGGCATTAGTAATTCTGGGGGTACTAATGGCGGCATTACTATTATTGGGGGGCACTATTGGGGCATTTCTACTATTGGGGGCATTAATATTACTGGGGTACTGGGGGGCTCTAATGGGGGCACTGCTAATTCTAGGAGGCGCTAATGGGGGCATTATTTATATTGGGAGCCATATTATGACATAGCGACTTAGCAACGCATGTTAAGCTATGCCCCACAACCAAGGGGGTGTGGCTAACTTGGCCAGTATTTTTTTGGTGGGAAAGGTGGCAACCCTATCTGTTATTAAAAAGGATCCTCAGAGAAATTGATAACTTATAACATATGTGTGCATTCTAACACTACCGTGAATAGAAAGGGCTATTTTCACCTGCAAAAACTGACAAGAATAGGTTGTGTGAATAGCCATGTAACTTGTATAGGTCAGTATGCTATCTGGAGAGTAACTCAGAATGTACAACTTATATTAAAATCAATAAAAAAAAAAACAAAAAAAAAAAACCATTTACCACTGATAGCAATACACATTAACCCATGCAAAAACACACAGTCTCACTGACTCCTACAGTAACACAACCAGATCACGCCTTTTATTTCCAAACTGGCTCTGGAATGAACTAAACTGCAATCTGATTGGTTGCTATGGAGAGCTCAGCCACTTTCCGTCTGTGGGGGTTGTGTGTATGTAACCCCGCCCAGACCGTGCGCTACCTCCAGTCGCTGGCCTCAGACCCCGCCCCCTTCTCCATTGACAAGCCAGCCCCTGCTATAGCACCGTCTACCTCAATGCGTCCTTCCGATGGAATGTGCGACGTGACGTCAAGCTACGTGCACTGACGGCGGCGGATTTCCCGTCGTACCTTGTGTCAATTTGGAAGGGTTTACCGTCGCTTCCCGGTATCAAGAAAGAGAGAGAGCGGAGATGTCAGCTCCTTCGCTAATAAAGATGGCGGGGAGGACCGGAAAGAAATAACAGCGAGCAGAGGAGGTAAGGACGGGGTCCTTGTAGGAGGCGATAGAGGCACAACAGGGAGGATAGAGATGGAGGACAGCCACAAAGCGACGGAGGATACAATGGTGGGGCGGCGGAGGTGGGGAGCGGCTGGATAGGGTTAATATTACTGCCCAGTGTATGTATGGGTAGTCCGTGCTCAGCCGTACATAGGGACACGTTCACACCACCAGAGCCCATGAAAATATTGTGAAGCAGCACCCCATTATTTAGGATCCATTCACACCACTATTTTCAGTCCGCATCCCATCTGCGTTTTTTGCGGACATGTTCAGTGGGGGACAGCACTCAGTCCGTTCCACAAAAAAATAGAACGTCTCCTGTTCTTGTAGGTTTTGCAGCAAGAATAGGCATTTCTAACAAAGGGCGAAATGTGCGAGTTTGCAGAATGCAGGACGCACGAGGCCGGTCTACGTGTTTTGTGGATACGCAATTTGCAGATAGCGATATGCATACGGTCTTGTGAGGCCTTGCACTGCGTAGTGTTATTCCCAGCAGAACACAGGGCCGAGATTAACACTTTCAGCCCCATAGGATAACATGGGTGTCTTTATACTGCATGATTTCTGGTAGGTTTTTCTGCCATTAGGTCTCTGCACACAACCGTATGTATTTTGTGGTCCACAAAAAAAAAGGGATGATGTCCGTGTGCTTTTTGTATTGGAACGGAACGTAATCCGGATAATAGTAGGACATGTGCATATGGAATGCACAAAGAGTAACTTCCGTTTTTTTGCAGACCCATTGAAATGAATGGTTCCGCATACGGTCCACAGAAAAACGGAACAGACACGGAAAGAAATGTTTTTTTCTCTGTGGATTTTGAGAGAAAAAAATCAGTGTAACATGGTACCAGCAAAGTGCATGGGATTAATTTTGCGTACACTTTGCGTCTCCCCCCGGTATGGAAATTGACCTGTTGTGAGGATTTTGAAATCCACAGCATTTTTTAGTGTGCTCTATATGTACAGTGGTTTTCCTTATAGACTTCAAAGGGGTTGTCTCACTTCAATAGATGGCATTTATCATGTAGAGAAAGTTACTACAAACCACTTACTAATGTATTGTGATTGTCCATATTGCTTCTCTTGCTGGCTGGCTTCATTTTTCCATCACGTTATACACTGCTCGTTTCCATGGTTACGACCACCCTGCAATCCTGCAGCTGTGGCCGTGCTTGACTCTCTAGAAAAAAGCCCCAGCCTATGTGAGCTCCCATGTTCCCGGCCACCAGAGAGGTCAGTGTCTTTTCCTATAGTGACCACCACTGATGCATTGTAGGGTGGTCGTAACCACGGAAACGAGCAGTGTATAATGTGATGGAAAAATGAATCCAGCCAGCAAACGAGGCAATATGGACAATCACAATACATTAGTAAGTGGCTTGTATTAACTTTCTCTATAATAAATGCCATTTACTGAAGTGATACAACCCCTTTAATAGAAACCGAAAATCTGCATAAAAACAGCACAAAAAATGCACCAAAACCATGAAAAATAGTGCAGATTTGTTGCAGACTTACAAACCTGTGCTGTCACCTGCACGTGTAGCAGAATACGTGCAGTTTTTCCATGCGGATTCCTGTTTGGAAAACCCGTACCACAGTACCAGCAAAGTGTTAGGTTATACAGATCTCATTTTGAAGATTTTTTTCTGTGCGGAAATTGACCTGCATTGCGGTTGTCACATTTAGGCTCCATTCTCACGTCCTGTTTTTCTTTCCTGATTCAATCCTGATTTTTTCAGGACCCGATGAAATGAATGGATCCAGATCAGGATCGAATCAGGAAAGAAAAACAGGACGTGTGAATGGAGCCTTAATAGCAGTCAGTTATGTTTGTGGTTTTACCCTTTTCAAAGGAAGATGAGATCTGCACCAAAAACCGTATCTAATACGCACCAAAAACCGCTGTTATAAATTGCAGGTAATCCACAGCGTGTGCAGGAAGCGTAAGGCCCCTTTCACACGAGCGAGTTTTCACACGAGCGATGTGTAACGTGAACGCATAGCACCCGCACTGAATCCTGACCCATTCATTTCTATGGGTCTGTGTATATGAGCGTTTTTTTCACGCATCAGTTCTTTGTCGCGTGAGAATCGCAGCATGTTCTATATTCTGAGTTTTTCATGCAGCCCTGGTCCCATAGAAGTGAATGGGGCTTCAATGAAAAAAGCATTGTAAAACCTCATTCACACAGTCAGTATTTTGGGCAGTGATTTCCATCAGTGATTGTGAGCTAAAACCAGGATTGAAGCCTCCACAGACATGAGGTATAAAGGAAGATCTGCACCGTTCTGTGTTTAGAGCTGCACCTGGTTTGGACTTGAAATCACTGACGTGTGAATGACGCAGTCCGGGTGCAATGCGTTTTCACTGATGGTTGCTAGTGGTTGAATTTTGAAATCTGCAGCGTGTTCATTTTTCACATGAATTCCATATGAAGATCCCCTGACACCTCAGATGTTTGCTGCAGTACACAATGAATATACCCTAAGACTAGAGATGAGCGAACGTGCTGGTAACGAGCACTGTACCGCTCGGCTCCCCTGCACTCGCATGGCCGCAGGCATCCACTTCCATCCTCCTCACCCGACGGAAGCGGCTGCCTGCGCCCATGTGAGCGCGGGGCAGCTGAGCGGTACAGTGCTCGTTGCGAGCACATTCGCTCATCTCTACTTAAGACTAATTTCACTGGAGCGAGTTTTCTGTCCGGATGCGTTCGGCTTTTACCACGGATAGCATCCAGATTGGACCCTGACATGAGCAGTGTTTTTTTACTGGCCTTCTGTGCTTCAGGAAAAATCACAGCATGTTCTGTCTTCATCTGTTTTTCAAGTCAAGTGAAAAAAACTGACAGCACAAGGACTATATCTGGATGCTGTCCATTTTTCACTGATGTTTGCCAGATGTTGAATTTTTCTCCGTGCGTGAAAAATGCATTTAAAACGATGCAATCCTGACGCAAAAAAACCCTGAAACACTGAACGCAATCGCAGAAAAAAACTTACATGCAAAACCATCAGTTTTTCCCAGAACAGATCCTAATACAGTCATGGCCAAAAGTTTTGAGAATGACACAAATATTATATTTTCCCATGATCTGCTGCCCTCTGGTTTTTATGTGTGTTTGTCAGATGTTTTTATCACATACAGAAATATAATTGCAATCATATTATGAGTAACAAAAGCTTATATTGACAGTTAGAATGAGTTAATGCAGCAAGTCAATATTTGCAGTGTTGACCCTTCTTCTTCAGGACCTCTGCAATTCTCCCTGGCATGCTCTCAATCAACTTCTGGACCAAATCCTGACTGATAGAAGTCCATTCTTGCACAATCAATGCTTGCATTTTGTCAGAATTTGTAGGTTTTTGTTTGTCCACCCGTCTCTTGATGATTGACCACAAGTTCTCAATGGGATTAAGATCTGGGGAGTTTCCAGGCCATGGACCCAAAATCTCTGTTTTGTTCCCTGAGCCATTTAGTTATCACCTTTGCTTTATGGCAAGGTGCTCCATCATGCTGGAAAAGGCATTGTTGATCGCCAAACTGCTCTTGGACGGTTGGGAGAAGTTGCTCTCGGAGGACATTCTGGTACCATTCTTTATTCATGGCTGTGTTTTTAGGCAAGACTGTGAGAGAGCCGATTCCCTTGGCTGAGAAGCAACCCCACACATGAATGGTTTCAGGATGCTTTACAGTTGGCATGAGACAAGACTGGTGGTAGCGCTCACCTCGTCTTCTCCGAATAACTGTTTTCCAGATGTCCCAAACAATCTAAAAGGGGATTCATCAGAGAAAATGACTTTACCCCAGTCCTCAGCAGTCCACTCCCTGTACTTTTGCAGAATATCAGTCTGTCCCTGATGTTTTTTCTGGAGAGAAGTGGCTTCTTTGCTGCCCTCCTTGAGACCAGGCCTTGCTCCAAGAGTCTCCGCCTCACAGTGCGTGCAGATGCACTCACACCTGCCTGCTGCCATTCCTGAGCAAGCTCTGCACTGCTGGTAGCCCGATCCCGCAGCTGAAACACTTTTAAGAGACGGTCCTGGCGCTTGCTGGTCTTTCTTGGGCGCCCTGGAGCCTTTTTGGCAACAATGGAACCTCTCTCCTTGAAGTTCTTGATGATGCGATAGATTGTTGACTGAGGTGCAATCTTTCTAGCTGCGATACTCTTCCCTGTTAGGCCATTTTTGTGCAGTGCAATGATGACTGCACGTGTTTCTTTAGAGATAACCATGGTTAACAGAAGAGAAACAATGATGCCAAGCACCAGCCTCCTTTTAAAGTGTCCAGTGGTGTCATTCTTACTTAATCATGACAGATTGATCTCCAGCCCTGTCCTCATCAACACCCACACCTGTGTTAATGGAGCAATCACTGAAACGATGTTAGCTGGTCCTTTTAAGGCAGGGCTGCAATGATGTTGAAATGTGTTTTGGGGGATAAAGTTCATTTTCTAGGCAAATACTGACTTTGCAAGTAATTGCTGTTAAGCTGATCACTCTTTATAACATTCTGGAGTATATGCAAATTGCCATTATAAAAACTGAAGCAGTAGACTTTGTAAAAATTAATATTTGTATCATTCTCAAAACTTTTGGCCATGACTGTACACAGGGGAGGTGTTATCAGTAATTGATAGCATTCTCTGTGTAAGTGTGTATACATAAATAGCTGTCAGTCACTGATGGTTGTACACAGGGAGGTGTTATTAGTGATTGATAGTATTCTCTGTGTGAGGCTCCATTCACACGTCCTGTTTTTCTTTCCTGATTCGATCCTGATTTTTTTCAGGACCCATTGAAATGAATGGATCCAGATCAGGATCGAATCAGGAAAGAAAAACAGGAGGTGTGAATGGAGCCTAAGTGTGGAGATAGCTGTCAGTCAGTGATTGATAGCATTCTCTGTGTAAGGGCTCATGGACACAACCGTTGGATGTTTTGCGGTACGCAAATTGGGAATCTGCAAAACATGGATACGGCTGTGTGCTTTCCGCATCTTACAGAATGGAATAGCTGGCCCCTTATAGAACAGCCCTATCCTTGTCTGTAAAATGGACAAGGATAGGACATGTTCAATTTTTTTGCGGGGCCGTGGTACAGACATACGGACGCGGACACATATGACCCACAAAATGCGGTTTTCACACTGAATTTGGGACCAAAATGATATGTTTTACATGCTTGATGGCGCTGTACATGGCTTCTTACACATCTAGCCATATTGCCGTGGCAGAGAGCCGTGTAGCTGTTGCAGGTAAACGTATACAGTATTTGAAGAACCACCTGGGGCCGTGCCACCATCACCACACTGCAGTACTGCATCAGAATATTGCGCTTGCAGAAAAGGGCACTTAATATGTCATTAATATTCGTTTAGTCACATTTTGTTGTCTGAACTCGCAGTGATGCAGAGGCAGTGTGTCACAGATTCCTGGTGTAGGACGTTCTTCTCCTGTGCCAGACACTGACTGATATGACGTGTTCTCTGAGTCTTCTGCAGCTATAGTGTGTTAAACTTGTTCCAAATCAGATGCTGCTGGCCTTCTATATAAAAAGGGTAGATGGCAAGGTGACCACAGTCCAGGCAGACCATTAGGCCCTTTTTAGATGAGCGAGTTCCACGATCCGGACTCGCAGCAGCTCCAGTCCTGACTTTCCAGCACTGACAGGGTCATATAGCATTATATTGATTTATGATGCTATGTAACCTTTATAGTATAACACTGACAGTGTTATCCAATACATTTCAGAACCGTAAGAGTTAAATAGCATCATAAATCAATATAATGCTATGCGACCCTGTCAGGGCTGGGAAGTCAGGACTGGAGCTGCTGCGAGTCCAGAGTGTGGAACTCGCTCCTCTGAAAGGGGCCTTAGGTTGCTGTGGGGGCCAGGGGGAAAGGCCCGACTCCGAACTACAATATATTTTTTATTTTTTTTTCCAACGTAAATCCTCTGCATTCTCCTGCATTCACCACTAGTGGGAGCTCAGTGCAAAGTGATTTTACAGCTGCCATTGTGTTCAATGGTAACTATATAAATTCCTATGCACTGAGCACCTTCTAGTGGTTGCAGTAGTGCCTAGGAATATGGACTATCTTAAGGGATTTAGAGCTGTGTGGTGTAAGTATGTTGAGAAATATGGTGTTCAGAATGAATTTAAGATTAATAAACCGTCGAGTCAGCACTACCTATCTACATGCAATAAGGTCCCACTTTAAAGTAGCAAAATGCTAATCTTTATTAACAAATGAACCTTTCCTTGATGGCACGTGACTGTGTTTAGCAACATACGGAACAAGACCGCTGAAGACAACGATTGGCTGCTTCAGTCGTGTGCCATATACCTCTGCCATCACCGCTGCAGCCTTATATATTAATACCAAGAGGAGGACCGGCACTTGGTGGGTGAGAAACAGATGAGGCTTATTTTATAACCTATACTGGCATGGGGCAATTTACTCCAACAAACCCTTTAATAAAGATCACATACACGTTTAAAAGGGTATTTTCAGGATTGTAATTGTGATGTCCTTTTACCTGGGTAGGTCATCTATTAGTTGGTCCACCGTCCATCTTTCAGTACCCCCTCATCAGCAGCTGGTAGGCTCCAGCCGGGAAATGTACTGCTAGCCCAGTCCGATTGCTGTGAGTGAGCAGGAAAATATTCTCTACAGACAGAATATATATTTTTAATGCAATGTTGATCCTAGTGGCTTTTTATTCCAAAATTCCACCAGCCGTTTTGCTCCCACGGACTCCATTTTGCCAAAACTACAGTAATCCTCATTACTGTAGGTAGTGGGCAAAACTGGTGATTACGTTGTTGTCGGGGCTTTTTCACACAATTCAGTATTTTTTCAGTGTGTTTTTTTTTTTTTTTTCAAACAATGGAAAAAATAATAAAAGCACAGTATGTGAATAGGTTGTGTTTGTTGTGTAAGCTGATCGTTTTCAGGCAGCATCCAGTGTGTCTTATATGAATCTATAGAAGATTAATATGCACAGATCTGTGTTGGCTGCAGATGCTGTAAACTATTCCTTTCAGGAGTACTCGATGTGATTTTGTTTCTCCAGTCCTCTAGCCAGAAAGTGTGACTTTGTACAAAATACATTTTCTACTTTTGCATGCATTGAGAGAACTTTCACCACGTGATGGTAGATTATGGAGGATGCATATTAGTTAGGGACTCTCCTCCCTCTGTCTAACTTCTTAGATGTCACTATTGCTATTGACCGCGGCATCTGAGGGGTTAGTAACAGCAAGCTCCTTACTCGCTGTCAGTGTTTCTGCCTATTATTGGTCATGTTGGGCACCAACAGTATTGCTGTGTTGGTGGAGTGCTCTTCCGTGCAGAGTAAGTCTCTTCTGTAGAAATACGCATGAGATTTCGCAAAGTGTAAAATTGCTGGTATAGAGCAGGGCCCTATGACACTGTGTGTGTATATATATATATATATATATAGTCCGCAGCACATCCAAATAGTGAATGAAGTGACGTCCTTTATTCACCCATGCAACGTTTCAGTCCGCTTACTGGGACCGTTCTCAAGCAAATGAATACATGTTCACAAAGTATTTAAAAGGTGTACATAATTGTGTCATTAATCGTCAATTAACAAACATATAAAAAAAATATATAAAAACCTGATATTAACATCACCAGTAATTCATATAAAATCAGACAATAAAGTGCTCAGTGCTTATTATGTAAATAAAAAATGTGCAATATATATACAAAAATAGTATATAGCTAATAACTGGTGATTACCATCAAATAGGTAATTGTAAATAGGTTATGCTCCAGGTGGTCTCGACCCTCTCCTCAACCACGCACTCCCATTAGCAAAACAAAGATGGATCCTCAGCGTGCAGACAATGTCAAGGCGCATGTCTGCACGTATGCCAGAAGACATACCCCGTCCCTTGTTGATCCCCCCTTTACGAGTACCTAGCACTCCAAATTACTTACTATTTTACTTTGCTTAAACTTTTGTTTACTTTGCCGTTCATGTGACCTGCCACGTGATCGGAGCGTGTCTGATGACCAATCACGGGGTATGCTGCGGATTTTATTTTTATTTCTATGAATGTTGGTCGCATTTAACTGCTGGCACTCCTTACTTGCTTCATACGTCGTGTGTGCGGCTCTATCGTTTCTTTTTTCTATATAATATATCTATCACTCTGACTTGAAATTTCATGGGAGTACCATGTGTGCAATGTGTCACGGATTATATAAAGTTATATTTAAAAAAAAAAAAAAAAGAAACACAAAAGGTTACAGACGTCATGTCGTTCTAGTCAATGGGCTGTGAAGGATAATCATTTGAATTGAAAGCTGCGGATTATGTTGGTGCTTTATAAATAAAGATTATTATTATTATTATTACTTAGGGGCAGTATCGGACATAGTCCAGGAATAAGAGCAGCACTGTTTATGGAGAAAATAAAACAAAAGCGGGCCCACTTTATTTTTTTCTAACGCCTTCATGACCGGGCCATTTTGCACCTTCGTGACCAGACTGATTTTTGCTAATCTGACATGTCAGTTTATGTGGTAATAACTTTGGAACGCTTTTACTTATCCAGGCCATTCTGAGATTGTTTTCTCGTGACACATTGTGCTTCACGGCAGTAGTAAATTTGTGGCAAAATATTTAATTTTTATTTATAAAAAAAAAATAACATTTACAAAAAATTTGGAAAAATTTGCAAATTTCAATTTCTCTACTTTCAAAATAAATAGTAATACCTCCAAAAATAGTTATTTACATTCCCCATATGTCTACTTTATGTTGGCATCGTTTTATAAATGTCATTTTACTTTTTTCGGACATTAGACGCTTAGAAGTTTAGAAACCATTTTTCAAATTTTCACCAAATTTTCCAAAACCATTTTTTTAAGCACCAATTCAGATATAAAGTGATTTTGAGGGGCTTACATAATGAAACCCCCCATAAATGACCCCATTTTAGAAACTACACCCCTCAAATTATAAAAAACTGCTGTTACAAACTTTGTTAACCCCTGAGGTGTTCCACAAGAATTAAAGGAAAATGGAGGTGAAATTTCAAAATTTCACTTTTTTGGTAGATTATTCATGTTAATAATTTTTTTTTTCTTGCAACACAGTAAGGGTTAACAGCAAACTAAACCTCAATATACATTGCTCTGATTCTGCAGTTTACAGAAATACCCCATATGTGGTGGTAAACGTCTCTATGGGTTTGTGGCAGTGGTCAGAAGGAAAGGAGCGCCATACGAATTTTGGAGGCAGATTTTGCTAGAATAGTTTTTAGGTACCATTTTTTAATTGAGAGACCCTGACGTACCCCTACAGTAGAAACCCTCAAAGAGTGACCCCATTTTGGAAACTACACCCTTCAACGAATATATTAAGGGGGCTACTGGCCACTTTGACCCCCTAAGCGTTTTACGGAATTTGGAAACACTTGGCTGTGAAAATGAAGTTTCATTTCTTCCAATAAAATGTTGCTTTAGCCCCAGTTTTTTTATTTGCATGAAGGGAAACAGGAGAAAAGCACCCCATAGTTTGTTCCCCATTTTCTCCTGAATACGGCAACACCCCATATGTGATGGTAAACTGCTGTGGGGGCACATGGCAGGACTCAGAACAGAACGAGCGCCATATGGATTTTACAACACAGATTTTGATGGATTGGTTTGCAGGAGCCATTGATTTTTATTTTTTTTTGAGCTATTGTCTTATATGGGGGCTCATTTTTTGCAGGATGAGGTAAGGTTTTCATTGGTACCATTTTGGGGTACATAAGACTTTTTGATCGCTTGGTATTACACTTTTTGTGAGTCAAGGTGAAAAAAAATAGCTGTTTTGGCATAGGTTTTTTTTTTTTTAGCATTTTTTTACAGCATTCACCTGAGGGGGCAAGTTGTTATATTTTTATAGAGCAGGTTGTTACGGACGCGGCGATACCCAATATATCTACCATTTTTATTATAAGTTAAGTTTTACACATTAGATGCATTTTAGAACAGAATTAAATCTTGTTTATGTGCTGCCATTTTCAGAGAGCCATATTTTTTTTAATTTTTTGGGCGATTGTCTTAGGGTATCAATTTTTGCGGGACAAGATGATGGTTTGATTGGTACCATTTTGGGTTAAATACGCCTTTTTGATCGCCTGCTATTACACTTTTTGTGAGGCAAGAGGGAAAAAAATGGCTGTTTTGGCATAGATTTTTATTTTTTGCAGCATTCACCTGGGGGGCCATCTCATGTAATACTTTTATAGAGCAGGTTGTTACGGACGCGGCGATACCCAATATGTCAAACATTTTTATTTTTGGAAAGTTTTACACATTAGATGCATTTTTGAACAGAATAAAATCTTTTTTTGTGTTTTCTGAGAGCCATATTTTTTTTTATTTTCCGGGCCAGTCGATACGGACGCGGCGATACCTAATATGTATACCTTTCTTTTTTTTACCTTTTTTTTTTTTTTAACACTCTTTTTGGAAAATGGCGTTTTTTTGTAACTTGAAACTTTTTTTTTTTTTAACTTTTTTTCCCACTTTATTTAACTTTTGGGGGTCTGATCCCCTTTACAATGCAGTACAATACTTTTGTATTGTAATGCATTGGCTGTAAGTGTATTACTCGATGTAATACAGTTACAGCCTGCTTCCTGTGCGATCCAGGGGGCTGGATCGCACAGGCTCGCAGGGATAGCAGCCACGATTCCTAAGGAAGGCATCGGGCTGCTATCTAAGCCATCGGGTCCCCGTCACAGCCCGATGGCCCCTGTTCGCCATCCTGAAAGCGACACACCATGCCGCACGCGTCATGTGCCGCGGTCATCGCTGACCGCGGCACATGAAGGGTTAATGCGCCGGCATTGGTGTTTTCACCGATACTGGCGCATTCAGCAGGGGTCCGGCACCTGGGCACAGCCGGACCCCCGCTGCGGGTCCGGTCCGGAGGCTCCCTGACACCCCTTTTCTGCTACAGACTAAGGACTCGCGCCGCCCGCCGTCTAAAGACAGTGGGCGGTCGCCAATGAGCTAATGTCATACTACCTCTTTAAAGGGGTTGTCTCATGACAACAGCTTATACCCTAGAGTTGAATGTGTGTCTGCCGCTCCATTCAAACAGTGAAGATAGACCCCTGCCAATCAGATGCTTAGCCCCAATACTGTGGCCAAAGGGATATGTGGTTTTCATAGGGCAACCCCTTTAGGCTAAATGCACACAATCAGGATTGCGTGCAGAAAGTCCGTACCGTAGGTCATGTACATTGTATTCTTTGAGAATTTGAAATTCTCATGCACACAATGCAGATTTTTTGCATGCGGATTTAAAAATCTGCAGCATGTCAGTTTATTTTATTTTTCCTGACCGGAATTTTCTCTATTCGCTTCAATGAGGACAGGAAAATCCGCATGCAAATCCGCAGCAATTGATGCAGATTGACCGCACAGATTTCCCTGCGAACACCTACAGATTTCAGTGTGGAGTGTCCGCACATAAATCCTGAACGTGTGTATTTACCTTTAAGGTATGTTTCTAATGTCACATTCCCAGAGCAGATTGTTGCCAGGATTTCATGGTGTTGTTTTAGTGGTTTCTCCATCCTGTGTTTTTCCTTTTGCTCTGCAGTCCATTGTTCTCTACTTTTCAGACCGACAGCTTCACCATATTCCATACAGACAAGCAACTCGTGATACATAACTCATTGCTATAAAGTCATCAAATCTAGGAAAAGCAATAGCCTGTAACAACCCATTGGCTTTCACCGCTTATTTCTCAGAATTCCTCTGGAGAAGGAAAGCTATAGTATAGACTGCTCCTCTTTTATAGACCTCCCTCATAGCATTCATTCATTGTGGTATTGGAGACTGTGTGATTCAGGTGATCAAACACTGAGCTAGAAAGAAAACTTTCCATTACAGATTAAGATCTCCATGACAAAACTCTCACTGACAGTAATACTAGGGGGCATGCCTTTATCAATATCCCTCATTAGTGCTAAAAATAAATTTAAATGACAACTTTCCAAAGGGTTGGAAAGTTGGTGGGCACATGCCCACAAACGTAAGGGCTTTGTACCCCTGCTGCTGACCACAAATAGCGGTCCGCAATGCATGGGCACTGACCACGTGCATTCTGCGATGCGGACCCATTGACTTGAATGGGTCCGCGATCCGCAAAACATAGGACATGTCTTATCTTTTGTGGGGCTGAGTCACAGATTCCGTCCGTGCCTTCATTCCACAAGAGATAGAACGTGTCCAGTCTTTGGCTGTATATTGCGATCGCGGAGTGCACATGGCCGGTGCCCATATGTTGCTGACCCACTGTTTTGCAGTTCTCAGTATGGGCATGAAACCCTGACGTTCATGGGCATGAGCCCTAATAGTGATGACCTATCCTCAGGATATGATCGGTGAGGGACTGACGCCCAGCGCCCCCCACTCATAAGTTGCTTGGAGGCTGTAACACTCCAGTAAATGCTACAGTCTTCTCACAGCTTACAAGCACAGCACCATCCACTGGTATTTCAGCTCAGCCACCATTCGCTTGAATAGGACTGAGCTGCACCTAAGCCATGTGACATCACTGGCCTAGGAAAAGGCTGCAGCCTTCACTTCAAACAGCTGATCAGTTGGGGTGCAGGGAGTTGGGCCCCCACCGATCAGATACTGATGACCTATCTTGATGGCTATGCCTGTAGACCAGTATCCCTTGTCTTGGGAGGGTTCAGAGGATGTGTAGTTTTGATTTCCCTTCATCAAGGGTTTCATTAGGTTTATTCCATTTTTTGATTCCAGTCTTGCATGCTACTATGTGAATCTTGACTTCTAACACGACTTGGAAGGATACATTAACAAATTGTCCTCTTATTTTCCCAGTGCCATGCATTCTGACATCTGAGTGCTCCAGCGTCTCTGTCGGTCTCTTGTGGACAAGACCTTTTTTTCCCTGCTGACCGGAACTGATAAGGGAAGCAGAAATGGCAAGTAGCAGTGGAGGTGGCAGTTGTAAGCCGAGCTCAAACAGCTGGTGCAAGTCCCAGGAGAAGCTTCCTGTACATGTAAGTATATACCAGGTTCTGGGAAACCGTAGGAACTGCGCACACGTCCACCATACATTGGTGACTTTTATGCATCTGCCATTGACTCCCAAAACGAGATGGGAGCATGTATGATGGAAAGTACTATTGGTGCAAGTGTGAAGCGTACGTCACCAACATGATGTGAAAAGATCTCAGTCCTATAGATGGTATGCCTCAGATTGGAACAGAAGGACTTGGGAAAACTGAAAGATTCAACTTTTTACATTTGCAGTAAAACACTTTGGCCCACCGGTATTTCAGCTGGTTTCTGAGTAAAAGGGGTTTTCTGATACTTAAATATAGGTGACCCATCCTCAGTCTTGCTTCCCTGTGCATGCGCAATGAAGCAAGGTGTGAGAACCATGGGTTCTTCTGCGCAAGTGTCTTGGAATCATCTTTGGTAAGTTGTACATTCATTGACTAAACAATGTAGAATCCGTGGGTTCTGATATGGCTTGAGTTTGAAATGCCAATTCCCCAGCACCACTTCCTCTTCAAACAGCTGATCGGCAGGGGTGTCGGACCCCCACCGATCTAATATTGATGACCGGTCCTGAGGATAGGTCTTCAATGTAAACAGGCTGCACAACCGCTTAACTTTTGACTGACACACAGGGGAGCAAAAGATGTGCATATTATGTGAGAAGTCATGACCTAACAAGAGAGTCAGTTGTAATAGTAATAACGCTGTGGTAATTGGATTAATACATGTAATACATGCCTTCCTTAGGTAGAGGATGCCTTATCATATCTGGATCAGGTGAAAATCCGTTTTGGCAGTGACCCAGCAACGTATAATGGATTCCTAGAAATTATGAAGGAATTTAAGTCTCAGAGGTAAGAAGACTGAAGCAACGTGATGGAAGGATTTTTTTTTTTTTTTTTTACACGTTTTAGTACAGTAGATGGGGAAAAGGTTTTTCCTTTCCAAACTATGAGCGACAACAGACATTCCCATAAACCAGTCTTGATCCCCTCTGCAGTTTTCACACTGGCCAATAAGTGGCACCACTTCTTGATTTCTACAGATCACTTTACTGCAGTTACCTGCTTATCATCACAGGTATATACAGATAACACTGGATCCACCATTCACAGTGGGTGATATCACAGCTTATCTACCCCGTCCTTAACTCTTCACAGGTCACAGAGCATGTCTAGAAAATTTGCCCATTCAAGTCAATGAGGTCCCCTCCTGTCCACTGGGTCTTTGCCCCATGTGGCTGCTGTAAAACATCTCTAAATGCTGTTAATAATGGCCACCCCCATAATCGTGTTCATGAAATAAAATACAAAATCTACAATAAGAAAATAAAAACAGATTAGAAAAAAGGATATGTGTCACTATCTGGTATTAAAGTGCAGAAATATGAGGTGACACATCTGAAAATAGCCAAGTGCTGGCTCACCTATTTCCGTCGGCTCCATAGAAATAGATAGGAGCGATGGCCGCGCATGTGTGGTTCGCTCCCATTCATTTCTATGGGAGCAGCGGGGAGCTGTGCCTGGTGGTGGCCGGACCCTAGAAAACCTGGGGTCCTCCAGGCGCAGTGCTCCCTGCTCCGTTCTCCTAGTTGGAGTGGGACCCACACCTACAAGTGCATCTCGATAAATTAGAATATCATCAAAAAGTGTTTTTTTTTTTTTCCAGTAATTCAGTTCAAAAAGTGAAACACAAATATTATATAGAGTCATAACAAACAGAGTGAACTTTTCAAGTGTTTGTTTCTGTTAATGTTGATGATTATGGCTTACAGCCAAGGAAAACCCAAAAGTCATTATCTCAGAAAATTAGAATAATTCACCCAAAACACCTGCAAAGGCTTCCTAAGCCTTTAAAAAGGTCCCTTAGTCTGGTTCAGTAGGAGACACAATCATAGGGAAGACTGCTGGCTTGACAGATGTCCAGAAGACTGTCATTGACACACTCCACAAGAAGGGGAAGCCACAAAAGGTCATTGCTAAAGAAGCTAGCTGTTTATAGATTGCTGTATCAAAGCATATTAATGGAAAGTTGAGTGGAAGGAAACAGGGTGGTAGACAAAGATGCACAAGCAACAGGGAGAAGCCTTGATAGGATTGTTAAGAAAAGGCCTTTCCTAAATTTGGGGGAGATTCACAAGGAGTGGACTGCTGCTGGAGTCAGTGCTTCAAGAGCCACCACACACAGACGTACCCAGGACATGGGCTACAAGTGTCGCATTCCGTGTGTCAAACCACTTATGACCAATAGACAACGCCAGAAGCGTCTTACATGGGCCAAGGAGAAAAAGAACTGGACTGTTATCAGTGGTAAAAGGAGTTGTTCTCATATGAAAGTAAATTTTGCATTTCATTTGGAAATCAAGGTCCCAGAGTCTGAAGGAAGAGTGGAGAGGCACTCAATCCAAGCTGCTTGAGGTCTAGTGTGAAGTTTCCACAATCGGTGATGGTTTGGGGAGCCATGTCATCTGCTGGTGTAAGTCCACTGGGTTTTATCAAGATCAAAGTCAGTGCAGCCGTCTACCAGGAAATTTTCGAGCACTTCATGCTTCCCTCTGCCGACAAGCTTTTTGGAGATGGAATTTTTATTTTCCAGCAGGACTTTGCATTGGAATTCATGCAAAAGGAGCCCCAACCAAGTATTGAGTGCATTTACTGTACACACTTTTCATTTGGCCAACATTTCTGTGTTTACAAATTTTTTACAGTTGGTCTAATATAATATTCTAATTTTCTGAGATAATGACTTTTGGGTTTTCCTTGGCTGTAAGCCATTATCATTAACAGAAATAAACACTTCAAAAAGTGCACTCGGTTTGTAATGACTCTATATTATATATGGGTTTCACTTTTTGAACTGAATTACTGAAAAAAACAAAAAACTTTTTGATGATAGTCTAATTTATTAAGATGCACATGTATCAGACAATGGGGCATATCCTAGCGAAATGCCCCCATTGTCTATGATGGGAAAACCCTTTTAAGAACTGTTCCCATTCTGGCGAGCTTGTGCTTCCCTTGTATTATGTGAATGGCCAACATGTAATGCTGCTTCTTCTGCATGGGAAATGCCTGGCTGGCCATACTTTTCCCCAGCAAAGTCAGCTGTTTTCCAGGCTTGATGGCAACGGTGCCCAGGAAACTCTTGTTATTGCCCTGGTGGTGCCATTTTGACAGATGTTTCTGAGACAGCTCCTGTAAGCTGGAGATTCGGGCTTTATGTCTGTTGCCAGTCACCTGCATTATGGGTAAAGGGGTATTCCCGGTTACCATAAATATAACTTATGTTTTAGACGAATTCATCATCAATAATTACCTAATATAATGTAATTTTCACATATTTACCTTTCACTAGTTATAAGTAGTTTTCTTCCTCTGCTACCCACTGTGTTTCTTTATAAGTTACCATGGCATCGACCTGTAGTTCTGAGCCTTTGTTAGGTTGCGCATGCTCAGTGTGTTGCTATCAATTCTCTAGCTAAATGTCTTGGGGGAACAAAGGGAGTGTCAGTGTTCTGGTGATTGGTCAGTAGAGGTGGTGTGTCTGGGCTGGAATATCAGGGAACCAATCCTAAACATCAACACTCACAGCAGGAAAGCTAGGCATTGTGGGGATTGTAGTTTTGTGAGGGAAGGTCAGGCGCCATGATACTGTCAGTGTACTGCAGGCTGACACAGGAGCTAGACAAATGGATTCCAAGGTAAATTGAAACTCTAGTTATATGTACAGGTATGGGTTCTGGTTATATGTACAGGTATGGGTTTTGGCTGGGTTACAGCTTGCAACCTTAAAGCAGTTTTTCAAAAATTAAGTTACTTTACCGGAATACCCCTTTAAGTGTAGATTTGTAATTTTCCTTCTATTTTTGTGCAGCATTGACACTCCAGGAGTCATACGCCGAGTTTCCCAGCTATTCCATGAGCACCCGGATTTGATGTTGGGCTTTAATGCTTTTCTGCCTCTCGGCTATAAGATTGAGCTTCCTAAAAATGGAAAAGTTGTTGTTCAGACATCACTGGCTAGCCCGGTAAGACCAAAAACTTAATATATTGCGTGTTTATTCCCTCCTAAGAATGCAGCAGGTATTGATAATGATTTCTTCCCCAATCTCCACAGGTACCTGTAGATACTGCCACAAGCAACACGCCTAGCACTCGGGTAGTGGTTCCTCCTGCGCCCGAAAATTCTCATAGTGATGTGGTGGAAGAGACACGGCAGCAGGAAAAGGAAAAGGCTCCAGCTCCACCAGAATCAGAGTCTCTGGAGTTCCACAACGCCATCAGTTATGTGAATAAAATAAAAACCCGATTTCTCGACCGCCCCGAAATCTACAGGTCTTTTTTGGAAATCCTCCATACTTACCAGGTAATTAAATGGCCCCCTTTGTTAATATTGCATGATGGAAAAAACATTGCTTTATCATGCAGTCTGCAGTAAGGGTACAGAGAGGTGGTAACCAGTTGGGGGTGTGTACCTGCACAGTTTTTACTCTATCCAATCGTTGCTGCCATTGTCAGACTGTCCAGGGACAAACATTGTCAGACTGTTTCATAGGCGTCCTTTAAACAGCCCAGTCTGTAGAATGGTACATTGTAGCAAACTCCCAGATTTGTGCAGCATTTTTAAAGTGGTGAAGAATTAATACTGAAGTATACTAGAATATATGACCAGTTTTCATTTTCATTTATTTTCAAGTGACTGATATACGTATATGTCGACAAGAAAATTTCTTTAATTCACAAGTAACAATCCTACAATTTAGTGGTGAAAGACCACAGCATAAAAATATATCCTACAGTTCTTGTGTGTAACCTGGCCTTAGAGTCCAAAAATACAGTATATTATACTATACTTTTTTTTCCCCGTTAGAAGGATCAATTAAATCCAAAAAGCCGTCCATTTCGTGGCATGTCTGAGGAAGAGGTGTTCACAGAAGTTGCCAACCTATTCCGTGGACAGGAGGATTTACTTTCTGAATTTGGCCAGTTCCTTCCAGAGGCAAAGCGATCCTTGGTAAATAGTATGTTTGCGTGTTTTTTTTTTTTCTGAAATACATAATTTGAACTGTTAAATTTATTCTTTTTTTTTCCAGTTCACTGGAAATGGAGCATGTGACCTTGGTAGTGCCAGAAAACTTGAGTACCAACGTAATCTAGAAAGCCGGAAACGCTCCAGATCTCTCCTTTTACGCCCTATGAATTGCTCTTCCAAGGTAAAGTTTGGGGTTAATGTATCAATAATGAGCACGTGTTGCTTTTTTTGTTTTGTTTTTATTTTATTTTTTTTTTGTGAAAATTATCCAACATCACTTGTTTTACCAGAAAAAGATGAAGATGCGAAAGTCTAAAGACCAGTCAGTGGCAAGTGTTGGCAAATACGGTACACTGCAGGAATTCTCCTTCTTCAACAAGGCGAGTGGAAATGCTATATTTATTCATAAAGATGTTTGGCATGCTTCTTTTTTCCATGTCTTTAGTCCCATAGCATTCTGTTGGCTCGCAATGAAGAGATATGGCTAGCATGTCCAGTCAATGCCTTTGTAGCGCTTGCCTAGTGAATGCAGTGCCACGTAGTCCACCAACACTAATTCCCAAAGGGTTTATGCGTTTGTGTCAGGCTCCTTTCACATCTGCATCAGAAGCTTCATTTGGGGCTTCCATCACTGAAATTGTAAAAAAAAAAAAAATAGCACAGAGAAAAGTTCTTTATTCTGGACTTTTTTCCCTGCTAAAAAAATGTTCTCCCGAAAGGAAACTGAATGGATCCCATTATAGATCCTGGTAGTTTGTGCTGAATCTGGCACTTCCGTTATTTTTGCTCTTCTCCCTCAACGGATCAGAAGAGCGTAAATTGGAAGTGTTGATGTGAAAGCAGCCTGACGTAGTTTATTTATTTGTTTTGATCACTTAAAATGTTACTTGTGTGTTATCTCTATTGTTATACAGCACTGCAGTATATGTTAAAGAGGTTATCCCATCTTGGACAATGGGGGCATATCGCTAGGATATTCCCCCATTGTCTTATAGGTGCGGGTCCCACCGCTGGGACCCGCACCTATATCCAGAACAAAGTGGGAAAGCTCTGAGCCTGGAGGACCCCGGATTTCCCATTCATGTCTGTGGAGCTGACGGAGACCCGCACCTATAAGACAATGCCGGCATATCCTAGCGATATGCCCCCATTGTCCATAATGGGATAACCCCTTTAAAGCTATATAAAGAGTATTATTAGGTTAGGCACCTTTCCGCTTTTCAGAAGTTTGTCCAGGTCTATAATTAATAGGGCTGTATGTGCTACGTTCTGTATAGCATAGTTAAGAACTGAAGATAAGTAGTGTTTAATTTTTGGACAGGACTATAAAGTATGCAGCAAAGTACCTGTTTGACCACACTGTCTCCAGCACCGTGGAGAGGAAGTAGGGAGTATCTTATACAATCTGTCAGGGGTCATGTACCATCTTAGATATGTTTTCATAGCTGCCTCATAATGTAAGCTGCATTTGCAAGCTAAATTGATTATTTGTAGTGCAGATAGCTATTGTTTAGGTTCAAATGAAGTCCTTATGTCCTTTTCCCATGCTTCATAGGGTTGGGATTTACTAAAAAGTGTGTGTGTGAGTTGATAAGCCCATATATATGTCGCAGGGTTATTGACTCTCTTTGAAGGAGTCGTATTAGGTGGGGGTTGCCTGCGGTGATTCCCTCATTTTTATTTGAGAGAAAATGTCTTATTTGTAGGTATTTGAAGAAGTCCACATTTGGCAGAGAGTATTTGTGCCCCAGTTGTTCGAATGAGAGCAGTACCCCGTCCATATACAAGTGGGAGACATTGTCGATACCTTTCTCTATCCAATTCCAGATGTCTAAAAAAGATACTCACATATTGTAAGGGTACATTATCCCTTGACTTAGGGGTTTTCTCTGTAGTAGTCAAATGGAAGTCTCTCCAGCATCTTAAAGTTGAATGCGTCAGAGGAGAGGCCTTCATTGGTATGTGAGGATTTTTGGCAAACTCAAAAGTAAGGGGTTTAAGGGATGTAGGAAAAACTAGAGCATTTTCAATCTGCGTCCAGTTCGTTATAATGCCTCTTTTCCACTTAGAGATCATTTCAATTTGCAATGCCATATAATATGCTTTAACATTCGGCACTCCAATCCCTCCAAATAGTTTGTTTAGTGAGTATAGAATATGCTATTCTGGGTCTGTGATTTGACCAAATAAATTTGGATATGCACTGTTGGACTTCTGTAAAGAATCTAGAAGGGACGTGTATAGGGACAGTGCGGAACAGATACATTAGCTTAGGTAACAGAAGCATTTTGAAGGTTGCAATTCTGCCTATCCGTTTGCCAATCTAGGGAGAATTGCTGCTTTAGGTTATGCAATAAAGAAGGCGGAAGAGATATGGGCATAGCTTGTGATTTGGTTCTGTTAAGTTTATACAGTGATATTTGACCAAACTGTCGAATCCAATCCAGTGCTTTAGGTAAGGAGCATATGGGATCAGATAGGGTTAATATCACATCATCTGCATACGATGAAATGGTATGTTCATGATTACCAATTTAGATGCCTTTCACATCAGAGTCTGCTCTGAGTGTGGCCGCTAGTGGTTCCATGCATAGTACGAATATTAGTGGGGATAAGGGGCAGCCTTGGCAGGTGCCATTTGTAATATCGGAACTTTCTGTTATGGCACTGTTCGTGAAAACCTTAGCTGAGGGAGCTGAATACAAAGCTTTAATGGCTTGCAGTATCTCTCCGCCAAATCCAAAACGCTCCAATACTGAGAGAGCATACAACCATCCAATGCGTTCGAATGCTTTCTCAGCATCTAATGATACAAATAGTGTAGGCATTTTATGGTAGTTGACATAGTGTAGTATGTTCAATACTAGTCTTGTGTTCTCAAATGCTTGCCTGCCTTTAACAAAACCTACTTAGTCTTCATGTATCAAGGTTGATAGTATTGGGGCTAGTCTGTTAGCTATCAATTTAGCATAGATTTTCAAGTCTACATTGAGGAGTGATATTGGTTTAAAGTTTTCGGGTTTATCAGGAGATTTACCTGGTTTGGGTAGTGTAACTATCAAGGCTTCCTGGTTTTCTCGCGGTATCTTGCCTTCTGTCATTGATTTTTGGCATACACATTGCAAAAATGGAGACAGTAAGTGTGTATACGTCTTATAATAGTCTCCTGTCAATCCATCTGGACCTGGGGATTTGCCTGCATGTAAGGAGCGTATAACGGTGGTAATCTCTGTTTGAGATATCAGCATTTAGCTTTTCGAGTTGATCTGATGGGAGAGTAGGGAGCTTGACTGTATTTAGAAATCCTTGTATATCAGAAGGGGAAGGTTGTGTTGTAAGAGGATCTGATTGTAAGTTGTACAGTGAAGTAGGGCTGGGCGATTAATCGAATTAATTCGCCAATTGAAAGCCTCAATTGAAGTCCTGCTCTGCGGCTCCACTCTGGTGTCCGGCGCTCCTCTTCTTCTCCGGGGCCGCGCTGCACTGTCCTGACCGCGTACAGCGTCGGGACGTAGTGCGCGCACTCTGACCTGACGCTGCACGCAGTCAGGTGACAGTGCAGCGCCGGGAGAAGAAGACTGAGAAGCACCAGACCTGGAGCGGAGCAGGACAGGTAAGGGATTTTTTTATTTTATTCTTATGGTGGCCTAGTGGACTGTTCTAGGGCTGAAGGGGGCACTACTGTGGGCTAATCTAAAGTTTCAAGGGGGCACTACTGTGGGCTAATCTGAGGTCTCAAGGGGGCACTAATGTGGGCTAATCTGAGGTCTCAAGGGGGCACTACTGTGGGCTAATCTGAGGTTTCAAGGGGGCACTAATGTGGGCTAATCTGAGGTCTCGAGGGGGCACTAATGTGGGCTGATCTGAGGTCTGATGGGGGCACTAATGTGGGCTGATGTGGGGTCTGATGGGGGCACTAATGTGGGCTGATGTGGGGTCTGATGGGGCACTAATGTGGGGTCTGATGGGGCACACTGGGCTGATGTGGGGTCTGATGGGGCACACTGGGCTGATGTGGGGTCTGATGGGGCACAATGGGCTGATGTGGGGTCTGATGGGGCACAATGGGCTGATGTGGGGTCTGATGGGGCACAATGGGCTGATGTGGGGTCTGATGGGGCACAATGGGCTGATGTGGGGTCTGATGGGGCACAATGGGCTGATGTGGGGTCTGATGGGGCACAGTGGGCTGATGTGGGGTCTGGTGGGGACACAGTGGGCTGATGTGAGGTCTGATGGGGGCACAGTAGGCTTTTTTAGTTATTTTTTTTATATTTTTAATAACCTAAGAAAATTGAGATTTAAATCGTGAATTGTCCAAAATTTTAAAATCGAGATTTTTTTTTTTTTTTTTGCCATATCGCCCAGCTCTACAGTGAAGCATACTATTGTTGGAATTGGTTTGCTATTTTAGTGGGATGGGTTATATTAGTCTTATCAGTATCTAAGAGGTAGGGATGCGGGACTTTAGTGTTTGCGACTTGAGTCTGGCTGCTAGTAATTTCTCTGCCTTGTTGTTTTGTGAGTAAGATCTCGCTTTGGTGTAAAAAAGGTGCTTATTGTATTCTAGTAAATGATCCCTTAGCTTATGTCGTAGACTTTGGAGTTGAGTCTGAAGTGTTTGGGTCTGAATATCTTTGTTCTTTCAAGTTTTTGTATTTCCTGAATCAAAGTTTGCGTTTTGTGGTCTCTTTGTTTTTTAAGTATATGGTTGTTTTATAAATGAGCCTCTGATCTGCCTTATGAGCTTTCCATAAGCAGAATGGAGTCCTCGTTGAGGTCAAAATATGCTTTAAGATCACTTTCAATAGATTGCTTATAGATGTAATTGTGCAATATATGCGAGTTACATCTCCAAAGTGTTGTTGAGGAGTGTCTAAAAGCTTCTTCCAAGATAAGTGACCGGAGCGTGGTCTGACCATGAAATACCTGCACATTGATCTCTTCACAGGTCACTCTCACATAATAGTCAGTGAGGGAGCATTATCAAAACCGGTACAAAGGAAAAATTGGAATGCTTTCTTCATAGTCAGATTGTTCCTTTTAATATTGACAAGGATCCTGTTTATCTGTCATTGTAATCCTGCCTATCATGACAATGTGATGACTACTGAGAAGTGATGTCTATAGATTAAGATACGTCAATCTATTATGAGAGGACAGTGTGAAAACTGCAACATTTCATACATACCCTTCACTTCATCTGCAGCTTCTCCTATTCCTTAGTTCAACTTGAAAAATACATTTTCCCTTTATAGGACCTTTACATAGTGTTTTTTTTTTTTTTTTTTTTTTTTTTTTTTTTAATATGCAATTGTAGCATTGATTTATGCAAAGTTTATTGAAACGTTGTTGACCATTTAAGGTTCGTCGAGTTTTGAAGAGCCAAGAAGTTTATGAAAATTTCCTGCGATGCATTGCCCTCTTCAACCAGGAACTCGTATCTGGCACTGAGCTATTACAACTTGTCACACCTTTTTTAGGGTAAGTTGAGAAACACTGCATCATTAGTTCTATAAGTCTAGGTGATTGTTACAGTGTACATATGTTGTTTTATTTCACTTTTTACTATTTGTAATCTGGTAAAGTATTCACAAAGTTCTTTTTGTATATGTGATATGTATTCAAACTGAGCTAGTCAACATTGAAAATTTCAATATATAAACAGCTTTTGCATGCGGAATATATAGAGTTTTACCAAGCGTTTGTTGCTTCTTTTGTCCTCTGTGACTGAAAAAAAAACCGAACATGCTGCATGGCATGTCACTGGGTGAAAAAAAAAAAAAAAATATATATATATATATATATATATATATATATATATATATATATATATATATATATATATATATATATATAATCACCAATGTGAACCTGGCTTTAACATCTACAGAGAATGTTCATTTAATGGCTTTATGAAACTGTGCACTGATATAATAAAAAAAAGAATAAGGCTGGTGCTACACAGTGATCATGGCCACAAAACCTGTTGCTCAACCACAAGGATCACTGTGTAGCAGAGCAACTTCACAAGTGAATGGGGTTTTGGAATAGTGCTTGTGACAACTTACAACTTGCAAGTTGCTTGTTGACTACTTTCTCTTGTGAAGCTGTACAGAGATCTTTGGTTGCAGGTTATATGTCGTGACCAAGATCGCTTTGTAGCCTCAGACTAAACCTGAAAGACAGAGTCCCAGCTTAACCCCCTACAGAACTCTGGACAGTTTTTGTTTTGTCCTCCGCGCATTCCAAGAGCCAAAACTTTTACACTTTTCCTTTCACATAGCCACATGAGGGCTTGTTTTTTTGTGGGACAAGTTGTATTTCCTAATGGCACCAATTTAAGTTACCTTATCATGAAAAACAGACCAAAAATTCTTTGTGGGGTGGGAAAAAAAAAAAAAAAAAGATTTTGAGGGGATTTGTTTTGACTCTATTTAAGGTGCTCTACATAACTTTGTTCTACAGGTCAGTATGATTATGCCTATGGACGAGCGAATCGACTTTGCGTGAAACATCGAAAGTCCATTCGCATAAAATGTTCAAAACTGTACGGGGCGAGTTCTCCGTACAGTGTTAGAATGTATTAGCACCAATGAGCCAAACTTATAACTTTGTGAAGTCTCGCGAGACTTCACATAACTTCAGACATTGATTTATACTGTAAAAAACCCTTACACCTGCAGGCCAGAACAGCAATAATTTGCATATTGTCCCCCCACCTAACCAGCCAAACCCTGTACCAGCAACAGCCTCTGTTTAAAGATGTCATGTGGCCATTAAAGGGGTATTTTCTCACTTAAGCAAGTGGCGTTTATCATGTAAGGAAAGTTACTACACGGGACTTACTAATGTATTGTTATTATCTCCTTTGCTGGCTGGATTCATTTTTCCATCACGTTATACACTGCTCGTTTCCATGGTTACACCAACCTGTAATCCATCAGTGGTGGTTGTGCTTGCACAGTATAGGACAAAGCCCCGACCTCTCTGGTCGCCGGGAGCGTCGGAGTTCATATAGGCTGATGATTTTTCCTATATTATGCAGGCACGACCACCACTGCTGGATTACAGGGTGGTCGTAACGATGGAAACGAGCAGTGTATAATGTGATTGAAAAATGAATCCCGCCAGTAAAGGAAACAATATGGACAATCACAATACATTAGTACGTGTCTTGTATAAACTTTTTCTACATGATAAATGCCATTTGCTGAAGTGACACAACCCCTTTAACAATGAAGGACTATACAGTGCAGTCTTTATTAAATGAAAGGCAGCTGGGGGCTAATTGGCTGCGCAGTTCTTCACCTCAGCGTGGCTGAAACCTGCCTGCAGTACGGACGCTCCGTGTGGCCATACCCTAATGCCCCTTTCACACGAGCGGGAGACTCGCATGTCTCCCGCAATGCATCTACAGGGCTGGACTCTGAACTGCACTGACAGGGATCGCATAGCATTATATGCGATCCCCCTGTAGATGCGTTGCGGGAGACATGCGAGTCTCCCGCTCGTGTGAAAGGGGCATAAGGCAGAGAGGTCTGGGTATACCGGATTTATAGCAACTCATGAATTTATTCGGAACTTTGACAAAGTTGCCAGATCAAATTTTTCAAAACATCTCTCATCTCTAGCCGTAGTCACTATTGACTTTGGCATCTGAAAGTTAAATTACTGGGATTCGAGTCCTCTCTTGGTCATTAATGGCAGGTGTCAGCTGTATTACACAGCAGGCTCCCATTCCATAAACCCCTCCTGCATATCAGATCTACAGTTATGTCTGAGGGCGTGAATGAGTTGTAAATGGCTGATCAGAGCATGTCTGTCTTCTGTAAGCATAGCTGCTGTGAATTGTTGAACAGCAGAACCTCACCTTTCAGATATTTATGGCAATTCCTATGCTATAAATGCTGAAGGCTACATTCACATGATCACATAAGTTTTGCGGTCAACAAACTGTGTATACCTGCCGTGTGCATCCGGCACTTTTCGTGGACCCCATTGTCAAAATGCCTACTCTTTTCCAGAAAACAGACAAAAATAGGACATGTTCTATGTTTTGCTGCACAAATGCGGACAGCTCACGGATAACATTCGTGTGCTGTCCGAATTTTTTGCGGCTCATAGAAATGAATTGGTGCGTGTACAATCTGCAAAAATTGCAGATGGGATGTAAATTGAAAATATGGTTGTGTGAATGAGGCCTAAGGCTTATAATATGGATTGTTCCCTAGTATTATTGACACGCATGATGCTAAAATCATGGTTTGTATTGAAACGTATTGAATTGTGATTTCATTGTTAAACTTTTATCTTACCACAGGAAATTCCCTGAGCTCTTTGCTCAGTTCAAGTCTTTCTTGGGTGTCAAGGAACTCTCCTTTGCTTCTCCGGTAACCAATGACCGTTCTAATGAAGGGATAGGACGGGAAATTGACTACGCCTCCTGTAAACGAATTGGTTCCAGCTACCGTGCACTTCCTAAGACCTATCAGCAGCCAAAATGCAGTGGTAGGACTGCTGTCTGCAAAGAGGTGTGCACATAATATTAACTTTAAAAAGTGTACAGTTTGTCTGCGATTCTGGACTTGGGGCATCCTTTCCTGGGAATCTGAGGTCTCTGAGAAAGGACCACTACCTTTCAGACCATATTTCTATTATTTGAAGAGTTTTCTGTTCTCCCATCTAAATAAATGCCAAGGATTCTCATCCCCTTCCCCAATTTCTTGCAGGTATTAAATGATACATGGGTGTCCTTTCCAGCTTGGTCTGAAGATTCTACTTTTGTCAGCTCTAAGAAGACCCCATATGAAGAACAACTTCACCGTTGTGAGGATGAAAGGTTTGAGGTGTGTTTAAATATTGTAAAAGCAGGAAAATAAAAAAAACACTTTCTAATCCAGGATAACCCCTTTAAACGTCCACATACTTTACAGTATAGTAGGATGCATGTGTTGCCGTTGTATTAATTTCTTGTCTGTATGAATTATACAAGATTTTGGGATATTTTTATAGGGTAGGCTAGCCGTACGCATAGCTGTCTGCTGGATGCTCCTTCAGCCGACACCTATCACTCCTGATTCCTCTCATACACATGCCTGCTCAGCCCTGTCAACCAAGCATGTGCTTTCAGTAGAAAGGAGGAGAGGATACTGCTGCCAGACTCCTCCATTTGCAATTGGGGGCGAGTCAGGAAGCTCATACACATGAGATTGTTCTCAGGTGCACCTGACATACATGTAGTGTCTTTGACCAGCTCTAAAACTTAAAGGGGTTGTCCGAAAGCGCAGCAGCAGTAACATACAAGGTAACAAATAAGCCGTACTCGTTTCTTATCGCCTTTGCATGGTGCTCCAGTCCTGTAACCCTGACTTCATCTTCCTGGCTGTACCACGTCACAACGCATCCATTCAGTGGCCTCTGCAGTATACAAGTCATTAGCTACATGCATGACACAGTGTGTGTACAGATTGTCACTGCTGCAGCCAGGAAAACTAACACTAGCGGGGAGAACTGGAACACTATGCTGGACTCGGCAGGGGAGAAAAAGGACGAATTTGACTTTTTGTTTTATAACATTTACTCCTGCTGTCCCAGTTTTTATTCATCTTGGACAACTCTTTTAATGTGTGGATCTAATTTAAAACTTCTGCCACGTTTAAAGCTCTCACTCGCTCTTTAGCAACACACTACAAACACTGTTGCCAAGTCTGTTTCTATGGAGCAAGCGAGTGATTGTTATACTGCTTGTGTTAGAAATTTCTGAAAACGCGGAGCTGATCTTCAAATAGCAGAATGTCTTCTTCCTCTAGACCAGGGATCTCAAACTCGTGGCCCTCCAGCTGTTGCAAAACTACAACTGCCAGCATGCCCCAATAGCTGTAGGCTCTCCTGACATGATGGAAGTTGTAGTTCTACAACAGCTGGAGGGCCACGAGTTTGAGATCCCTGCTCTAGACCATGATGTGGACCACTATGTAACTTTCCAAAAATCTCTCCTTTTGGATTTGAGTTCGTCTTGTGGAGTATGTTGTGTTATTAGAATTGTCTTCTGTTCTTTCACAGCTGGATGTTGTTCTGGAGACCAATCTGGCAACCATCCGTGTACTGGAGAGTGTTCAGAAGAAGCTCTCTCGCATGTCCGCTGAGGATCAGGAGAAATTTCGACTAGATGATTGTTTGGGAGGCACATCAGAGGTTATCCAGCGGCGAGCCATCTACCGTATTTATGGAGACAAAGCTCCAGATATAATAGAGAGTCTCAAGAAAAACCCAGTCACGGCAGTACCTGTTGTACTAAAACGGTGAGGATGAACTGAAACATTAATAAGAATTTAGAATTGGAAATGTTCAGAGAATTATTAACGAATGCTTCAAAATGAAGCATAAGCCAAGTGTAAGTACCCCTTTAGAGACGAGGAACATCCAGCACTCCAGCTGTTCTGAAACTACAACTCCCAGAATCCACCTTTCACTTCTGTGGAAGTTAGTGGAACAGCTGACTTAGTATGCATGCTGGGAGTTCCGAAGCTTGCTGATCCCTGGTCTAGATCGCTGACCTAATAATAAACTTTTTCTTTGTTTTACAAAGCATAGGACCATTATTGATCGGAGTATGAAAATATTGACATGATGAAATATAAAATTATAAGAACAATATTGTTTTTGAATATGTTTATACATAAGACCACACATTGCATCAAGTTTGTCATATTGTGTTCAAATAACTATAAACCCCATTGACAAGAAATGTACCGGCAGGAAGGTTTGACTCCTGTCCAGTCTTAAATTACGAGTCGTGTATACTGTATTGTGATGTTTGCTCCCATTTGTTGAATGTTAAACCCAAAACCTGTCCTGTTTTGCAGGTTGAAAGCAAAAGAGGAGGAATGGAGGGAGGCTCAGCAAGGATTCAATAAGACCTGGCGGGAACAATATGAGCGGGCATATCTAAAGTCTCTTGATCATCAAGCTGTCAATTTCAAGCAGAATGACACCAAGGCCCTGCGTTCAAAGAGCCTCTTGAATGAAATTGAGAGCGTCTATGATGAGGTTAGTGTGATTCTGTAGACATACATTACTAATGTAGAAGCCGAGGAACATATTTGTAGTAGGTAGTAGTACAGGCACCTGCAGTGGCTACAAACTATGCCCTTATGAAGCCTATAAACACTCCTGGCCCTGAAACCCCCAGTGGCATTCATAACATATGTTGCATTACTTTATAATGCTATAGCCTAGGTATTTTATGTAATCAATGGGGAGGAAGAACCTGTGTTTCCATCGTGTACATAGTAGTGTGAAGCAGTTTACATGGACTTTTGGGCAAGTACAGCGCGCGCCAAGCTTTTTCTGGTGGAGAGGGAATAATGAATGTCCCCCTAGGTCCTTAAATCTTTCTCTTCGATTTCCTAACAGCACCAGGAACAACAACCAGAAGGCAGGACGGCTACATCCAATGGACCACATCTTATTTATACATATGAGGACTGGCAGATACTGGAGGATGCAGCATCATTGATTAGCTACTATGTGAAAAGGCAGCCAGCCATCCAGAAAGAGGATAAAGACACTATCCGCCAAGTTCTGCATCAATTCATCCCTGAACTTTTTTTCTCTTCCTCCTCATCCTCTTGTCAGTCCCTGTTCAGTTCCAGCACAGATGACACTCCAGCAGAAACAACCACAGAACCTTCTGTAACTGAACTTCCTGAGCGTCGGAGAAAGGCAGCAAACCCCGGGGTAACCCCAGAACCCACTACCCCTACACGATCTCCACCAGAGCCACCACCGAAGATGACAGAAGAAATGTACAGCTTGTTTTTTGCAAACAATAACTGGTATTTCTTCTTTCGGTTGCACCACACACTTTGTTCTCGACTCTTAAGGATCTATCGCCAGGCACAGATTCAGCTGCTGGAATATCGGACTGAAAAGGAGCGAGAGAAACTACTGTGTGAAGGCAGGAAAGAGAAGTCAAATGGGCCTGCCATGGAACTCCGGCTAAAGCAGCCCAGTGAGCATCTCTTTTGTTGTTTGTCAAAGGGGTATTCTAGTTGTATGATATTGATGATCTATCCTCAGGATTGGTCATCAGATCAGTGGGGGTCCGACTGTTGGCACCTCCCTCAATCAGCTGTTTGAATGGATTGTGGCATTCTACATTGTAGTGGCAGTGCAAAGTAATTTATTCAAGTAAATGGGAAGAAAAGCTGTGTTTACACTGCAACTACAGTGCACAGTGCTGGGTGACGAAGCCCCTTCAGACAGCTGATTGGTGGGGGTGCTGGGAGTTGGATCCCCACTGATCTGACATTGATAACCAATGCTGAGGATCAGTCAACTATATCATAAAACCAGAATTCCCCTTTAAAACCTGTATTATTAGTTCTTCATTCTATATGAATGCATAGACAGGTGAATATTATGTCATTAGGAAAATAGAGGAACCTCTCTGAGACAGCCACCCACAATTTTATTGCCAGGAGGTCTTCTAGAGGGAAGATGGCCGGTATATGGTGGAACTAGAACTCTTTCACAATATGTCTGGTCTGGATAAGTGTAGTGTACTTCGCAGGGTTGGTACTTAGGAGAGTTTGCATTGTATATAAGAATTTGTTAATGTTGCTGGTGTTCCCTTAGGACCCATTATAATCTTAGTTTGAGTGCTGTGATCAGCTGTTCCCATCTTGGGGTGCAGTGCATAACTGCAAGGAAAAAGGAAGTGTTAAAGGGAATTCCTTGATTAGAGAAACTTTGCTGCTTTCATCTAAGAACAAATCTTTGCAGAAGTTGTATAATATTGCAGCTTGGCCCCTACTGGTGGTCCAGCAGTGCAGATCCTTTGACTGCTTCCTTGATGATTTGCCCGATGTATGATCAGTACAGCATTCATCACATGGAGAGTACTGTGAGAAACACAGCCCTCCCCATGCTGAAGGTCCCCAGGCAGCAGGAATATACAGGAAAGCTCCGCTGCAGCTTTGATGTCACCAGTGGGGGCAGTCAGAACAAGAAGAAAAGGACTCTGCAGCGGGTAGTGTACTGATCTTTATTAAAGGTAATATTGTGTAGGATGCCTGCAGGCCAATGTGTATATAAAGGGCCCTTTACACTGCCCGATGTTTGTACGGACGCTCGTTTGCACTAATCTGCCTGCTTAAAGGGGTTATCCCATCTCAGACAATGGGGGCATATCGCTAGGGTATGCCCCCATTGTCTTATCGAGAATGGGGCCCCAAAAGAGAAGGAGGGCGCACTGCGCATGCGCAACCCCCTCCATTCATTTCTATGGGGCTGCCAAAAATAGCCGAGCACTCGGCTATTTCCGTCAGCTCCATAGAAATGAATGGGAGTGGTGGCCATGCTTGCGCGGTGCGCTCCCATTCATTTCTATGAGCGCAGCGAGGAGGGACCCCCTGAATCCGTACTGAATAATACAACCTTGTGGATCCGTAATTCCGGATCCGGTTGTATTATCTTTAGCATCTTTTAAACGGATCCGGAATAACCTCTATTGAAAGTCAACGGAGGACGGATCCGTTTACAAGTGTGTCCACACCAAACGGATCCGTCCCCAATGACTTGCATTGGGGGTCATTCCGGATCTGTCTTGGTGCGGATGCCTGGACCGGAGAGCAAACCGCAGCATGTTGCGGTTTTCTCTTCGGTCTGAAGACTGAACGGAATGCTTTCAGGAGCATTCCGTTGTCTTCAGTTCAGTTTTGTCCCCATTGACAATGAATGGGGACAAAACTGAAGCGTTTTATTCCGGTATTGAGCCCCTATGACGGAACTCAATACCGGAATTCCAAAACGCTAGTGTGAAAGTAGCCTGAACTGCTGGACTATGATGACTAGCTAGAACAACCGGGACATGATTCAAGATCTGTACGTTGGATCACATGTCTTCTGTTATTTAACAGGATTACTAATTCATGGCTGCTATATTCCAAAAACAGCTCCATGCCTGTCCACAGGTTAGGCCTGGTATTGTAGGTCAGCGCTGTTGAAGTGAATAGGGATGAGATGTAATACCACATGCAACCTGAGGACCGGTGTGGTGCTGTTTTTGGAAAAAATCAGCCATCATTTTCTAGTCCTTTACAACCCTTTTGTGTCAGTAGCAGTGGACCAAAAGTCTGCGTCTGTGTCTCGCTATATAAACCTCTGTGATGTGTAATTATTTTCATTTGTGGGCTCTCACTGTTCAGTGTTGTGACATTTAGCTACAGGCGATAGAAGAAGAAAGTGTGTCCATATTGATTTGATAGAAACTCCAGTACTATAGTGTTCAGTGTGCAGCAATTTCATCTTACAAAGTATAGCGTTAACCTTTTTTGTTTTACGTGAAATCTTGCCAAAAAAAATATTGTTTTTCTGATGTTTGTGTACACGGCTGATGTTTTAATTCCCACTTTTATTCCAGGCGAGGTGGAGTTAGAAGAATATTATCCTGCGTTCCTGGATATGGTGAGGAACCTTCTGGTTGGAAATCTAGACCCCACGCATTATGAGGACACACTACGAGAGATGTTCACCATTCACGCTTACATTGGTTTCACCATGGACAAACTGATCCAGAACATAACACGACAGGTGAGGGTTTTTCTTTTCTGCCTACTTATGATTCACTGGTGGCCATTGGAGTTCGTATGACTACAGAGATTTTTGGATCATTGGGGGGAAAGGGGGGTTCAGGTATTGAAATGAACAGTTTGTCCTGGGTCTCCCATTCAGTTGCTCTTCTTGCGGCGTGGTAAGGGGTTTGTCTCGAAAGATTCTCTTTAAGGTGCGACCACACAGGTCAGACCTCATTCAGCAGAATCTTTGGAAAAGGTTAAATCTGTGGTGAAAATCCATAGCATAAATTGACATTCTACAGATTTAAAATCTGCACCACAGGGTAATCTCTATACAAAGTTCATTTCCAATAATTGGCCCGATATTCAGGCAGTGTAAAACCGCCTTAAGAGAGATTGCCTGCCTTGTCCCTAAGTCTAGACGACGCGGAAGTTAAAGCTAGGACAGGAAGTAGAGTGCAGTACATGGAGTGATCCACCCACCTGGTTTTATTTAAAAAAAAAAAATACTTAAAATGTTCACTTATAGATTGCAAATATGTGATACAAAAGTTCCTGGAAGTGTCCCTTTAAAGAGAATCTGCACCACATTTTGGTGAGTCCTAAGACCTCATGCACAGTACCCTATCAGTTTTGTGGTCTGCAAATACTGTCTGTTTCTCAATTTCCTGTTCCACGCATCCCACCTTATGTTAAAAAAAAAGCCTATTATTGTCTGTAAAACAGACAAAAATAAGATGTTATATTTTTCTGCGGGGTGGCAGAACGGATATACGCATGTATATACGTGGATATAAACAGCCCACTATGTGCTTTCTGCATTTTTCGTGGCCCCATTGAAAGGAACGGGTCAACATGCGATCCAGAAAAGGATGCGGCTATAATGTGGACCAAAAATGAGGTCATGTGCATGGGGCCTAAAGTACGCACAAGTTCAGTAGTCCTGCTGTGTAAATAGGCAGTATTGAGGTCTGCCCGGCAGCTGCTGAATAGGAGAATGCAGGTTAGAGAAGGTGTAGTTTACTCATGATTGACATGTACAATTCAGAGACTTTTAAAGCAAATTCTTGGGAAATTCAAGTGAGTTTGACTAAAAGAAATACCTATTTAGAATCGGTGTCTGTCACACTATGCAGTTTAGTGTTACAGGTGGTGACAGATTCCCTTTAAATCCTCCCCGGTGCACCATAGTCCTCAGTGGTCTCTTGCTGTACATATGTAGCAGCACCACTGAGGTCAGCAGTTGGCCACAGGAGTCACATGGATGTACAGCATGTCATTACACCAGGAAACCACTAGAGTGGCTTTTTTTGGAAGTGTAATTGTAGTGCAGTATTTTGACCTGTTTGTTCTCTCTTAGCTCCATCATCTGGTGAGTGATGAGATCTGCTTAAAAGTGGTGGAGCTATACCTGAGTGAGAAAAAGAGGGGAGCCGCAGGAGGCAGTGTAATCACCCAGTGTGTCCGAACATCCAAGGAGACCAGTTACCAGTGGAAAGCAGAGCACTGCATGGCAGATGAGAATTGCTTCAAGGTAATAGTAAATGCCTTATGTAAAGTTTTAAACTTTATGGGAGGTAGCCGTACTATCTAGGAGCTTCATACATTCACTTCCGCGGGCTTTCGGGTTCGCCTCCGCACTGCAAAAGATAGAACATGTCCTATCTTTTGCTGTATCTTGCAGTTTATGGACTCCTTCAAGTTAATGGGTCCCCATCCATAGCTTGAAGTGCACACAGCCGGCATGGAGCAGGTAGGTATTGAAGTAGTCTTTATACGCTGTAGTTTCTGGCAGCAGCATACTGCAGCTCAGCTCTCCTTCACTTGGAATCTGAGCTGCAGTACCCAGGCGTGGCCACTACACAATGTATAGAGACGTTTCTTCCTTCTCTGTATACTGTTTAGTTTCTGGTGCCAAGGCTGCACAAAACAGCTGATCAGTGGGGGTGCTGGTATTGATCTATCCCGTGTGCTGGCAGTAAAGGTGGACACAGGCAGGCTTAAACTCTTATGGGGCACTTGAATGTGTGGTCATATTGTACCCTCATACTAGGAGCAGGAGACTCCCTTTCTCCTAATAGTTGGCAGTCCCTGAAGTGGACACTCCAGCTTTCAGACACTTCTACACATATTTTCTCTTTGTGCCTTATATATCTAATATCAGAATGCCCCTTTTATGTGTTCTTGTGTGCCTTAGGAGTGGAAGTATTTAGAGATGATGCAAACACTGTAACTCAATTTAGTATATTATGATTTGTTGATGAGTTTATTTTCTTCCTTGTCAGATGATGTTTCTTCAGAGACAGGGCCAGATAGTCATGACAATTGAGCTGCTTGACACAGAAGATGTGCAGACAGAAGACCCCACAGAAGTACAGGTGAGAAGAGTCATCCAGGCCACACCAGTAAGATGTTCACTAGGGCGAACCTTACGCCTCTGCACTAATCTGCCTGCTTAAAGGGGTTATCCCATCTCAGACAATGGGGGCATATCGCTAGGATATGCCCCCATTGTCTTATCGAGAATGGGGCCCCAAAAGAGAAGGAGGGCGCACTGCGCATGCGCAACCGCCTCCATTCATTTCTATGGGGCTGCCAAAAATAGCCGAGCACTCGGCTATTTCCGTCGGCTCCATAGAAATGAATGGGAGTGGTGGCCATGCTTGCGCGGTGCGCTCCCATTCATTTCTATGAGCGCAGCGAGGAGCTGTGCCTGGTGGTTGCCGGACCTCCTGAAGGGACCCCCTTAGGGATAGATAGACCTATCTATGTGCCTGGTGGTTGCCGGACCTCCTGAAGGGACCTATCCCTTAGGGATAGATAGACCTATCTATGTGCCTGGTGGTTGCCGGACCTCCTGAAGGGACCCCCTTAGGGATAGATAGACCTATCTATGTGCCTGGTGGTTGCCGGACCTCCTGAAGGGACCCCCTTAGGGATAGATAGACCTATCTATGTGCCTGGTGGTTGCCGGACCTCCTGAAGGGACCTATCCCTTAGGGATAGGTATGTCTATCTAGCCTCTGTAGTTATTCTCATGCATATTGGGAGACCACTGCAATTATGTTTTTATAGTGTTGTCCTGGAGCCATATACCAGTGTGAATCTCTGGTGCTAGTATGCGGAGTAACTTATGCCACAGCTATAGTTCTTATACCTGTTGTGTTAAAAATTCACTGTTAAATACTGCTCATTATATGATGCAACATTTTTTCCCAGTGCATCTTTATGCTTCTGACTACTTATGTATAGCACCGTCTCGTGGCATGTCCAATATCTGAGATTGTCATCCACTTTTCTTTGTTGATTTTTCTGCAAATCCTCGTATACACTCGTTTATATGATTTTTATGTGTTATATGTGTCATTTCATCTTGATAAAGGGCACTGGACACAGGCCAGGTACATTGCAGCAACACATATGGAACTAATGCTTACTGGTGCGAGATATTTTCAATATTTCCAGACAGACTGGCGCAATGGGCTCTCTTCAGAATGATAGCCGTACAGTCATGCCCAGCATCTTTTTGCACATGTGAAAATCTTGTAGCATTTCAGTGACCCCATTCTTTATGACAGAATAGATGCTCAGATCTTTAGTTGTCTTGAGCAAATTCATTCTTGCTGGGTGAATATCAGAGCTTAGCAAGGCTTTCCATGTTACAGTAAATGTATTTTTAAGGGCTGCGTGCCGTGCAGGAATCGCGTGATCCTCTGTTCTGGGCACTGCTGTACTGATTTATAATGCTGTTTGCCTCTGCATGACCTTACTTCTACAGGATCCTACTGAAATAACGCTGTCACTATGATTCTGTAGCAATAAGGTCATGCAGAGTCACAGCATTATAAATCAGTGTAATGTTGTGCTTCTACAAGACGAACAGTGTCCAGAATGGAGGATCACGCTCACTCATGGAGTGTGATTTTCCAGACTGCACATGCTTGTATGAAACAGGCCTACATCATTTACACAACTCACTAGCCCCCCTTCCCCCAGGTCAGCTCCCTCTTTATGGATTATTAGGATATATTCAGACATTTCTGTGACTGTCCTATTTATCTGAAGGGGTTTGCAGAAAGCCATGTGTGTGCTGAAGAAAGAACCCTGTTGAGATGTATTTTTAAAAAAGATCTGTCTCGTGTAATTATACCCATAAATTGAAGGTTTAGCCGTTCCCCCCCCCCCCCCCCCCCATATGTAGCGATCTCCCAAATCTCTCCTATTATACCATTTCTTATGAAAATGGGCAGATGGGCTATTGATTGTCGTGAGCTTGTTGTGATAACCCTTCTCACCGTTCACAGAATGTGGATACCAGAAGCAGAATTGTAATCTATAAGTGGTATTGGTCTGTAGAGATGAACCTTTATTTGATACAGGATATTAGTCGTCTTATTCTCTTCCTTGTATCCTTTTCAGCACTTATCTAGCTACGTTGAACAGTTCATCAATGTAGATGAGCAAAACAGCCAGAGTGAAGGATTTATGCTGAAGCCAGTGCTTTTACAGCGGTAAGTTAGAATTTCGCTCTACCTGTGTTCATCGGACTGACGGCTATAAGGGAGGATCATGAAAACTGCCTGGAGCAGCCAGTCATATCACAGCTTTCATTTTCTGGTGCACTTTAAGAAATGAAAGCTGTACAGTTATTGGTTGCAGTGGGTAACAGTTTTTATTAGTTTTCATGAATTTCACCCCCGTTTTTTCTGCTTCACAACATGGGGATTACCACAAAGAGAATGCAATAAGCATTGCATTGTCCTCCACAGAAATATCAGACATTTCCAAAGATGGCAATGCAGAACCATGCGGATGATGAAGGACGAAGTGAAGAGCTCGTGGAAAAGACTGATGGGAGTGGAAAGTGCCAGCAACATGGACTGCCGCTTCAGACTCAATAGTCATAAGATGATGTTCATAGTGAACTCTGAAGATTATATGTATCGCTGGGGAACACTGACTCGAGCCAAAGAGGTAAAAAAACAACTGATAGGTTTAATGTTTAATAGCATTTTTCTACCGTTGAAATATTTTAAAGTGATATTCCAAGACTTAACTCCTTAAAGAGGTATTTCGGTTTTTATTGAACAAATGAATAAAACATAGTAAACATTTGGCGTACATTCTTGACATATCCAAATACCCCATGATCCCCAGAATCTTGCTAACTTGGAATCACATCCCCTATGTTTATATACAACATGTTCATATGGGATTATGGCATTTACCAACGCCTTCCCTTGAGTGATGGATGGACATCTGTCTCCCATCTCTCGAAGAGCAATTGCCTTTCGTGCCAAAAATAATAACTTGTGTAGAAATATTCTGATGTAATGAGAATATATGGATTCATCTAGAATACCAAAGAGGCATAAGTTTGGGTGGGCAGGAAGTGGGAGATTTATCAAGTTAGAGAAGAAAATGAGTAATCTCTGCACAAAATGCTCGAATGTAATGACAGGCCTTATCAAGTGCCAAAAATCTGCACCATCCCTGGCACAACGGTGACATCCAGTGTAAGAAAGTCACATTTATTTGTTTAAAGGGAATGTGTCATCAGAAAATGACCTATTGTTTTAAATCACATTTTTATGTTTAACATATTTTTAAAGAATATTTGGTTATTTTTAGTTTTTCTAGTCAAAATCTATATTTAAACAAAAAACATAAAATCCTGCAGTTTTCACACTGGCCACTATGCCTTATAATAGGTGCCAAATCTTGTTTTGTACAGACCACATTACTGCAGTTACCTACTTATCTATAGACAGAGGTGATATCATTACAGGCGGGATTAGAATGACAGATAACACAGGATTCACAACAGGTGATTGTCAGAGCATATCTATTCTTTCCTTGTACAATGACCTCTGCATAGGTCTTGAAGACTCTCCTATAGAAGTCCATTGTGCCTACGGACCATGGGGCTGCCGTAACGCAATATTCTTAATGCTTTATAAATGAGAAAAGCTCAGGCAAGATGGCCGCCCCCATAATCATATTCAGGAAAGAAAATTAAAAAAAAGTGTAATCAGAAAATAAAAGCAGATTAGAAAAAAAGATGTTTAATATCTGGTTTTAACTGGCAGATAACATTTTGGTGACACATTTCTCTTAAAAAATAGGCACTTATATAATTTTGTAATATACATTTATTTGAAATTTTGCACAATAGCCCGTCTCTAAAGGAAAAAAAGGCACAGCCCAGTCTAGCATTCAGTCAACTCTCCATACAATAAACTACTATTCACCTGTTAGATAAGATGCAGCACGTATATATACAGTATATACAACGATACTGCCTGCATCAGCACCTCATGTCTGTCAGCGTTTTGAGAAAGCACATTTATAGGGGTTGTCCCTAGGATAGGTCATTAACGTGTAACTGTCATTCTTTTTCTTTTGTAATGTATAGGGGCAGTGATACTGACCATTTTTGTAATATACTTTAATTACTGAAATCATACATTTCTATTCGTACAGTAAAATAGCTCTAAAGCAGAGATCTCAAACTCGTGGCCCTACAGCTGTTGTAAAACTACAACTTCCATCATGCCAGGAGAGCCTACAGCTATTGGGGCATGCTGGGAGTTGTAGTTTTGCAACAGCTGGAGGGCCACGAGTTTGAGATCCCTGCTCTAAAGTGACCCATTTTGAGCCCTAGCAACACTCCTCTGTCTTCTGTATACATAAAACAGTCAGTGTTAGCAAGTCTCCACAGTTGTGTAAACAGAAGACAGAGGAGCGTTGCTAAGGCTCAAAATAGGCCACTTTAGTGCTATTTTTCTAATACAAATGTACAATTTCAAAAATGGTCAGTATCAATTCCCCTACACATTACAAAAATAGAAATAGAATGGCAGTTACACTTTAATATCAGATCGGAGGAGGTCCAACTCATGGCACCCCTGCCAATCAACTGTTTGAAGAAAAGACAGTGCTCCTGCAAATGCTGCCTTCTCTACTCTATTTATCTGCTCGCTGCAGCAATTGTAGCAGTGAGAAGTGTATTTACAAGTATGGCATCCCCATTCACTTCTATGGGGTGTCTGTCTGTTCAAGTGCATAGGACAGAGCTGTCCTATAGAAGTGAATGGGGATGCAATACTTGGACTTACACTTCTCACTGCTACAATTACTGTGGCGAGCAGGTAAACAGCAGAGAAGGCAGCGCTCCTATACCATCCTACTGTGCAGATGAGGGTCAACAACCTGATATAAGAAAGTAAATACATATGTTTTTGTTTTTATATATCTCTACATTTCAAAAGCCATGACTTTTTTTTGTTTTGTTCCCTGTCAACCTAGCCGTATGAGGGCTTGTGTCATGTGAGATGAGTTGCATTTTTAGTGGCACCAATTTTGGGTACCTCTACTATGTTATATAACGTGTAAAAATGTGTATGGGGTGATAGTGTGAGAACATCTAAAAATGTTTTTAGAGGTTTTTTTCTTTTTGTGTTTACGGATTGCTGTGCGGCAAAAATTACAAAAAATTAAAACTATCAAAACCCATATAACAGATATGTGTCACCATATTCTGACACCCATAGCTTTTTTTTTTTTTTTTTTTTTTTTTTTTTTTTAATTTCTGCCACCTGGACAGGGCACATAGTGAGACAGGGGCAGGGCTAGTGAGATAAGAGGCAGGCTTAAAAATTGTAACGTTGCCCCAAAAAGTTGATATTTAAAAAACAAAAACGCTGCTGCAATTGGCGCTGTCATCAAGGGATTAAAGAGTAACTAAACCTTTGAATGAAATTTTAATATGATGTCCCTAATGCCCTAATAAAACTTTTTCTAATATTTTTTATTAATTCATTTTGTATTTTTTATTAGCCTTTCCCTACCTAAAGGGAACTATTGACTGTCCGTTTAAAACTCTGTTCTCTGTACATCGCTGACTGAGTACAGACTGAGTAGTTTTCAATTGGGCCGCATAAGCAGGGAGTTCGTGTAGGAGCGCATATTGCTGCTACTGCCTGTCCCCCCTTTCCCGGAGGATTACTAACTCTACCCATGTACTATGCCAGGATTAGCGGAGTGGAGCGGCTCCTGCTTCGGCCTGCTATGCTAAGCTAAAAGCTGACATGCAGTTCTCTTAGTTTAGCAGAAGCAGGAGCCGCTCCACTCAGCCAATCCTGGCATAGTACATGGGTATGTACTATGCCAAGAGTAAGTAATCCTCCGGGGGGCACAGGCAGGATCAGCAATATGCGCTCCTGCCCATACTCCCTGCACTGCTGCTGCCCCATTCATAAAATGTACAGTCCATACTCCGTGCACCGCTGACTGCTCAGAGAACCGAGTTTTTAAGCTCACAGTGAATGGTGCGCTTTAGGTAGGGAATAGACTACAGTATATTGGAAAAAGTTTTATTTGGGACATTATATTAGAATTTCATACAACGGTATAGTTACTCTCTAAAGGAGTTGCCAGAGTTTAGTTTAAAAACAATGGCCAAGGGTGCAGGAGATGTGATAAAACAATAAGAGGCTTTAAATTCCCATTTCTTGCCCCACCGTTTCAGCACGTCCGTTCCACCCCGCCAGTCTCGATTTACTTGACTGCAGCCGGAACACACATATGCCTGCATGTCTCCTGCAGCCAGTCACTGGTCTGTGTTCTCATGCAGTATGTTGCTGAGGTCATTGGTTGACTACAACTGTCACATTGGTATATAGATGATCAGGCAAGTGGCGCACAAACTACTAAGCTGTTTTCATTTTATTATTTTATCAGATTTCTCCCCCATGGACAATATTTTGCCCAACTAAGACAACCCCATTTAAAGGACATATGGCTTCAGTGTTTTTGAACTAAAATGAAAGCTTACTTTTGTGGGCCGCAGTTTTCATGGCTTCTGTGTACCAAAACTAGCAGTTGCGACAATTGAGATGTTTTGTCCACCTCTGTGATGGCATGCGCTATTATGGACTACCATTGCAACCTCCCAGCAGTGGTGGTACCACGAGTTACTAACTAGAATTGTTTTCTCCTCCTTTTTATAGTTCCAGCCAATGGTCTTCCAGAAGCACCATGAGAAGTTTGCTGCTTGGCATAACAGTTGGCTACAGGAGAACGTCAGTCCCAGAGCAGCTGAACTGGTGCAGGACTGGTTGACTGGAGAAGATGATGAAGAGATGGTTCCTTGCAAGACCATCTGTGAAATCTCCGAGGCTCATGGCATGACAGTCACCAGATACAGAGTGCAGTACACACGCAGAGCATCCTCTCCCTGATGAACAGGAGTCCCCTGTCTGCATTTGCTGCTGGAAAACTTTTTTTTTTTTTTTTACAGGGCTTGTTTTTTGCTGTTCTTAAAGAGGGTGTCTGACACTAGAAGACATTTAAAATCAGTGCCATTATTCTTCAGCTTGTGCTTTGAACACTTTAATCGGCCTTCACATACTGCGCCACTAATGCCAAATGTGGGGTGGAGAAGGCCAGCAAACCTGTAACATTACTGTCGGAACGACTGAAACCGGCTACAGCTAGGAATGCTGATGAATTACGTTGAGACTTTAATGGCTTCTGCAGAGATTCAGGGATTGACCATTCTGTATCAATCCAACGGAAATTATGGTGCTGCAAGACGTGACATTATTCTCGAAATGACAGAAAAGAAACTGAGGAAATCGTGTTTGGTCCAATTAATTTCTAAATCCGTTGCATACCTTGGATTTTAAATCCAGCTGGTGGTAGCACCTAGATGTCTTTACTATATCAATTAATAATGAAGCTGTGGGGTACCTTTACTAAAATGCACCAGAACCAAAAGCATTAAAGGGGTTGGCCACTTTAAAAGAATCCAGACTGAATGGGAACACATTTCCATGCGGTGCCACAGTAATGAGACATGTACGCTTCACCTGCTACGTAAACATCCCACTGCCAGGTCCGAGGGGACCAAAATGGAAGTTGTCACGTGATTAAATCAGATGACCGTTTTCCATGGCACCTCCTCTTCTGAGCAGCTGCAGTCAGTAGTTTGACCAATCCAGTGCCTGTGCAGAAGAGGATGCGGCCTTGGATGGGTAAAAAAAGCCACCGATTTGGTTCCTATGGGTACGACTTTGAGGTGTTTACATAGCCCACCAACGTGCAGCTGGGGACATTGTGACAAGCGGCTTAGGTCAGTATGGCCATGCATGCCCATTCAGCCTGGATTCTTTTAACGTGCCCAAGTCTTTAACAGCTTCTTGAACATCAAGCACTTGGAATGATCAAGAATACGAACTTGTATTACACGATTACCCATGAACATTTGCCATTGCCTGGCACTATCAGGACACAGTATTTCAGTCTCAGTGATTCTGAGAGTTTGTGGCAGGATTTGATTATAAAAGTATTCAATAATACAACAATTCTATACATTTTTTTGGTCTATACCGAACTTATATAATGGTTCAAATAAATCAAGTGCTGTAAAATGAACCTGGTACATGTGTGGTTAATACATTATACCCCTGTAATAAAGGAAACCGCCTTCCTTAATAAAACATTGGCTGTATGTACTCTCTAGTTCCAAATAGTAAATTTATTTTTGCCCTTTGCTGTTACAGTATGGTTTCAACACTGTAGAAACTTTTGTTCACCACTGTGCACTTCTGCCTCGTTGCATCTGTTCCGTAATTGAGGGTATGCATGGTGATACAAGTTAAAGGGGTTGCTCAGGATAAGAAGAACATGTCTGCTTTCTTCCACGAACATCACCATGCCTGTCCACAGGTTGTATGTAATATTAAAATAAGTCCCATTCGCTGAAATTATGCAGCATAGCTCTGCATTATATTCAGTAGGGAACTCTGCACTGCACACATCTGCATAGTAGACACTGGGTTACCATTCAGCATGTGTATTATATACCTTTTTATTATATCTTTTTAGTGTATAATTTAGGCAATGGCCGATTGACTGCGGAACACACAGACCGAGATTTACTAATGTGTCTGCACCAAAAATATGTCTAAGGCCTGGCACAGATGAGCCAGATCAATGCAAGAAACTCGCAGCGTGTGTCCGTGAGAGGTCCAGTTCTGACCTCTGTTGCTCTGACACACACAGCGTTCTAATGACTTATAATGCTCTGTGTCCCTGTGAGACCTCGAATCAACTGAATTACACCGACAGCGTTATGTCAGAACAATTCAGTAGATTCCAGTTCTCACAGGGACACACAGCATTATAAGTCATTTTAACGCTTTGTGATCCTGTCAGAGGTCAGAACAGAACCTCACACTGCTACACGCAGCCAGTTTCTTGCATTGAACTCACTTGTCTGTGTCTGGCCTAAAAGTGGTGCAAAATGGTCTAAGCTTACTCCATCTTTAGGATTAGTATATCTGAGCCACTGTCCCTTACAAAGCACTAGGGTACATGTCTGCATTCTTCCACAAACGGCACCATACCTGTCCACAGCTGCAATACCACACACAACCCATGGGCATTGTGGCTGAAGGCTACATTCACACCACTGTGGGGAAAAAAAAGTCCTTTAAAAACAGCAAAACGATCCATTTCCAACTGACTTTTTTTCACTGATGCCTTTCTGAGAAACGGATGGTAAAAACTTTCCCGTTTTCCCCAAATTGTATAAGGGCTGTCGGTCTGTGAAAACAGAATAAATAGAACATGTCAAGAAACTGCTGTGTGAATAACCACATAGACTTCCATTGTTCTTAAGATGGACATCTGACCGTCGTTGAAACGTCTGTCACACCTCCGTTTTTCACTGTCATGTGAATGTAGGTTAAGAAAGAGCCCTTAGGAGCAGCCAGACAACCTTAGCCCAGCTAGTTTAACACCACATGTCATTTGTTGCCTGAATGAACTGTGTTCATGTTGATTAGTAGGGGGTTAAAGGGATTGTCTCATCTTGCCATTACTAAGCCCGGACCACCAAGTGGCTGGTAAACAGCACAGTGGTCTGGTGCTCTCGCTATTTTAGTAGCTGAAAAAGCGTAACACTCCGCAATTTCCCAGCCACCTGGTGGTTGGCGCTTTGTCCTATCTCACCTTAGTAACGGTGAAATGAGACAATCCCTTTAAGATGGGAATGAACGAACACATTCTGGTAAGTTTTTGCTATTATTAATAGTTTGTCTTAGGTTTGGCTTTAGTTTTTGGATTCTGGACACAGGAGGGCGGTGTTACACCAGGATACACTAGGCACAACTAGTGTTACTGGAGCTTGAATACTTCTACCATCCAAACTGTGATGTCCAAGGAAAGTGTATTACGGTCATTAATAATTTATACATTGGTTTATATACTGATCAGTCCTATCTCCTAGTCTTTAATTCAGATCCAGTGCACTGGAAGGCTGCTTCATTCCAGTTTGATACATGTATCTGGTATAAACCAGGCCTTGGGCAGTAGGTTGCTATGTACGTGTCCTCCTTGTCTGTGTATGCAATGGTTTTAAGCACCCATCCCCCAGCTGTTGTGAACTTGAAGAGAAAACTGGGATATTGGGACTCTTTTTCAATAAACTTTATTGACAAAGTACTGGAGAATAGTAAATATCACTGATAACCTTACTCAATGGTGACATATAGAAGGGTAACTGCAGCTGCAGAACGTATAAGGTAGAGCAATGACTAAATACACAGATATATTTGCATCTTACATCGAGTGTGTACACAATATACGATCACAATGGTTATTCACACAACCAGAGTTTTCTTCAGTGTGCTTTGTTTTTTACAATGAATGGCACACTTCCCCATACAAGTCAATGGGACTACTCACACACCTGTTAACAGATCTGTGTGCCCGATAGGAAACTCACTGCCGGTCCTATTCTGGTCAGTTTTTGCAGACTAGTCTCACCCATTCAGTTAAATAAAAAAAAAAAAAATTTATAGCACGCAGAAGCTATCTGGTTTTCACAGACTTAGGGCTCATGCACATGGCCGTCGCCTGACCGTGCCCATATTACGGGCACCACCCATGTGCACGCCATATCACGGATGCAGACCCATTCACTTAAATGGGTCTGCAAACTGGGAGATACAGTTAAGTGCAGAACAAAGGCACGGATCAAAAGCCCACTGAAGCACTACGGAGTGCAGACCCCATTCAAGTGAATGCGTTCGCAGGCGGTGGGCACACGATTGATGCCCGTGCATTATGGACCGCAATTTGTGGCCTGCAGCACGGGCCCGGCTGGCACGCGTTCGTGTGCATGAGCCCTTACAAAGCTGACACACGAGTCTGAATGAGCCCTAGGGTCTCATTCACACTTAAGTATTTGTTTTATTTATTTTTTATTAGAGAGGAGAGAGAGTGCCCCCCAAATCCTGACTTAGGCCTCCCGCCCTGTTAAGCCAGTACTCTGTGCTCTGCACTGATGAGGGGCAATCGTCCTGAAACAGCTGTCTGCAGATTGACCTATAGGATAGCTGCCTTACATCTGGTAGCATCAGACGCAGAGCTTGTTAAGAGCTCATTTGCATTCTTTCTTCCCAGAATTCCAGAGGTGCATGTATGGCCTATAAGGGTCCTTACGCCGACTAAGGGCTCATGCACACGAACGTGTGCGTTTAGTACCCGTGCTGTGGACCGTAATTTGCGGTCCACAATGCACGGGCACTGACTTTGGAGCAACCACGTTTGGATCATGGACCCATTCACTTGAATGGGGTCCGCGATCCGCATCCGACGGTCCGCACCGCAAAAAAGTAGTGCATGCGCTACTTTTTTGCTGTGCGGAGGCACGGCCAGAAACCCCACCGTAGTGCTTCCATGGTGTTCCGATCCGTGCTTCTGCTCCGCATCTCCATGATTGTGGGCCCATTGAAGTGAATGGGTCCGAGATCTGTCATGCGGGCTGCACACGGCCGGTGCCCGTGTATTGCAGACCCGGCGTATGCGGGCCGCAATACGGGCACGGGCCTGCACCGGTCGTGTGCATGAGGGGCCGGCTTATTTAATATCCAAGTCATGTCTGAAGGCCTATTTAAAGGGCTGAACATTGACTTATAGGACAGCTGCCATACATCTGGTGGTATTAAAGGCGGAGCTTGTTAAGAGCTCATTTTTATATTTTTTTGTATGTGTATTCAGAAAACAGAATTATAAATGTTTCCATTTTATTTTTCAGTATTCAGGGCTTTCTTCTGGTTTGGGCTTTAAAAGAAGGAATGAAAAATACTGATCAAATGCATAAAAGAGTACATGTGAAGCGCTATCGGTACTGGAAGGAGGTGTTATCAGTGCCATCTCTCTATACACAGGCTGTATTATATTAAAAGATTTTGCAGGCGATTGTCAGGAAGGAGATCTTCCTTCCTGACATCCTCGTTAGTGGAGGAGACTCCACAGTATGGGGAGGAGCGATTACTAATGCCATCGCTCGTCTCCATACTGAATAATTGTTTGCTAGCAACAGATTGCACAGATTACATGGCACGCTCTGCCACTAGCTGATTGCCCTATGAACAAGCGTTTGCTCGTTAAAGAGGTTATCCCATCTTTGACAATGGGGGCATATCGCTAGGATATGCCCCCATTGTCTTATAGGTGTGGGACCCACCTCTGGGACCCGCACCTATATTGAGAATGAAGCGGGGGAGCCCTGAGCCTGGAGGACCCTGGGTTTCCCCCGCTGCGCTAATAGAAACGAATGGGAACGAACCACGCATGCGCGACCTGGCTCCCATTCATTTCTATTGAGCCGACGGAAATAGCCGAGCCAGCGCTCGGCTTTTTTCGGCGTCAGCATAGAAATGAATTGGAGCCGGGCCGCGCATGCGCGGTGCGCTCCCATTAGTTTCTATTAGCGCAGCGGGGGGCGGTGGTACAAGATGGGATAACCCCTTTAAGAAGGTAATTGGCGGCACTATAACACAAGCAGATTATTGCTAACAAGCAGTCCTACGCTCTAGACTTTATGTACCGGAATCCGCTGCTCATCTTAATGAATAGAGCTATTGACACGGGCGTATAATTTCTGTCAGTATTTAAAATCTGCAGCATGTCTGAGTTTTCTGCATAGTTGTTTCCCCATTTGTTACACCCATTAGAGTCTATAGGAGTGCATCAAAAATGCAAGGAGGAAGGAAGCCACATATAAATCCTGATGAAATCCAGAAGCAATACTGATGGTATATCGTTAGGAATCCGTGAGTATTCCAATGCCAGAATACTGATGGATTTCAATACACTCGTGGGAAAGAGAGAGACTGGGAACTTACAGTGGCCCCATGTTGCAGGTGGGTCAAAATTGAAAGAAGATGGTTCAACACAAGTAGGCAGGGACAACCTAAGTAAGTGAGGCCAGCAGTACCATAGTGCAGAACAAAATACTAGCGCCTGCACCACAGCATTCAACCGTATCACTGTTCTGAGGATGGTGATACTGTTGAATTCAGGACAGCACCTCCCGCCGCTGGCCAGGTGCATAAGAGAGCATTAGACCATTAAGTACCGTGAGGAGGGCTCGGGTGGGACCCATAGGTATCGACCCACCAGGAAATTTCCCTGTGGGGTCTATGGCCAGTCCATCCCTGATATAAATGTACAAATTACAAGTTTTACTGAATCTTTTCCTACAAAACTATATATCAATCTACTCAGCTCCTCCTGCTCTATGACATGATGGTTTCAGATTGCACTGCATTTTTTTGGTGACAGGTTCTCTTTAAGTGTGAATGAGACCTAATATACAGTACTACCTAACAAATCATAGAGGATAGTGACATCTTCCTACTTCTCAAGCTGGCCATACGTTAGATTCATGTCTGCTGAACCAACTGATTTTAGTGGTTTCAGTCACCCATCTAATGTGCATGGAGCTTCTCAACTCAGTGTCCCAGGATAAATAAGGATCAGGCATGTTGGATTTCTGTTGCCCAATCCTTTTTTCCCTCAGAAAGTGTCTGGCAGACCATTTCCCTATATTCAAAACTTCACAGAGTCGAGCATGCATATGTATGGGAGGATCAGGAGAGATAGTTGTCACTAGAGATGAGCGAACGTGCTCGTAACGAGCACTTTAGCGCTCGACTCCCCTGCGCTCGCATGGGCGCAGGCATCCGCATCCGTCGGGTGAGGAGGACAGATGCGAGCGCAGGGGGGCCGAGCGCTACAGTGCTCGTTACGAGTACGTTCGCTCATCTCTAGTTGTCACCCTACAGTTATCTTGGGTTTATGGCCAGCTTTAACCTTCTGCTGGTAACACATGAGTAGATTTACATTTCAATAAAATTGCTGAAATTGATACTCAAATACAGTTTTCTTCCTTAAAATTATAGGACAGGGGTTGGCAACGAAGGCCATATTTCACTGGCACGCAGCGCTGCACCTTTAATTTAAAAAAATTCAAATGCGCCACACAGGGTGTGTCTGCTAGGCCCACGCAGCATGCTTCCCGCCGTTCCAGCCAGCTACCTGACTCAACTACCTCACAGACTGGCTGGCTGCACACTGATGCCCCATGCGGGGCATATCTACTAGTAATGCCCCCCACGCTTCCTGCTATACCAGACAGCTACCAGACTCCACTAACACACGTGCTAATGCTGCTCTTCCGCAGCTGGTACAGGTGACAGCAGAGAGATGGGATTAGTAGTGACAAAAGTGACAGTGATGGGATGGGAGTAGTAGTGGCCAGGGGTGTAGCTATAGGGGGTACAGAGGTAGCAGTCGCTACTTGTGCCAAATAAGAAGACACCAGCATTATAGAAAGTGAATACAGGTCAAGTTACACCTCTGGCTGGAGGGAGGGGGTTATGTCAAGAATTTGGCATGGGGGGTTACAGCTTCAATTTTTTTACCTTATTAAGAAAGGAGGTGAGGCACTACTGAAAGGGGCACATAACTACTGTGAAGGGGGCACATCTGGGCATAACTACTGTACAGGGGGCACATGTGCGCATGACTACTGTGAAGGGGATGCAATATGGGCATAACTAATTTGAGGGGGCACAATGTGAGCATTACTACTGTGATGAGGCACAGTGTGGGTGTAACTACTATGACGGGGCATTAATTACTAAGTGGGGGCATTAAGGGGACTGGGCAGGATTTGGTGTGTATAATTATACATTCGGTGTAGTTAGACCTGGGGCATAGTTAAAAAATTTGACGTGGCCTGCTATGCTGTTATTGTCCCTCTTTGTGATTTTCAAAATTTGGGAGGTATGTGCACGTGACTGCTGGGGGCAGGGGGAATTTGGAGCAAGCTTCTGACAACTTTGGGGCAGGAGAGTGAGCCTGCAAGTGACTGCAGGGGGTGATGGGGAGCATGCTTCTAACAACTGGAAGATAGCGAGCCTGCATGTGATTGCTTCAGGGGATGATAGGGAGCAAGCTTCTGATAACTTTGGGGGTGTTGGAAGATATAGTGAGCCTGTTTATGATTGCTGAGAGTGAATGGGGGGATGATGGGGAGCATGCTTCTGACAACTTTGGGGAGTGTTGGAGGACAGTGAGCCTGCATGTAACGGCTAGAGGGACCTGAATGAACGACAGCTGGATCGTCATTGCAAAGAAAGTCAGGCACAAGGGTAACATGAAATTGTAAGTTAAACTTGTTATTTGGTTTATGTCACATACAGTTTGTGTTATATGACTTTCCTGTATTGCATGGTACAACGAGTGCTTCCACTTTGATTTTGTTTTTAATTTAAATTGGCACACTGTCCAAAAAAACCCTGCTATAGGATCTCATCTTGATCTATCTTTAACATGTGAGGGCCATAAAGTCCCACTAGCTGTAAATGAAATCTCTCCATTCCTAGCTGTGTCCCCTCTGTGCTTGCAGATCAGCCTCTTAGCAGACCTCTGTGATGGATCCTGCCTGAGCTGACGCCTAGCCCTATACCCAGGACTGCAGGGCCATGACTCACTCAAGAAACCATTAGTTTTTAAAGGATACCAAGGGATCATTAAGTCACTCATATCATCTGTTTCCATACACACAGGCGGATTTTTATACAATGTCAGTGCTCAAGAATATGGCCCCACCGGGACCCTGCTCATACAAACAGGCCTTTGTTAGGGGCTGCAGGGGGCGGATTTACTACACACTGGCCTGGTTTAGATTATCGGCCCCCTGTCATAAATGTATGTGACACTCATTCTTACAGTCACTCTAAATAAAATGACCTAATAATCTGGCTATGTGATTAAAATGTTCTTACAAAACCAAAGAGCTATGTAAAGTAGAATAAGTTAATTGACAAATGCCTGCTTTCTGACCTTTAGCGGATAACACTTTGGTAGGTTTACGTTGGCATTCCTCAAAGTCAAATCATTTCATATTTAAATCTAATGTTTTTCTACATGGCTCATTTAGCAGGGAGTGAGGCCCTGTAAACATGATTATGTGATGCTGGCTGCAGGCCCTGGCATCTCAGTTTCAGGGCTATTCCCAGGTTACAGGGACCACAGCATGTCCTTATTTATGACACAATAGCTTTTATCCTGCCATTACACAAGCTTTCCATAACCTGTCATGACTATGTTACCCAGACCTCTATGATAGGAAAGGGGATCTGTCATATCCTTTCCCATGTGCTGCATCCAGGTCTCAGTGTTCTGCCTCTGGAGCTTCCACTATTATATCTGCCACCCTTTGACCAAAGCCTTCAGTTTGCCTGGTAAATTGTGTGACCACTTGAGAAAGTGTGTCCTGAAGAGTTATCTTCTACCTAAACCATGAAATAGTGTATTGTCTGGGGGGTTGTATGGCAAGTGTGGGTGGTCTTGACTAGCCATGGGACTAGCCCCCGGCTCTAAGGAAGTTGCTTGAGAAACGCGGGTGGAGGTGGGGGAGGTCCAAAATTAGCTCAGCCTTTTCTAGTTAAGTGCAGGTCCAGAGCATGTGTTACTATTTTGGGGTACGTACAACTTTTTCACTTTTTATATTTATTTTTTTGGGAGAACAAGGTGACCAAAAAACAGTGAATTATGTGTTTCTATTTTTTTTTCTGTTATGGCGCTCTATGCGCAAGAATAATATTTTGATATTCTAATAGTTCAGATATTTTCAGACTTGGTGATGCCTGTTATGTTTATTTTTTTATTGTTTATATGTAAAACTGAGAAAGGGATGATTTTAATTTTTTTTCATTGGTTTTTAATTAAAAAATAAATAATAATTGGAACGCCACGATTTGTCATATCAGAGGATAGAGGCAGCTCTCTCGCTCTGTCTAACCCCATGGGATTCCCGGTGGCAGTCCCTTTAACTATCAGCCTGCTGCACCAGCCTAACATATGATTTCACTCCATTACTAATGGAGAGACGCTGTGTGTTCAGCGCAGGCGTAGTCCACAGAGTCTTGGGAGCGGCCGACAGTATTGAACTGTCAGCTGCTTCCAGACTTCTGCGCGGGCAGCAGTGAAAATGCATCATGTGGGTCATGTCCACAGTGGTTTTGTGTCCGGTCACAAAACGGAATGCTACCGGAATGGAATGCATACTGATTAGGGATGAGCGAACCGAACTGTAACGAACCAGATTCGTTACGAACTTTCCCAAAAGTTCGGTTCGTCACCGAACCGAATTTTGATCAAGTTCGTAACGAATCTGGTTAAAATAACGGCGACGCCAAATATACGCATATTCATTGAGAATGTACGCCAATGCGTACGCTACTGCGTACGCTAATGCGTTCATAAAATGCGTACACATTAGCGAACTTTCTCAAATATGCGTATATTTAGGGTATGGAATATGCCGTATTCCTTACCCTAAATATACGCATATTTGAGTTTACATTTTTCTAATATGCGTATATTTTGCATCGCCGTTATTTTGAACGAACCGAACCGAACCGTAACGAACCAGATTCTTAACGAATCTGGTAAAAAAAAAAACGCCGACGCAAAACTGTACTTTTTTCACAGAATAGACCAGGATACAAGGGATTATTACTCCTATAATCCCTTGTATCCTGGTTTTCTGTGAAAAAAAAGATGTGTGACGTCACCCACACAGACCAGGAAGTGCCTGATCGCGCCGACATTTTGTCAGTGCGTTTTCAGACTTCAAAGAGAAAGGAGCTCAGTAGATAGAGAGGAAAAAGAGATAGCTAGATAGATAGATCGATATATAGATAGAGAGATAGTCAAACAAGTAGATAGATACAGGGAGAGATAGAGAAGAAATAGAAAGGTTTAGTGAGAAAAGCAGGAGAGAGGAAGAAAAAGCTAGATATAGAAGTTAATGTGATAGATAGGGAAAGAGGCTGAGAAAGCAAGAGATAGGTAGAGATAGGGAGAGGAAGTCATATAAATAAAAAAAATTGTGTCATCTAGGGAGAGATAGGGTGAGAAAAAAAATTGTGAGAAAAGAGTCAGGACAGGTAGCATTCCTGTTCTGTGACCGTACACGGTACACGTTGCTGCTTAGCTGGGTGCTGTCAACCCCGTTAAGCCACAACAGAAACAGTTAAAAAAAAACTTCAAAAAAAAGTTATAAACAAATAAAAAAAAAAGTTTAAAAAAAAGATAAAAAAAGGTATATAAAAAAAAAAGTTTAAAAAAGTATAAAAAAAATTATATTACATTTTCCCCCACACAATAAAAAAATGTCCAAGCGTCCTACTTCCAGCACTTCCCAGGCAAGGAGTGCAACAGGAGGCGGTGAGGGTAGAAGAAGTGGCAGCACCAGGCCCGGTGGCAGCCGGGGTAACAGGCGTGGCAGCAGGGTGCAGCTACCCCTGACAGCCACTGGTCAAGTAAGAACCACACAGCCAGCGGTTCTAGATTGGCTTACCCAATCCTCCAGTTCCACCGCCCAAAGCTCCCAAACGAGGAGTCAAGCATCCGCTGGATCATCTGACACCACCCTTACATGGGACGGTCAGCGAGAGTCCTCTGGCCCATCCCCTGTTATTAGAATGCAACTCTCCTTTGGGGCACCTTCTGCCAGTGAACTCTTTGCAAACCTTGATCTGCCCTTGGAGTCTCTACCACTTTTTAGTGATGAGGAGGAGGAAGTCCACCAAAGTCAGCGGGTGGAAGGTACAGAGGAAGTTTTGGCTGTAAGCAGTCAACAGAGCCAAGGAGGGGCATCCAGTGCCACACCTGATATCCTGTCCCAGCCACCGGAGGAAAGTAGCAGTGGTCCTGACTTTGATGATGATGTCGCTGATCGGACGTGGTGCCCTCAAGCAGCATTATCATCAGCATCGTCGGTGGAGGAAATAGAGGTGCCACCGACACAGCAACATCCCACTATTGGAAGCAACCGAGGCACAAGAGGGAGGGGTAGAAGACAAGCTACCAGGCAGAGATCACCCTCTCAAAGCCTTGGTCCTGAGAGGGCACCCTCAGGCAGTAGTGGCAGTCAACAGCCAGCAAGACCCCCCGTGGCTGTCAGCAAACCACGGTCCTCAGTAGTCTGGCAGTTCTTCCGCCTGGGGACAGATAAGCATATTGCTTTGTGCCTGCTGTGCAATGAGAGGGTCAGTCGTGGTAGGGGTGATAATCTGGGGACAACATCCATGCGAAAGCATATGGAAAGGCAACACCAACAGGCCTGGAAGAACCGTGACCCCAATACCACCTCCTGTCATGATGTACCATACACTGCAGATCCCATCATGCAGCATCCTCTCACTGGAACTCAGGGCTCGTCAGCCTCAGTTGCCAGCAGCAGCACAGTGTCACTGCCATGTACACCGCTAATGAGGCAGCAATCCCTGACTGAGTCCATGGGCAGACGTCAGGTGTATTCCAGCAGCCATCCCATGGCCCAAAAACTGACCGGACACCTGGTTAAGCTGCTGGTGCTTCAGTCCCTGCCCTTCAACCTCGTGGACTCCCAGCCTTTTAGGGATTTCATGGTGTGTGCGCACCCCAGATGGCGAGTCCCCAGCCGCCACTACATCTCTGCAAAAGCTGTCCCATCACTGCACAGTTATGTGCAGAAAAAGGTGGGCGACTCATTGGGACTCTCGGTGTCCAAGAGTGTGCACCTGAGTGCTGATGTCTGGTCCTCAAATTATGGCCAAGGGCAGTATATGTCTGTTACTGCCCATTGGGTCAACATCCTCCCAGAAGACCATCAGGAAGTTGGCCCATTCTTGCCACTGTCACCTCCACGGTGCTTTAGGGGGCCAGCATCGGGAAGCAGAAGTTCTGCCTCCACCACCTTGCAAACATCCGCCGCTTCTACTGCAGTCCAACCTGCCCCGGTGTCTTACCACCGATGTCAGGCCCGGCGCTCTCAGGCTGTCCTCCATTTGGTGAGCCTGGGTGAAAGGAGACACAGTGGGCAGGAGCTCCTCCGGACCATCAGGGAGGAGGTAGATCAGTGGCTGACCCCACGTCAACTAACGGTGGGAAGTGTGGTAGCAGACAATGGGAGGAACATTGTCTCTGCATTGCAGCAGGGAGGGCTAAGTCATACACCTTGTATGGCACATGTGATAAACCTCATAGTGCACAGGTTTCTCAGATCATTTCCTGCACTACAAGACCTTATGAGGATGTCACGCAGAGTGTGCAAACACTTCAGCCACTCCTACACTGCAAGGAACACCCTGCTCAGGATCCAGAGACAGCGCAGTCTGCCCCAACATCGGCTAATCTGCGACGTGCCAACACGCTGGAATTCTGCCCTCCATATGCTGGACCGCCTGTATGAGCAAAGGTCAGCCGTTACAGACTACCTCATGGGGCAATCAGGCAGCTTCACGCCACACTGCGACTTCCAAGTCACACACTGGCAGATGATGCGTGAAGTCTGCCAATTGTTGATCCCTTTTGAGGACGCGACTTTGTTTGTGAGCAGGAATGACTATGGGATCAATGACATCATCCCACTCGTCCATGTTCTGGAAAGTGCGCTGAAAAGCATCATCAGCGAGGATTCCCAGGCCACCACTCCAAGGCTGAACATCGCCTTGAGCCCAGAGATGGATGAAGTTCAGATGGAGGGTGAGGAGGAGGAAGATGTCCATGCCCAGCCATTCCACACAGCGCCACCTGGCTTCTCTGCCTCTCAATCACAGGAGGAGATGGAGGATGAGGTGGTAGAGGAAGCGGAGGAAGACCCCAGCAGACCCTGGAACTATACCGAGGACAGTGGAGAGGAGAGGCGCTCATTGTCCTTGGTGCGGATGGCAAGGTGCCTACGGGAGTGTCTGAGGAGTGACAGCCGGATTGTGGACATCCGCCAGAGGGACCAATACTGGCTGGCCACCCTGGTGGACCCTCGCTTCCGCCGCAAAATGGCGGAATTTTTCCCACCATCAGAGAGGGAGGCAAAACTGGGGTACTACCGGGACCTACTCACCAGACAGCTGGTCTCTACTTACCAGCGAGACCAGCCAGGTTCCCAGACAACATCCGCTCGGGGGGAACCAGCGCGCTCCACTACCACCACCACTAGTGGAGGCGTGAGAAGTCGCTACAGCCTCCAATCGCTGATGAGCGATTTCATGCAGCCAGCTGCTGAAGAGGGGACACAACACCGGACTCATGGCGTGGACCAGCATGAGCTCACCCACCAGGTCACTGCCTACCTGGATTGTACCCTGCCCCAAAGTGTCACCGACCCTGTGCAGTACTGGGCAGAGAAACTGGACATTTGGCCTCAACTGGCAGAGTTTTCTTTGGCTCTGCTGTCCTGCCCAGCCAGTAGTGTCGCGTCAGAGAGGGTGTTCAGTGTGGCGGGTAACATTGTAACACCGCAAAGAACGAGGCTCTCTTGCCACAGTGTTGAGATGCTGACTTTTATAAAAATGAATCGTGCCTGGATTACATCGGATTATACCACCCCCCTGCCTGATGTGAATGACTAAGTCATCAGTCACCCGTCTTGCATGGCAATCCGTGTGTCCAAGAAAATGACCTTAAGATCCCAAATATGTGCCCAATGTAAAAATCCGTAATTTAACTTATTAAGTAATGTTCCCCCCTTAGACCTCAAATTAAAAAAAAAATCACCTTAAAAATTCCCTACTTAATTCGGATACATTTAAATAAACAGAACCCCATCTCCAAATTTAATGCCCATGGTGTGTTGGCCATTTAACATCTTCACACCAGCTTAATGCCTCACACCGGTGCACCATCCAACCCATACCCCAAGAACAGTACCATCCCTAAAATAATCCCCACGACTATGCTTCACAAAGTGGGGATTTCACCTCTTGTGAACTATAGCCATGGGGTTCTATCCCTGGCACCCGTGCCAAGGAACACTACTCACCGTTTTGTGAGCGGGTACTAACTGTTCTTGAGGTATTTTGTTGATATCATGAGAGTAGTAAAATCTCGCACCGCAAATCCCGATGGGGTTCTTCTCTGTGCGAATGATTTCACGCCTCTCATGCAGTCATGCGTGGAATAAGTCTGTCTATGGGGTATATATCACGGAGGCTGCTGTCCTTCAACTGTGATATAAAAAACCTCCACACTTAGTTACAGCAACAAACAGTTGGTGAATGGCAGGTTTACTTGCCTTATTTACGGGTGCCTTTACAATGGGATGCTTTTTTGTGGTTCTCTGCTGCATAAAATCCACAGCGCATCGTTGGCTGATTTTATGCCACCTTCAGTACTATGGGGCTGGACGCAAATACCCAGTTCAGCGTAGAACTGCGTATGTCCGGTCGGCACCATAGTACTGAACGCCATTTGGTGAACGGTATAAAAAGGCCCTGTGGATTTTACTCAGCAGACCCGCAGCCCCATGTAAAGGTACCCATAGGGTGAGGTTTTTTGGGAGTGACCAAAGAGAGGGTGGGAAGGTCACTCCCATACCCCATCAGGGGTTTTTCCCCTACCCATTTTAAAAGATAAGTCGAGGCAATAAATTACTTTCTGTGCCCTTATTTGACCCAGAAACTTAGGCCCCATTCACACGACTGTAAGTGAATGGGGCCGTATCTATCCGCGATTTTGCGGATAGATACGGCCCCATTCACTTACGGTCGTGTGAATGGTGCCTTATAAATTGCACAGACTTATCCTTTAAGCCAGTTGGTGACAGCACAAAAAAAAAAAAAAGCATACATCCATTGGTTTGGGCGCTGCACTCGGTTAGGAAATCAAACTGGTGTAACAAAGATATATATATATGTCTTGCCAACAGCCATAGGCCCAGATTAAACTGGTTTTACACCAGAGTAGTTGCGTCAATTTGTAAAGCGAGTGGCAGTGAGGTGTCCATTTCATGAAAATTGGACACATATTTTTGTATAATGGAACTGGCATAAAGCCTTCTTGAATTTGTGCCTTTTTAAATGTCCTTTCTTCACCTCATGGATTCTGTGGGTGAGGTTGTCTGTCTATTTCACCGTATCCGTATCCTACTAGATTAGCTGTAATGTTAGAGGTGTTTTTTTAACGTTGACTGTCCTGTGCTGAACTCAACATCAACTTTTTGTCATGTATAAAAACTGATTTTTACAAGCGTGCATATTCTTAGCTTCCAACTTCATTTCTCTGTACTAGGCCCTTCTGGGTCCAAAAGAATACTGCTCTTACTAATGCCCCCACCATCAATTGTCTATTTGGAAACATACTGGGTGCAATCAAGTGCTGCCTCCTCCTCCTCCTCAACTTGTCTCTTCTCAACCCTACTGGTTCACCACCTGTCCCTCAAAAATAATGTTTTAGGGTCTGTTCACCACCAGGCCTTCTACCATAATGTTTTCAAGGGTCTGTTCACCACAAGTCCCTAAAAAATAATGTTTTATGGTCTGTTCACCACCAGGCCTTCTACCATAATGTTTTCAAGGGTCTGTTGACCACAAGTCCCTAAAAAATAATGTTTTATGGTCTGTTCACCACCAGGCCTTCTACCATAATGTTTTCAGGGGTCTGTTCACCACCAGTCCCTCAAAAATAATGTTTTAGGGTCTGTTCACCACCAGGCCTTCTACCATAATGTTTTCAAGGGTCTGTTCACCACCAGGCCTTCTACCATAATGTTTTCAAGGGTCTGTTCACCACCAGGCCATCAATCGTAATTTTTCACGGGTGTGACTGATGCCCTCCTTTATGTGTAATAAAAGGTGTATCGGAGTGCCTGTTCCTTGAAATTTTTGGCTGGACTTGAGCTTTACGTACAAGTCATCATATATTTCATAACAATATTTCTTCAAAGTATGTCAGGAAGGGGTTAAAGGTTTTAAAAAAACACAAAACACAGGTTTAAAGAAAAAATATTTTAACAATTACAAATTATTAATAAAAAAACAAAATAAAAAAAATATTAAACCGGAGGTTGACGACGCCTCGCCAACATGACTTGCATCGCCGACACCTCTAATTGAAGGCTGCGTTGGATGCGTGAGGCAGCATAGAGCCGCTCATTGACCCTTCTGAGGGCTGCCTCCAATTCGAAGTCTGTGGGGATAGCTGTAGGGGTGTAAACATTAATACAATTAGTATTATCTAGTTAAAGGGGTTGTTGCACAAAACATATTCTACACTTTCAAAGCAGCACCTGGATTTGAATACTTTAGCAGTTACATGTCATTAAATATTTTGTATATCTACTCGAACTGACTCAGTTATTCAGTGAAATGTATTTTTATTGAGCCTTTTTTTCTTATGTCTTTGAACAGCTCACTGACAAGGTCGCACATGCTCAGTTTAAATCTTCACTGCCTCCTCAATCTTAAACTGCCTCCTGTCCTGAGCTATGATAGGGAGAGATGGACAGGAGTCCTGACATGCAGCAGAATAGACACTAGTCACACTACCCTTGAGTAACCAGCTTGATGTAGCAGTAATTGGGGCAGATCTCTGGATCTATGTGAGGTGCAGGGCTGTTTCTCGCTTTGTTAAAAAGAGATTGCCAATGTACTATAATATTATGTGATGTATGTCACCTTTTTCTTAAATATTTTTGGTGTAACTCAAGTTTCTACTTCTTTCACTACGTTGATTTTAAAATTATTGTGATATGTCTCCTTCACTAACCACTTGGAGAACATAATGTGTACACAGTCTAGTTATCATAACATGTTGGGTGACATGATCCTAGTGCTTGAGAATATTTCACTTATGTGAATTATGGCTTTGTACTTACTAGACACCCATACGGCATGGTCCTCCCAGGGTCCTGGGGAAAACTCTGCCTCCCTGACGGTTGGAGCTACAAAAGATAAAGCATAAATTTTGATTCTATTTTGAAGACAGAAGTTCCACCAATTACACTTTTGATTTTAGCGGACGCCGAGGTGACTAAGTGAAGGCGTCTATGACTGACGAGCGGTGGTGCATTAAATGGTTAATGAACTCAGCCTGCAGTAAGGGGAAAAAATGGTTCTGCCCGTGGGGGTGTTTCTCTTGTGGACACTGTTTCTAATTACCAGCAAGAGGGTGTTTCTTTTAACCCACACCCCTGCGTCCTGGTTGGCTGAGGTGGTGGTAGCGGCTAAGGGGTTAAAAGGATGGCCCTGATAGGGGGATGGCCTCTTTCTCCAGCATCTTCACTGAAAGCTTCCCACCCTCCCTTCCCCATTATTTCATCTTTTTCTTTACTTTTTCTGATTCATTTCTGGTTTGTTTCAGTGTTTTACATTGCAAGTCACAGCAGAGGTCGGTTGACGATTTCAGACGGAGAAGAAGGCAGACTTGCCCACAGAACGCTGTGGGGCATAGCACTTCAATACTCTGGGTTATGGTGTTTAGGGTCAACAAGTTGAAGTTTTGGATAAGATAAGAAAATAAAGCTGTGACCGACCCTTACCCAACTTAAGGTGTTTTTGTGTTTTATTGGCCGGCTGCGAGGGTGGCTTGGTGGGGGGTTTGGAGAGGTCAGTCTCAGCAGTCTACCTACCTTCTACCTCGGAGGCTGTTGGAGTGGCAGGTGGGCTCCTCTGTGGCTGGTGTTCAGGCGGGGTAGAGGGCCCCTGTGGTGCAGCAGCTGTAAAAAATCATTAAATAATGGCATTTCATTCAAATCAAATGAACAGTTGTAATTGCTGATGTTGATACATGTGAATAGTTTGGGGCTGGATCCCATTCCTAACCACTAGTGCTCTTATATCGCTGCTGCTGCACTCCCACATAGCCTGGATAAAAAATTATTTAAATATGTTTACACTTACATGAAGCTGCAGGTCCTGCCGGGGCCAACTGGCCTTGACGTCGTTGACGTCGCTCTGCAACATAAATCCGTACACAATTGTTATGATGACCGTTTTTAATACTAACACTGTATACTACTATGAAGATATTATGGGTGAGAGGAGGGCGATATGATGTGGAGTGGGCATTTAAAGTTAAGGGATCATAGAATATCTGGGATGCATATTTGATGGAGGGGACATTTCTTCGGAGGGTTGAATGAATGAATAAAAGATGTCTGTGTGTCCCATTCTGCAGGTACAAACATAACAAATATAAATACAGCACATACAATGCACTAGTATACCATAGCTCCCGTCCCAACCGTTCCGGATTAGGCTGGACTGTCAGGATTTTAGCAGCTGAGTCCGGGAATGGGTGGCTATGTCCCGTGGTCAGCTTTCTTTGCATCCATAAGAAGCAGAGACGGGTGACGGTAAGCAGGGAGCAGTCCCTTCACCTTCCCCGACGTCCAGTGTAATGTCTCCTTGTGGCTGCCCACATACAGTATAATGTCTTCTCCTTGTGGCCCCAAGTGTTTTTTTTATTCTAAATGGGTATTATTTATTGCAATACATTTCTTATTATCTTTATTGTGGGAATATTTTTGATATCGCCCACTCCAGACACATTAGATGCAGCATGAGCACGTCTTTGAGTCTGTGTGTAGGAGGAGGAAGCACTAACTATGAAGGGGCATATATTTAAGGGTACTTTCATACTAGCGAGAGAGATCCGGTGGGCTGCTACGGCCGGGAACAGCCCAACCGATCTCTCCCGATCCAGCATTTGCCTGACACAAAAAGGAGAACGGTCAACCGCATCAACAATAATGGGTGACGGTGCTGAACCGGCCGCTATCCAGCAAGAACGCCGGGAATTTGCAGGGCAAATACCGCGGATCAGCCTGCCGGATCACCACCACATATGTGAAAGTAGCCTAAGGCAAATTACTGTGAAGGGGCACGTATCTGAGAATATCTTCACTTGTTTGAGTGGAGTTAGAGGCGTGGCCTAGCATGAAAGAAAATTGCTGCAGCGCACCACGCACGCCCACGTTGTCCTTCTATACGGTTTTCATTATTGGCACTGGTATCAGGGTTGCCAACCCAAATTTTTTTTTTTCTGGACAACTTTGGACAACTTATCCCAAAATCACGGACGGTCAACATTTTTAAAGGAAAAATTTGAAAACCATAATGAAGGATAAATATAAAGTAATAAAGGTCTATAGCTCAATATACTGATCAGAACTCATTAACACCATTTACTGTGAGCTGAAAAATGATGATAATTACCACCAAAATAATCTAGTATCACCAGCCTCTAAAAAATCACGGACCCCTATATTTTTTTCACGGACATAGGAAAAAAGTTGCCTATTTTTACGGACTGTCCAGAAATTTGTGGACAGTTGGCAACCCGGACTGGTATATATACAATACAGTACACTAATTTATTAACATGATTTTACTTTTTAAATATTTTGTTACTTACCCCTTCTTATCTCCTCCCGTATCTCCTTTAGCCACTCTGGGGTTTTGATTTTTAGATCCGACCATCGGCGTTGGATCTGGCCGGGGGTCCGCACAGTCCTACACCTATGTAGGAGGCCTCGGATCACCACCTCTATTACCTCCTTTTTGTGCACATGTTGATGGCGGTGTGGGCCTTCATAGTTCTCCCGGTCCATGACACGGACCATGTATTTGAGCTCCTCTGAGCTAAAAGCAGCTGCTCTTCTTGCCATCGCTAGGCCTCTACGTCGTGCGTGCGTACGTACGTACGAATAGTACGAATAGTACCCTAAAGATTTGTACGCTAATGCGTACGTATTCCGTCAAGTAGCGTACTTTTAACAACGCTACACTGTATGTTCGTTACTGGAGTAGGAATGTTCGCAGACGCAGTGTATTTGTACGCTAATGCGTACATATTCAGTTAAGTAGCGTACCTTTGACAACGCTACACTGTATGTTCGTTACTTTATTATGAATGTTCGCATTAGCGTACGCATTAGTTTAAATTCTCAAATATGCGTATATTTTGCGTCGCCGTTGTTGAAGTCACTTTGATTTTTTCTACTTTTTTCATTGTAATAGCAACTGCAAGTAAACGAAACTATACCCTACCAGACTCCCATTATTGTTGCAGCAATTATTCAGCCGTTATAGCAAGGTTCGTTTTAGGTTCGGTTCGTACGAATCCGAACTTCAAGAAAATTCGCCGAACCGAACTTTTCAAAAGTTCGCTCATCCCTAATACTGATGCATCACCCATGAAAACAGGAGATGGGTCCTGCTCTATTGACCTTACTATCGCTCAGGGGATGGAGTTTGTTGGTTCCAGGGCCTTCCAGTCAGCAGCAAGGTATCACAAGGATCTGTATTAGTCCCAGTTCTCAGTAATCTCTTTAGCAATGATCTTGTGGACGTGATTGAGAGTAAACTCAGTTTTTGCTGATGGCACAAAACTGTATAGGATAGTTGATAAAGGTGTTCTTTTTAGTCCATATTGTGGCAGTCCATATACATGCAACGTCTCGGCTAATCCTTAGCCTTCCTCAAGCAAAGATAAGGATTAGCCAAAACGTTGCATGTATTTTGAGTGCACAATATGGATTAAAAAGAACACTGTTTTCACCGCTTCTTTGTTGGTGCTGTCTCCATCTTTTTGTTCTGTTCTACCGAGGAGCCATTGGACAAAGCTCCTGGAGGGACATGCACTTGTTTTTGCCTTACTAAGGAGTGATGTATGCATTTCTTTTTTTCTGGGAACTGGGATATGCCATACCGGATGTCTGGGCAGTGTAGAAAATGAGAATAGTCTGGGACAGAGACAAATTAACAGTCTCTTGCCAGCATGCTTGGTAGTAGTTAAAGGGGTTGTCTGGTCTCAGAGCTGAACCCGGACAACCCCTTTAAGATAAGAAGACAAATGATGGTCCAGTTAAGCCAGTAGAAAGCCTGGGAATAGTGAATGGAATTGAACTCATGCACTGTTACAGGTCCCTTTAAATTAGTATTACAATCAGGGCTGTGGAGTCGGTAAGCCAAAGCCCCGACTCCTCAATTTCCCCTCACCCCAACTCCGACTCCAACTCCGACTCCTACTCCCTCATACATGGAGCATGTTTAAGTGATAACTTTAAACAAATTTGCATAAAATCAATAGTACAGATAAGTCATGACAAAAACAGTTTGTAATCTATCAGGCTTCTCTGGGTACAGCTCACTTAGGGCCTAATCAGAGGCGTAGCTAGAGGTTCAGCACATGGGGTGGCGAAACATACTTGAGTGGGCCCCCCACTTATTGGCTTCCCTAACGCACGTTTCCAACTTCACAGGCACATACTACTAGTTGTGGTTATAATACTGTATTAGCAAGATGACTATATAAACTGCTAGATCATCTATGCTGTTAAGTACAGTACAATAGACTTTCTACATACCCTACTCTAAATACTCTACCACATAATGCAGTAAAATATAGGATTAATAGGAGTAAAAAAGGGGACTCTTATGTTAAAGGAAATCTGTCCCCAGCTTTTACATCACTAAACAAACAGTCCCTTGCCCCCATCAGACCTCAGATCGGCTTAATGTGCCCCCATCAGACCTCAGACCAGCGTATTGTGCCCCCATCAGACCTCAGATCAGCGTATTGTGACCCCATCAGACCTCAGATCAGCAGAATGTGCCCCCATCAGACCTCAGATCAGCTGAATGTGCCCCCATCAGACCTCAGATCAGCTGAATGTGCCCCCATCAGACCTCAGATCAGCTGAATGTGCCCCCATCAGACCTCAGATCAGCAGAATGTACCCCCATCAGACTTCAGATCAATAGAATGTTCCCCCATCAGACTTCAGATCAATAGAATGTTCCCCCATCAGACCTCAGATCAGCGTATTGTGCCCCCATCAGACCTCAGATCGGCTTAATGTGCCCCCATCAGAGCTCAGATCAGCAGAATGTTCCCCCATCAGACCTCAGATCAGCAGAATGTGCCCCCATCAGACCATCAGAATGTTGACTATACTTATGATATGGAAAGACTTTGGGGGAGATTTAGCAAGACCGCACTTTCTGTGCCGGTCTTAATATCTCCTGCGATGAACCACATTTATGACGAGGCACAGGTCTCGTCATAAATTAGGCGCATCCTCTGGCTTTCCATGTGCCTAAACAGAAATCTATGACAGTTCAGAGCTGCTGTAGATTTCTGGCTTCATTTCATTTGTTCCATAAAATTGGTGTAAATGAAGATAAATTTGTCTCAGCTGTTGGCCATGCCCCTTTCTCACCCTTGCCATGCCCACTTTTGGAAAAGTGGCAAGGATGACATAAAAAAGCACTTTTTTCTCACAAAAAGTTGCATTTAAAAAGTCGCAAACACACATTTTGCGAGTTTTTTAAAACCACTTTTCGGGCACAAGTGAGATGATAAATTCCCCTCTTTATTCTTTAACTTCACTATCCTGGCAGAAGAGAAAACTAATGGCTTTTATAGAGGCCTACCCTTTTAGTCTAATTCCATGCCATTATCTTTCTTTAATTCGTTTTGTATTTGAGGTTGCTGAATACTGGCAACAGTACACTTAAAGGACTTGGCCCATCTCACACATACAGTAAGTGGCATTTCATGATTATATGCCATCAATGTCAGATAGGTGCTCATCACACCTGTGGGACCCACCCTATCTCTGGTACAGGCCCCCTAAAGTTAATGAGGGTGCTCTGCGCAAAAAAAGCAGAGTGACGGCTCTGCTATTTCCATTTATTTCCATGTATAAATATGCAATTTCCTCAGCGTACCATATATGTTATATTCAAAATAGTTTTCCTCTTCTTTCTGTTTCCCCCTTATTTCCATTCATCCCAGCCTGGTATTTTCTTACCACCTTATTACAATGCTATAGTAACTCTACTTATTTCATAATAGCGTTATATGAACAATTACCTTTGCGATAACCACAGTACTTCATATAATTACAGATTTTATACTTGTGTATGTACTCTATATACTGCTTTATTTCTAATTTCATTGTAACCTTTTACCTTGTTTAAAATTCATAAATTTAATTAAAAAAACTACTGCTGTGACTTAAATTGAAACTATGGCTATAGACGATTAGAAGCAGTATCAATTTTGTTTTGTTTTTTCTTATTCAAAGGTTTTATTGAATTTTACAAAGTTTTGTTTTCAGACAATCATAATGACAAACAGAATCAGTGAGTATGTCATAACAGTAAAGACAGAACACTTGAGCATGAAATAGGACATCACCCAGTGTGGGCGATGAATTTCAAGATGATATTCTATATTGAACAGCAAAGCCTAAGAAAGCCCACATTTAACAGAATGATGAAAAACAAGTCGCATCTGTATAAACGCAAAAAGATATATGTGTAATTCGGTTACAAGAATTGTAAGAAACATTGGTCGGTGAGCAACCAACCAAAAGTAAAAAAAAAAAAAAAGGGGGGGGGGAGAAGGAAGACAAAGGAAAGAGGGTATAGGTATGAGGTGTAGGGCCTAAATGCAGGCGGTCCATTACAGGGTCCAATACGTATCTGAGGTGCGAAAGGAATCCCAAGGACTCCAAACTTTCAGGTGGTGGTCAAGCTCCTGAGGAGTATGAATAATTAATTCCTCCATTCCTCCTTTGGTGCAACATTACCTCCTCAAACCATTCCTCCAACGTAGGAGGGGCCGTTGACTTCCAATGACGTGGAATCACCGACTTAGCCGCCTGGATAAGATACTTAAGAAGTGATTTTTTGTAGGCTGGAATATTAAGATCAAGCACATATAATAGAAAAGCTTCTGGTGCGTTCGGAATTGGGATGCAAATAACCTCACAAATAGCCTTATGTATAGAGTTCCAATAGTTGCGCAAGACCGGGCACTGCCACCAAATGTGAAGCAGTGTGCCTTCTTCCACGCCGCATCTCCAACAACGATCCGAGACCGAAGGAAACCATTTGTGTAAAAGTGAAGGCACTCTGTACCAACGGGATATAATTTTGTAGCAAGTTTCCTGTGCTTTGTTGGGTATCAGTGCTCTTTGTGAAAGCAAATAGCATCTTCGCCATTGGGGAAGAGTCAATTGGATGCCTAAGTCAGTTTCCCACGCCCTACAGAAGGAAGGAGGTTGAGTGGTTCTTTGTTGAATGAGCAATTTGTAAATGGATGAAATATTACGGAACACTGCTGAGGTTGCCAGGCAGAATTGTTCAAAGACTGACAGCTTTCTAGTGAGGTTGTGTGTAGAACGGATAGATGAATAGAAGTGTTGAAGTTGAAGACACTCATAGTGGTGGCGTTGGGAGGGGGCAGTGCAGTTCAAAATGGAGGGCAATGGTTTCAACGAAGTCCCCGATAGAACCTGACAGAAGCGGAGAGGTTGAGTTTTAGTTTGATTAAGAAAGAAAGAGGATGATCTTCCTGGGGGGAATGAAGGGTGGTCTGTCACAGGGGTGAGAGGCCCAGAGGGGTCAATGAGGGAGGAACTAGAGTTGATAGACCCCAGAACTGCAAAAGTATGTTTCGTGGTGAAAGAGAGGGAGGATAAATGATCCCGCAGTGGACCCATCAACCAGGGGACGGCCGTAATTGTCACAGAAGAGCAATCAGTAGCTATACGAACCCAGGACTTTGGGTCAGAGAGGCGGAACATGTCCAGCAGACAGGCATAGGCAGAAGAATGGTAATATAGTTTACAGTCCGGCAGACCTACCCTGCCTTCGTCCTTGGGACGGGTCAAAATTTCCCAGCGTATTCGGGGTTTACCTGGGGACCAGACAAATTTTGTAAGGCACCTGCGGATTTGATTCCAGAATGTAGCTGGGATAGAGATAGGGATGCAGGAGGTAAAGTAGTTTTGGAAGAAGGTTCATTTTTAAGATGCTTATTCTACCGAACCATGAAAAGTCCTTATGGTTCCAGGAGTCAAGGGTCTTTTTGGAACCTATGAAGGAAAGGAGAGAAATTATCTTTAAACAGGTCCGATAAGTCTGAGGGGATTTTAATTCCTAAGTAGCAAATACCGTTCATGGGCCAGGAGAAGGGAAAGGAGGACTTTAAAGAGGAAACCATGGCCTTTGGCAATGAAACATTCAGGGCAGTGGATTTAGACATATTTATTTTAAAATTTGACCATGTTCCAAAGCGAGATATCTCTCACTGAAGGGATGGTAGTGAGATGAGGGAATTAGTGATATATAGCAGAAGGTCGTCTGCAAAGGCGGCACATTTATATTCATTGCCACCGATGTGGACACCAGAGATGTCGGGTTGTCACGTGCGGACAACAGGTGTTCCATTACCAGGATATAAAGTAAGGGCAACAATGGGCATCCTTGTCGGGTTCCATTGTGTATGGAAAAGGAGGGAGAGAGTGTGCCATTTATTTTAACTCTGGCAGATGGGTTTTGGTATAGGGCTAATATCTTGGACGTGAACTATGGGCCTAAACCTAAATGTGACATAGTAGAGTGGAGGGAAATCCGGTCAAAGGCCTTTTCTGCATCCAGGGAAAGGACCTTGGCATAGTGGATAATATGTAGTATCTTCAGAGTGTCGTCACGGGCCTCCCTCCCCGGCACAATCCCCAGCTGGTCAGGGTGGATAAGAGAGGGCAGAAAGGAGTTCAAACGATTCGCCATGAGTTTAGCGAATATTTTTATATCTACGTTTAGTAAAGAGATGGGGGCGATAACTGGCGCAAAGCTGTGGATCTTTGCCAGGCTTAGGAATAACTGCAATGTGCGTGTCACGGACATTCCTGCGACAAGTATCAGGAGGTCTGTCAGATTGGCAACCCGTGGGTTAAACTGACAGGTTTTCCTTTAGTTGTTTTGTTGCTGGCATTCACCACATCCTCCCCCCTTCAGATGTAGGTGTTTGTATCAATTATCTTTGTCTATTTAGTGTTGCTTCTCCCACCATGCTGTGCGGTTTATACTTTCTGTGGTGTTCGTGGTTTGCTGGTGTGTGTTTCTCTGTGGAGATCCCATTGCTGCCATTATCTTCAGGATAGTTAAGTGTCTTATTTCCCTTTCTTTTATTTGTGGATATCTTCCCTGTGTTTAGGTGTTTGGGCCTGAAGGGAGACTACTGTTCATCCAGGTTGGTGGAGGAACAGTTTGTCTCATTCCAGTCACTGGCTTCAGGGACAGTTAGGGTCCCAGGTTTCCAGCGTATGAACTCGCCTACAATCTAGGCCTGTTCATACTGTTAGTAAGCTAGGACTGGAGTCAGGGTTTCAATAGGAGGTGACCATCTGCCTTCACTAGTTCCTGGCCTAATCCCATTTCCTTTCCCCTCTTCCTCCTGTGCTTGGTGTGGAATACCCCCCCCCACACCAGAGCGTGACTTTGCGCCTCTGTGGACTGCGCTGGGAGGGGGAACCCAGACGACACAGAATGAAAAACTTGGAGAAGAAGGGGGAAGATGGCAGTGGAGAATACCTTGACTCCTCTGCCGACAGGCGGGTAGAGGAAGAAATGGGCGAGTTCCGTGGAGCAGACCGGGGCGGCAAATTATAAAGGTTTGAGTAAAACGTGTGGAAGGAGGATGCAATGGCTGCAGTGGAATGGACCATAGAACCATTAGATGTTTTGATAGCCGGGATGTGAGAAGAGGCTAGTTGCCCCCGTAGGGCCCTAGCCAGCAAGTGCCCACTCTTGTTCCCATATTCATAGAATTTGCTACGACATGTTTGGATCAATCGCTTATATGAGGATTCCAACAGACGTTTAGCTTCCAAACGGGCATTCTGGAGATCGTGTAAGACAGATTGGGATAGAGAGCGCTTGTGGGCCAGCTCCAGGGAGGCCACTTTCCGCAGGGCAATGGTGAGGGAATGAGCCTTCTCCTTCTTGAGGCGGGTCCCGTGTTTAATGAAAGTGCCGCACATTTAAGAGCCTCCCATTGTGTCAGCAGGGGGTGTCCAGGGGCAGACTGGGAACTTAAAGTGGCCCCATTTTGTAGTTGGGTCCAAATTGATGGAAGGCAGGGCCAGCAATACCATATTGTGGCACATTATACCACCCCAACAGAGCCAAATACCACAGTCCATCACAAATACTGCCAGCAGCACAAAATACATCCCCAAAAACTTCCACTGGCCGGCCATAAGAAAGGCTCAGGCAGTCTCCTGGGCAGTGGCCCACAGGGAAATTTCCCTGTAAGGTCTATGGCCAATCCGCCCCTGGGGGTGTCGTCATGTGAATGATCAGTGAGGAAGTTTGCGATGGTTTGAGAGATATCAGTGACGCAAACCGAGTCAAGGAGGAGAGACTCATTCAGCCGCCAAGTCCACTCCCCTTTAGTAAGGAAAGAGAGCTTTATAGAGCAGTACATTGGGGAATGATCGGACTAGAGAATGTTGCCAATGCAGGTTGATTCTAACAAGGAAAGGGCATGATGCTTAAGTAGGATGTAATTGATACTGCTATAGGAGGAGTGGGGCATAGACAAAAAGGTATAGTCTCTGTCCTTAGGGTGTTGGATATGCCATGAGTCTCCTAGTTGTAGCAATAAGAGGGCCCTTTTAACTCTTTTGATCGCCTGGTAAGAGAGGGTGGCACGACCCAAGGAATTATCAAGTGTGGGGTCTAGAGTGGGATTTAAATTCCCGCAGAGTATTACCGTGCCGCGTGCTAGAGGCAGCACTTTATCGACAAAATCTGTGAGGAAGGAGACTTGGTTCTGGTTAGGGGCATAGACATTGAGGAATGTAAACTCGCGACCACTAATGAGGAGGGAGAGAACTAGGTACCTGGCATCTGCATCAACTGTACAGCTAAGCACTTGGTGTGTCAGAGATTTGTGTATCGCTATGGCTACTCCCCTGGACTTGTTCCGCTCATAATTAGCAAAGTGCCAAGATGTATAATATTTATGCCGAGTATTAGGAGCAAATCCCTTTTTAAAATGGGTTTCCTGAAAGCAAATGAGCTGTACCTGCTGTCGATGGAAGTGGTGTAAGATTTGTGCCCGCTTCTCAGGACTATTAAGACCCTTCGCGTTAAAGGAAGCAATCTTCAGGAATGCCATGAGGAAAGGTCGGGAGGAACACAAAAGGAAGAATCGGGAAGGAGTAGACAAGGGAAAGAGGGAAAGAAAAAGGAAAAAAAAAGGGGGGGGGAGGGGTAAAAAGAAAACAATTAGTGAAACTACAAAACAAGTAGTAGTGTTTCCTAACAGTTAGGCTACTTTCACACTAGCGTTTTAAAATTCCGGTATTGAGTTCCGTCATAGGGGCTCAATACCGGAATAAAACGCTTCAGTTTTGTCCCCATTCATTGTCAATGGGGACAAAACTGAACTGAAGACAACGGAATGCTCCTGAAAGCATGCTGCGGTTTGCTCTCCGGTCCAGGCATCCGCACCAAGACGGATCCGGAATGACCCCCAATGCAAGTCAATGGGGACGGATCCGTCTGGTGTGACCACAATGGTAACCAGATCCGCCCTCCATTGACTTTCAATGGAGTTCATGACGGATCCGGCTACACATACACACATACAGTCATAGACATACACATAAACATAAACATACACACACATATAGACATACAAATACACATACATACTTACATGCTCCCCGGCAGGTCTTCAGAGCGGCGTAGGGACAGGTCGGCGTGCACAGATGACGATTCCACCAGGCGCCCAGCAGAGGGCGCTGTGGGGAATCATCACCTTGCGAGCCGTCCTGCTCCTCCGGCGCTCCGAAGACCTGCCGGGAGCATGTAAGTATGTATGTGTGTTTGTTTGTCTATATATGTGTGTGTGTGTGTATATGTATGTACTGTGTGACATTTGTGGGGCCGGAGCACGGTTCCGGCTCCACACATGTCGCTGCGGCAGTCCTGATCCGGCAGCACCCTTCACCTGCCGGATCAGGCCTGCCGCTAATGTGAAAGTAGCCTTAAACCACCACTATGATATGCTAAGAGAAGAGACCAAAAGGGCAGAAGAGACAGTCACCAGGAATGCAGGACTCCAGGGGAGTGTCTCACACTATGTGGGGAAAGTGGCAGAGAGAAGAGAGCCCGGCTGTGGGAGAGGAAGGGAGTGAGGTGGTGAGGCGGCGCGCCTCGTGGTTGCAGCGCCGCCACCATCTTGTGGGTCCATCTCGCGCTCCGCCAGGGCGCCGCTAGAAGAGGCTGGCTGCCTGGCTAAATATAGGTTCAGGTCTTACAATATGTCAAGGGGAGCAGCTGAGCGGGCTCGACCCTTCCTGGTGACTTTTCCCATGTTAGGGACTAGATGAAGACGGATTAAGAGTCAGGGATGCGGCGGAGCTCTGACACAGCGCATCCTTACTCCTTCATGTCCGGCCATCCCCGCACCATCAATTTTGTTTTTAGTAGCTTCTCCATTTGGACAAGTTGAGAATAAAATTGTGTATACAGAATTTAGGTAGGCTTATTATACACGTCGATGACACTAAATATACATTTACAAATACAATATACATTTTTACATGCTGCATGATGTACATGGTATAATGCAACCAGTTACGCTTGGACAATTTATTTCAAAATTTTGTAATGGACACTAGGAGGTAGGGAATAAAAAAATAGAAGACAAGAAGAATTATGCAATAAAATGTGAAATAAAATATATATTACAAAAAGTGTTGTCGTGAGCAAGAGTCTATGCAATGACCAAAATGCGTAGACGCTGTTGTCTGGGTGTTATCTGTGCTCCTGGAAATTACCCATAGTTGGGCTGGACTTGTGCTTTATATTTGATTAAAAAAAGTGTCAAACACATGTCAACAGTTCTATGAGAATTGTCATCATAATAACAATACATTATTGGGTTATTGAACCTACTTAAGGCTCCTACAAAGGAGGTGGTAAGAGTGTAGCCAAGGGCTGGCTTGTTTCCTTTACAGAAAAGGTACTGTAGCCTAGTACATATGATCCCTCTCAGCCAATTACACAAAAGCCATGAAATACTAACATACATCGGACCATTCAGTGGGTACAAAAACACCAACCGGCTTACCATGAAGGGGGAAATTTAACATAATTTGAACACCACAGACAACTGAGTATTAAGTCTAATTTGGGATTTATCCTAAATTGTATTGACAGTTACATTCTGTCCGCAGAGGATGCTTAGTAGTATACTATGCCATATTGAATCCAATGTGCCGTACTGTATAGTAGTATGCAGTAAACTGCTACACTCCCATTGGCGGTGGCCACAGGCAGCCAAAACTTTATTGGGGTGTTTTATCAAACTGCTGTAAAGTAGAACTGGCTTAGTTGCCCATAGCAACCAATCAGATCCCACCTTTCATTTTTGACAGGTCCTTTAGAAAATGAAAGGTGGAATCTGATTTGTTGCTATGGGCAACTAAGGCTACTTTCACACCAGCGTTTTTGCTGGATCCGTCATGGATCAGCAAAAACGGTTCCGTCATGATAATACAACCGTCTGCATCTGTTATGAATGGATCCGGTTGTATTATCTTTTAAATAGCCAAGATGGATTCGGCATGAACTCCATTGAAAGTCAATGGGGGACGGATCCGTTTTCTATTGTGCCTGAGAAACCGGATCCGTTCCCATTGACTTACATTGTGAGTCATGACGGATCCGTTCGGCTCTGCTTCGTCATGTGGACACCAAAACGCAGCAAGCAGCGTTTTAGTGTCCGGCTCCAAAACGGAATGCTGACTGAACTGAAGCAAAACTGATGCATTCTGAACGGATCCTTTTCCATTCAGAATGCATTAGGACAAAACTGATCAGTCTTGGAAGCGTTTTTGCAGATCCATGACAGATCCTGCAAAAACGCTGGTGTGAAAGTAGCCTAGTGCAGTGTCCCACTTATGTGTGAAAAGGGACACAGCAAAATGTCTGTATTTCTATTTACAATAGCCATGTCATATGTAATATTATATGTATATTCTTATCTGCTGCAGGACCTAATATAGGCTGAGTAAACTATTTTGATGTTTCACCACTAGGTGGTGCTATGTAATAGTATATAACCATGTGACCTGGTTAGAACCAGAGAGTTGAGAGTTCAGTGAAGAAGAGAGAGGAGTAAGTCAAGTTTAGTGCAGGAGGAGAGAGAGCACCTTCCATCTTGAGGCTGTCAGATATGCCTGACCCTGGCCAAGTCAGACTTATTCCTGATACTTACGACACTAGACACCAGAAACTATGCTTTGAACTGGATCAAGGGAGACCAGCTTAGGTAAACGGCTGATTGTTTGCTTTATGGATTTTGCTGGTACCAGTGTGCACAGGATATAGCTTCTAGCACCTGCACACATCTTTATACAGCTAGAGACGTCGAGTTGTACTTGTACCCACTTTTAACCCTTCGGGAAGTGTGGACTTATCTATGTATCATGCACCCAGAAAACAATGGAGCAGAAGTACTAATTCCTGCCATGCAGGGGACCACCCTGAGGGATTGCTATTCTATAATACGAAAGTGTATCCAGAGCCAGAACTGGGACAGGTGGAATGGGAAGGAGAAATTAGAAGTTATCATAGGAATGATGGCGTCCTGGTGATTTGTCGGACGCTGGCGTCACGACAAATCACCAGGACTCTGCCGACAGACACCCTAAAATACCCAAAACCTTCAAGGGCCCCTCGCCTCACCATCCAGCAGTGTTCCTGTGGACCAGAGGTACCCCGGAGGAAACAGTGTCCTTCCTCCCACGCAACTGCACGCCGGCCCAGGGAGTCACCAAATCGTGAATAGTATTACCACCGGCACCATTAGACACTGTGACATATTCCCAATGCTCAGGCATGCCCCTGTGGTCTGGCTCGCTGCACTAGTGCCCGCTGGGCAGTACAGATGCTGAGGCTCCTGTACAACGCCCAAAGAGACTCATGTACAGATCTATACATACTCCTAAAACATTGTAGTTGGTAAAATCAAGGCTTTTGTGCCTTTTCTGTATTTTAGACCCACTCCTGGTTTTGGCTAAACCATACGAATGCAAAATACTGACCAAATACTTACAGTGTGAAAGTGGCCTTAGACATTTCATTCTTGTAGAAGCAGAAATGGGGGAAGGGATTGCAGAAATAAACAAAATGGTCTGGCGAAGGATTTGTTTGCATTTTTTGGCCTTTGGATATAATGAGTCAGGAGAAAGTGTCAGTGGTTTCCTGGCTGACTCATTCTGTTTTATCACCATAGGATGTATGCTAAAGGATGATAATAGATACCGCATAGAAAGAAGCAGGATGCTTATTTCATCCCAGCATATAGTGATCAGTTTTATATACCTAAGATCATTTACAAAAAAGCCACATAAGATACAGTAGCACACAATGGCCCACATTTACCAATTGAGTGCACCTAGATTTTGGGGTAAACTATATTTCTGTACCTAGTCTGAAAAGGGGCACCGCCTAAGATGCAATATATTGTGCCACAATTCTGACATATAATTCTGTCTTAAAGTAAGCCAACCACTAGTTATTATACAGCTAGACAAAAGTGTCTATCCCTGCACCAGATTTATCGTCCAGCCTGAGCCCCTGTGATAAATCTGGTGCAGGTCTACACAGCCTAAGGGGTAATGCACCAGAAAAGTGGAGTGATATGGTTGTTTTGTTGGTGGAGTAGGCATTTATATCAAATTTAGGATCTGTTTAGATGGCTCCAGATAAATTGGAGGTAGTGATGAGTGAACCTGGTTTGTTCCTAACCATAACTTATAATGTGGAGCTCTGTACAGTGATAAAATGTATTGCCTCCTATGAGGCTTTGTTAATATGGCAGCCAGTAACGCGAGACTTGATTAGTCTCGTGGAATGCACAGTTAATAAAAGTCATGGCGCATGCATTAATGTTTCAAATTACAAATCCAAACTTTGGTTTGTGGCATAATGCCTCATTCACACAGACAATGATTTGGTCTGTGATTTCTATCGGTGATAGAAGATACAGGTTCAGACCTTTCCCTCATTCCTTATGTATGTGGAGGCTCCAATCCTGGTTTTGGCTCACAATCACTGATGGAAATCACTGACCAAAACAGTGACGTGTGATTAAGGGCTCATTCACACGACCGTGGTTTGGTTCTGCATCCGAGCCGCATTTTTTGCGGCTTGGGTGCGGACCCATTCACTTTAATGGGTTCGCAAAAGAATTTGCTCCGTTGCTCCGTTCCGTGGCCCTGCAAAAATTATAGATCATGTCCTATTCTTGTCCATTTTGCAGACAAGAATAGGCATTTCTACAATAGACCGCCCGTTCCGTTAATTGCAGAACGCACACAGGCGGCATCTGTGTTTTGCGGATCCGCAAAACACGGCACGTTCGTGTAAACGAGCACTAAGGCTTAAGACTTACATAACCTAAGCTGGCATTTGTAGGTATATATACCAAGAAAGTAGCCATCAGACACGTGACACCAATGACATTTGGGAAGGTGTCCAAAGCAAGTCACTACAAATAACCCAACTTGGGCATTCCTATTATATTTCTTGTAAGAATCACAGTTTTTTTTTAGCAGTTGTGTAGCACTGACCCATTAAGAGGACCAGAAAAGTGTGCCAGTCTGCTGTTTTATAAAACATACAGGTTTTTCCTTGCCAAAGCTGTGAGGCAGGAGTAAGATATATTCATAAGATGTATTCCCCTCAACCAGCTGCTGATTGACAGTTTTCTCTGTCCATTCCGTGGCATTGGTAACAATATAGAACATGTCCTATTCTTGTTCGCATACTGGACAAGGATAGGACTGTTCTATTATGGCCCGGACGGCCAGTATCCGTGTTTTGTGGATCTACAATTTACGGACCGTAACACAGGCAACAGTCGTGTGCGTGAGTCCTAATGTTGGTGAAATACATAGACGCGCAAACTCCAGTCTTCATTACTAGACCGGAACAAAACAACACAAAAATACGTCCATCTCTGAGCCACCAAAATTTGATCTAGGGATAAGTAAACTAGGGGCCCAAATAATTTCTCATGTTTCACTATAATCCAATCCTTTTTTTTTTCTTTTTTTTTACTCTCCACCCTAATAGGGCGTTCTGTACATCTGCTTCACATAGACCACTAACCCTCCCCCCTATTTCCATTGCTGTTTCCTTTTTTAAAGTACATAGGAAGTGGCTAATCATCTTCAGTCTAGCAACATCCCTTGTTTTCTAGTTCTTAGCAGATCCTTGACATCATGGTATTCATCAGCTGCTTGTGGTCATTCTCCATCCCCATGCTGCTCCTAACTTTATGGGTCAGATCTCTAGCCACACAAGAGTATGATGGTATGTATGACTTTTGGTAACACATCACTGATGTAATTATTATGTGCTGTATCAGTGTTGTCTGATACGAGATATGGTCCCTGATTCCTAGTAGTAGTCCATAACTACATGATAATTCTGCTTGGTGAATCCTCAGCAAGTCTTCTGAGGAGACACAGACGCTGAACATAATTTCTGTTTCTCAACTGGAAAGGGCAACCATATTAACTTAATTATTAACACAGGGCATTAAGATAATACAATATCTTCTCTGATGCCTAATGTGAGACCTGTCCATAAACATATAGGACACATTGTAGGGTATTGCTTGACTGAGGAAGACCCTGTAGATAGAAGGTCACATTTCAAACTTTTTCCAGATGCCTAAAGTGACTACTGCTATAATTTACAATGTGATCTTAATATATATCCATATGTCTCCTTTGTATTGAAGCATATATGATACATATTGCAGTCATTCATTAAACTATATTAGACATCAGTCAAGTGAAGTAATTATACTGTACTAGGCTACACATAAACATAAGATTGTCAGAGGATCCCACCAAGAATCTAATCTTACCTGACTGCTCAGATGTTGGGGGATACAAGAATGGGGAACATTGGACTGGAGAAGTTTAGCATAGGTTTGTCTCCCTCTCCCGATTTAAATAAATATGACTGGCTAAGCATGCATGTGTATAACGTCAGATGAGAAACCTAAGGCACTGGTTGACAAGGGGACAAAGGGATGGTGGTAAAACAAGGGGAAGATACTTAGTACTTTCAAGTGGCAAATAAACAGAAATTAAATTCAGTGACTCACAGGTGATGTCCTCTCCAATTGTAGCAGTCATTTCTCAGCCTTCCCATCTGGTGTCCATACCTAGGCTTTTTCCAACTATGAGATACGTCTGCAGAGTTTGCTGCCCAGTCTCCTTGCTTTTAGACCACGTGCCTCCCACAACAGCCCCAGATTGCCCCCAATACAGCCACAATAGCTGCATGACAGCCCCCGATTGCCACCACTACAGCCACAATACCTGCATGACAGCCCCAGTGCCCTCATGACATCAATGCCAGCAACAATGCCTCCTATGCACCCTATTCCAGTCACAATGTCCTCTTGTCAACCACAATTCCACATAACCGCTATTCCGGCCAGAATACAATATGCCAGTGCCTCTATGCCCCTCCATGCCAGTAATAGTACCCCTCCTCTTGCATAAGGCCAGCCTGTGATTAACGTGGTACTCCTGTCTGCATGTCTGATACAATATCACTGTCCATTATTTAAAGGGGTTATGACATGATTGATGCAAAAATGCAAATCGGACATAATGTAGTACATAATAATCTTTCTAGCAAAGCTAAGACCAGTCCTGTACCTCACATGGGTCTAGGCCTCCCTACATTCATTGCACCAATTCTGCTAGGTTCTCTCCAGGCTGGCAGATTAGTGGGCATGTACTTTCTGCTGCCACTCTCTCTCTGTAGCTGTCACAGCTTCTAATACAGTAGCAAATAGGGCTTTTGAAGGATGGAACAGAGCATGTGCAACCACCTCAGTAGGTGGAAGTGCACAGTACTATATAGACTAAACACTAGGGGGCAACATTATAATGAAGTAAAGGATATCTCAGAATTTTTGAAACAGAAAGTATGTTAAAAAATCAACTAGTTTTTCATGCTGAATTTTAACCACTTAATGGTTGTACAATCCCTTTAATTTTCAATTGTATCTGCATCCTAGGGGTGTGAATAAAACTGTAAGTGGCCAAGGGTCTTCTATGTCTTCTATGGCATCGCCACTGCCTATACATTTCTCTCTACCCTATTTCCTCCATACATACTGTGCAGTTTTCAATGTATTGCCATCTGGCAACCCAACCATGAATCTTGGCATGTAGGGCACATTATATGAATAAAAAAAGATGAGTAAGGCCACTGCATGGTGTGGGTGCGCTGTGGTGTTCTTTATAGCAAGCTACAGGCCCCTTATCCGAGATCCCTCTAAAAATAAAACTCAAATATTACCTTGTGAATGAGATCTAAGACCTGAAATCACAATCCTGTGAAAGTGACCTGGAAATATTTTAACAGAGAATTTCATTGTAGTAAATTCTGTCTCAGATTTCAATCATTAAAATGCAGCTTAAACAGGGTAACATAGTAACATAGTTTATAAGGCCGAAAAAAGACATCTGTCCACCCAGTTCGGCCTGTTTTCCTAAAAGTTGATCCAGAGGAAGGCAAAAAACACCTGTGAGGTAGAAGCCAATTTTCCCCACTTTAGGGGAAAAAATTCCTTCCTGACTCCAATCAGGCAATCAGAATAACTCCCTGGATCAACAACCCATCTCTAGTAACAATAACCTATAATATTATTACCCTCCAGAAATACATCCAGGCCCGTCTTGAACTCTTTTAGTGAACTTACCATCACCACCTCCTCAGGCAGAGTTCCATAGTCTCACTGCTCTTACCGTAAAGAATCCTCTTCTATGTTTGTGTACAAACTTTCTTTCCTCCAGGCGCAGAGGATGTCCCCTCGTCACAGTCACAGTCCTGCGGATAAATAGATCATGGGAGAGATCTCTGTACTGACCCCTGATATATTTATACATACGGTAGTTATTAGATCTCCCCTCAGTCGTCTTTTTTCTAAAGTGAATCATCCTAATTTGATAATCTTTCTGGGTACTGTAGTCCACCCATTCCAGTTATTACTTTAGTTGCCCTCCTCTGAACCCTCTCCAGCTCTGCTATGTCTGCCTTGTTCACAGGAGCCCAGAACTGTACACAGTACATGTGTGACCTCCATGTGTGGTCTGACTAGTGATTTGTAAAGTGGCAGGACTATGTTCTCATCACGGGCATCTATGCCCCTTTTGATGCAACCCATTATCTTATTGGCCTTGGCAGCAGCTGTCTGACACTGGTTTCTACAGCTTAGTTTGCTGTTCACTAAAATTCCTAGGTCCTTTTCCATGTCAGAGTTACCCAGTGTTTTACCATTTAGTATGTACTGGTGACTTGCATTATTCCTTCCCATATGCATAACCTTACATTTGTCAGTGTTAAACCTCATCTGCCACTTCTCTGCCCAAGCCTCCAGTCTATCCAGATCCATCTGTAGCAATGTACTGTCCTCTTCTGTGTTAATTACTTTACACAGTTAAGTGTCATCTGCAAAAATTGATATTTTACTGTGCAAGCCTTCTACAAGATCATTAATAAATATATTGAAGAGAATAGGACCCAATACTAGTGTGACAGTGACCCAATCTGAGTATTTACCGTTAATAACCACCCTCAGTTTTCTATCACTGAGCCAGTTACTTACCCACATACAGACATTTTCTCCCAGGCCAAGCATTATCATTTGATATACTAACCTTTTATGTGGTACCATGTCAAATGCTTTGGAGAAGTCCAGATATACGACATCCATTGATTCGCCACGGTCAAGTCTAGATCTTACCTCCTCATAGAAACTGATTAAATTGCTTTGACATGACTGATCCCTCATGAAGCCATGCTGATATGAAGTTATTTGCTTATTTTCATTGAGGTACTCCAAGATAGCATCTCTTAGAAAACCCTCAAACAGTTTACCCACGACAGATGTTAAACTTACCGGCCTATAGTTCCCGGGCTCTGTTTTTGGACCCTTTTTGAATATTGGCACCACATTTGCTATGTGCCAATCCTGTGGAACACTCCCTGTCAGTATAGAGTCCTTAAATATCAGAAATAAGGGTCTGGCGATGACATTACTTATGGAGACCAGTTCTGTATAGAGACTTACTGGAATTGTTCCATGGTATGGAGAAATATTGGCAATGCTCCATGGGAAAACAATATGTAAAGAGGTATCTTGCAAGGAAAGAAAATCTTCTCGCTAGTGCCACCTTGTGAAAGTGACTCTCTATAAGTCAAAATGAGACTTTTTCGCTAAGTCGTGGGATATGAAAAGGGAATATTGCCTAAGCAAATACCCATCCATAGACAGCTGTTTCACACCAGCCAGCCAGAATCTTACTCTGTACTGATGAGGGGCAAGCACCCCGAAACAGCTGTCTTGGATATCTGTTGTGGGATTTTCCCTTGTCATATTCCAAGTCGGATTTTGACTCATAGGGAGCCACTTCCACCAGGTGGTGCTAGTGAGATGGTTCTCTTTCCTTGGGAGATACTTCTTTGCAAACCATTAAAATGCAAAGGGAAAATCCACATGTAACAAACACTGTGTGGAAATAGCCTAATAATTAGTTTTTTAAACATTCTCAGTTTGGCTACAAAGTGTGCTGCATCTGGCTGACAGACTTGCTTTAGGCAGCACAACTTTGTGTATTGAAATGACGTGCTGCTACGTATATAACAGCGTAACATCTCTTCATGCATCATATGCCCCCTACAAGTTACTGTTTAAAAGTGATCCTATTTCCTATTTTGTGTCTAATTTTTATATTGCATTATTTATACCTATATTCTAGCTTACAATTTTAGGAGAGCAATAGATTAAGTAATATGTAGCAAGCAGCGGTGCACCTAGCCTTTCTGCTGCCTGAGGCAAAAACTGAAATGGCGCCCCCCTAATGCCAATTTCTTAACCTAACCCCTTTGCCACAATGAAAGCTCTCATTGCCCATGGCCCTTCTGTTTCCCCCTCTTTTGCCCCTTTCTGATGCTGGTTGAGGCGATTGCCTCACCTGGCCTCATTGGTGGTGCACCCCTGGTAGCAAGACAGTAAATAAACCTGGTGACAGTATTTTCCTGTAATGTATACACTAGATGGAGCATTTACAGAGTTGTCTAACAGTTTGTTTCACATCGCTCACAGATTATTCTGATGAAGCAATTACATCGGACACTATATCATGTCCACAACAACCACGGTCCTTCAAAGGAGAACTGAATAACACATTTTTGCAAATTTCTGCATCATCAAAGGATCACCTGAAGAGTTCCATCACGGTTGTGCTCATACCTTCCATCTACTCTGTTATATTCCTTGTGGGTCTACCGGCCAATGGTCTTGCCCTGTGGGTTTTAGCAACCAAAGTTAAAAAGATGACATCTACAGTGTTTCTTATGAATCTGGCAGTAGCAGATCTTTTACTCATCCTGGTTCTTCCCTTTAAGATATTTTACTATTATTTGGGAAACAATTGGATTTTCGGGGAGCTGATGTGCAGGGCTGTGACAAGCTTCTTTTATGGGAACATGTATTGCTCAGCCTTGCTTCTTATGAGTATCAGTGTGGACCGTTACCTGGCGGTGGTGCACCCTTTTTTCTCCAGAAGATTCAGAAGCAGGATTTTTGCAACTGCTATATGCTCTACCTGCTGGATTATTGGCATGTTGTCTACCATTCCTCTGGCCACCATGCAACAATCTTACCGCCTTCTGGACACTCAGCTCACATTGTGTCATGATGCTCTTCCCAAGCAAGAACAAGCAGAGTATCTGTTTTATTACTTTATGTCTGCCATTGTCTTGTGCTTTATTTTACCATTGATCATTATTGTATTTAGTTACACTGCAGTAATTCGGGAACTGATACAAAGTGGAGAGAAATACAGCTATGCTGTAAAACTAAGCACATTGGTGCTCTTCATAGTGATCATGTTCTTGTCACCAAGCAACGTGGTTCTTTTGATGCATTACTCAGAGCACTGTCTTCAAAGACATGGTGACCTGTATGCAGTCTATATGGTCTGTTTAACTTTGAGCGCCTTAAACAGCTGTGTGGATCCTTTTGTGTATTACTATGCTTCTGAAGAATTTCGAGACAAGGTGAGAAAACAGTTTAGGAAAAAGTCTGCAATATCAATAACCTCCGTAAAAACGTCTAAAGAGACCCTGCCACCAAGCTACCCCAACTACCCATCCCATCCAATGCTGTGACATTTCTATGTTCACAAGAGAAAAACATTTTGGCAGCAGGTACATAAGTACCCAAAAATACACAATGGCTTAAACTGATCCTTCTGAGGCCTAGTGCTGTTCCTTCTATGAAATCCGTAGCATCATGTGGCTAAAGAAACAAAAAACATAATGTTCATTGTCCTGATATGCTTTGTGTTCAAGAGACATTTTTTGAGTGTTCTCTCAAGTACTATTGTCATTATTCTATTTTATATTGCAGCAATTTTATTTTTAGCAGTTCATTCAGTGACCAGCTATGATTAAGAAACTTGAGGGTATGGCCACATGGTCAGGTTTCTTGATGCAGTTTTGGAAGCCAAAAGCAGGGGTGGGCCATAAAGCAAGAGAAAGTATAAAGAACGGATATGACTTTACTTATTTTTTAAATTCAGTCCTGGGTTTGGCTTCCAAAACTGCATTAGGAGACATCACCATGTGCCCATACCATCACAGGTGTGAAATGCGTGAGCAGGTTTTTTTTTATACCTATTGTGGCATGCTTCCATTTGTGGACTAGGGTGCCTAGGGCTGACCAATTGAAGCCAAGGGCCTGCCATATAGCTACATGGAAATATCACATATTCCGATTTAGGCCCCATGTACATGAATGTATGCATTTTATCACAAAATACATTGGAGCAGGTATATTAGGATAAGTTTATTTTGTACCAGAATACTGTGTCCATTTTGAGTTTGTGCCAAATTTATGATCTTGGATTGTTAAATGTACCGGTATCTAAATATGTGAAGCTGTTTTAGAAAGTGGTGAAGGGAAGTTGTACAATGTGTCATAGTGCTTTGTAGTATTCAAATGTTTTGATACTTATTGATCTAGATGTAATGAGGAGAGTCAGTGTGCCCATATGCTCAGTGACATTTTGGGACACCACACCCCTTTTCTCAAGCATAACAATGGCAACCTCGAATTCTTTAAGAGAAATCCATATTTTTTCAGTGTGGAATCTGCAGCAAAAATGTACATATTGCGAATTTTAAAATCCGCAGTGTGTTCAGTATTTTTCATAAATGTCTATTTCCAAGGCATGAGAATACCATAAGGGCCATAAAATACTTTGTTCACATGCATTGTTGGTAAAATATGAGTGGATTCTCTTAGGATTTAGTTGTGGAAGCCCCTCTTAAATCCTGGCAAAATTTTGAAGTGTAAACCTAGTCTAAGAATGTTCCTTTGGGGAAATCGCATGCAGCTCCCAACTGAGGCCCTTTTACATCACACACATATTATAATGCTTAAAAAGACATTTGAACATACATTCACATACATGTTTTTATACTTTCAAATACGCACATACTTCTACACATTCAGACATGCTCTTACACATACAGGCACACTTTTATACTCATATTTCTACACACAGATGTTTATACACACATGAAGGTACATTTTTGCACACAGACCCCTGTTACATACATACAGTACCTCTACATGAGCAGTTCTGCCTTTACATATACACCAATTTCTACACAATTACAAGTTTTTCCCCATCATTCTGCACTCAGTACCTCATAAAGAGAAAGTGAAAGCAGAATGTTCAAAATCTTTGCTAATATTTTGAAAAGGAAAAACTAAGATTGGTCAGTTGATGTAATAATTCAGACTCTTTACTTAGTACTTCAAGCACCTTTGGCAATGATTATAACCTCCAGTCATCTTGGGTGAGATGCTCCAGGCAGGCATTCATGTGTCTTTTACTGCGAAGACGCTACTTTCTGGGCACTCTGCCATGAAGCCCACGTTGGAGAAGTGCTGCAGTGATGGTTGACCTTCTGGAAGTTTCTCCCATCTGCACACAGGATCACTGGAGCTCAGCCACAGTGACCTTTAGGTTCTTGGTCACCTCTCTTAACAAGGCCCTTTTCCCCCTTTTTACTTAGTTTGATGGGGTAGCCAGCTCCACAAAGAGTCTTGGTTGTTCCAAACGTCTTCCATTTAAGAATAATGGAGGACACTGTGTTCTTGGGAACTTTCAGTGCAGCAGAATGTTTTTGTACCCTTCTCCAGATCTGTGCCTCCACACATTCGTGTCTCTGAGCTGTACCAGCAGTTTTTTCCATCTCATGAGAGTGGTGAACTGAGTGCTCCTTCTGTTTTATACTTTGTTTCAGCCAGTAGTGATCCACCAGACTGAGATAGCTAGCAAGTAGGAATGAGCAAACTTGTGTTTTCAAGTTTGTTATTATACAAGGTTATCTAAGAATTTCATTACGGATTCCACTACCATAGACCGGTTATAGAAGTTATAGTCCGTGGTATCAGAATCCATAACAGAATCCATAGTTAACCCGAACTTGAAAACACAAGTTTGCTCATCCCTACTAGCAAGTCAATATTCTGTAATGGCTGTCAATTTATATTTCCCAAAATATATTGGGGGAAGGGGGGGATTTATCATTTCCCCCACACCAGTTTTCTGACGTAAAAAATTAGCAAACCACTGCATCTAAATTTAGGCATAACACTTTTGTCTAGAAATGTTACTCCAGTTTTCTATACTACCACCTACTGGAGTGACTTTGGGACTTTTTTCAAGTTATTAAAAAATTTCCAAGTTATAAATCTGGAGTGAAACTCCATGCCTACTTTTCCATGATAGCTGAAGCCTGCTGTCCCTGAATTCAGAGGCCTGTTGACAAAGAGAGAGGTAACAAATGGAGCAGATACAGTATACAAGTGGAACCTGTTTACACTGAACTAGGAGGCCGATGAAATACAGAGAGAGTTATCATAGAGTAGACTCCCATACAGACAGAGGTCACCTTGCCGTGGTAGACGGCAACAAATGATTTGAAATGAAAATATATTTGCTAAGTACCTGTTATTCATTTATATAGTGAATATAGTAGTACTTCATTTACAAGTGCATCTCAATAAAGAAAATTTCATCGAAAAGTTAATTTATTTCAGTAATTCAATTCAAAAAGTGAAATTCATATTCTATAGATTCATTACACACAGAGTGATCTAATTAAAATGTTTATTTCTTTTAATATTGATAATTATCATTTACAGCTAAAGGAAACCCAAAAGTTAGTATCAGAAAATTAGAAAATGATGTTTAAAGGGTTTCTGTCACCAGAAATGACCCTATTAAACCAAGTGTCATTTGCAATGAGCAAATGACACTTGATGCCAGTAATGTTACTATTATAGTCCTCAGTAACGCCGTTTTGCTAAAAATTACGATTTTATAATATGCTAATGACCTCCCCTAGGTGCAGTAGGCGTGAACCTGCACCTAGGAGAGGCCGTAATTATGCCTCTTACCACGCCCCCGGTCGCGCTGATTGACAGGGCCAGGCAGCCAGCTCTTTCGGCTCCCGGCCCTGTACGATCCGAAATCCCGCGCCTGCGCAGTAATGAAGCCGGGACCCGGGCGGGCGCCGGCTCTCTAGGCGCGCTGATCGCAATGCGCAGGCGCGGGATCAGCGTGCGTTGAGAGCCGGCGCCCGCCCGGGTCCCGGCTTCATTACTGCGCAGGCGCGGGATTTCGGATCGTACAGGGCCGGGAGCCGAAAGAGCTGGCTGCCCGGCCCTGTCAATCAGCGCGACCGGGGGCGTGGTAAGAGGCATAATTACGGCCTCTCCTAGGTGCAGGTTCACGCCTACTGCACCTAGGGGAGGTCATTAGCATATTATAAAATCGTAATTTTTAGCAAAACGGCGTTACTGAGGACTATAATAGTAACATTACTGGCATCAAGTGTCATTTGCTCATTGCAAATGACACTTGGTTTAATAGGGTCATTTCTGGTGACAGAAACCCTTTAATACAGAAGTGTTGGTCTACTGAAAAGCATATGCACTTGGTTGGGGCTCCTTTTGCATGAATTACTGCAATGCAGCGTGTCATGGAGGCGATCAGCTTGTGGCACTGATGAGGTGTTACTGAAGCCCAGGTTGCTTAGAAAGTGGCCTTCAGCACGTCTGCATCGTTGGGTCTGGTGTCTTATCTTCCTTGTGACAATACACCATAGATTCTCTATGGGGTTTAGGTCAGGTGAGTTGGTTGCCCAATTAAGCACAGTGATACTGTGGTTATTAAACCAGGTATTGGTACTTTTGTAAAGGAAAAAAAGAGAGAGAGTGGGTTGCCAAAGTGAATAGTCCGGAGTAGTCAGCGGTAGGTATAAGTGGAAAAAAAAGAAGCGCAATATATCTCTCCTTATAGGCATATACATATACAATAAAATGAGGAGTAAATACTCATAAAAGTGTAAATAATAGATATATAAAAGGAAAAAAACTGACCATATATATAAAATATGGACAACAATATTATGTTGTATGCACCATATAAGAGTGAAGATGACTAATGCTCAGTGGATAGTCACTTATTTCACTAGGGAAGGGGTGTCCAGGATAAACTCAAGATACCTGGCACCCACACCAGGTGTCTTTACAGATGTCACATTGGTGATCCTCCCTTTTCCCCTTACCCCTTGTTTCCCTCATCCCCACCCTAACACCACTGTGCATACCTTCCCTTCCCTTTTGTATCCTAATATTTTTTGCTTTTTTATCTTGTATTAGTACTTTTGGCAGTGTGGACAGGTCTTGCTGGAAAATGAAACCAGCATCTCCTTAAAGCCTGTCAGCATAGGGAAGCATTTTGGATTGTGTGCCTCCCCACTCTTCCTCCAGACTGTAGGACCTTGATTTCCAAATGAAATGCAAAATTTACTTTAATCTGAAAACAGGACTTTGGACCACTGTGCAACAGTCCAGTCCCTTTTCTCCTTAGCCCAGGTAAGACATGTCTGACATTTTCTGGGGGCACTATAGGGACAATACTGGGGGCAGGGGGCATTACTGGGGGCAGGGGACATTACTGGGGGCACTATAGGAACATTAATGGGTGCAGGGGGCATTACTGATATGGGTCTGATCTGAAGGTAAGGGGGTATTTTTTGTACTGGCACACTATGTGTGTGGTACCAGTATTTTTATGGGGACTGTTTCTACAGTATAGTTTTGGGGGGAACAGCGGGCACAGTATTAGAGGTGGCAAAATGTAATGTTCAGAAAGTGAGGAGGATGATGGAAAAGTAGGAAACTAAAATGTCTGTTTGTCAAACTCTGCAGAGAGACGAGATGGCTGAAAGAAATCATCATGATGGTCTGGTCTGACAGGAGAAGATGAGGAAAGAGAACATCTACATCAGAGAGTAGATGTCACTGGATGTAAGAGGTACATATGTGGAGCTCTATGTACCTGTATGAGCGCTGCCTTCTCTGCTCTGTTTACCTGATCACCACTGCAAATGCTGCTGTGAGCAGGTGAACAGAAAAGTCAAAACATAATTTCATTTTTCGCCTCAGGCAGCAGAAAAGCTAGAATCGGCCCTGTCGGGGGGCTGTGCCTGCTATGCAACATTGTTTAAGTCAGAGTTATTTGATTGGGGGGGGCGCTTTTTTAATGTTTTAATACTGCTCCCTCTATGGTATTTCTGGCCCCGCCTACCCATGATGGCCCCACCTTCTCTCAATCTGGGCCCGCCCACAACATAGGGCCACTTTTATTTTTTTTTTCCAGGGCCACTTTTTATTCCTAATCCGCCCCTGGGTGTCAATGACTGTCTTCTGGATAACTGTCAAGTCAGAAATCTTTCCCATGCTTGTGTAGCCTAATTAACCAGACTAAGAGACCATTTAAAGGCTTAGGAGTCTACAATATTGAACTTTTTTTTTTTTTTTTTAACAATATTCTAATTTTCTGAGATACTGACTTTTGGGTTTTCATTAGCTGTAAGCCATCCCCATTAACAGAAATAAATGCTTAAAATAGATGACTGTGAGTAATGAATGAATGTATATAATACCTGTATATTAGTTGTAATCTGATATATGTCTGAAATAAATTAACTTTTTGATGATATTTTAATTTATTTTGAGATAAACTTGTATTCTGGGGGGCGTGGGCTGAGCATGCCGCTGTGAACACGCACACTACAGAGCTCCCGGACCCTGGGTCCTCTTTTTGCTTTATCCATACCCCTCATTGCTCCTTCTCCTCCAGAGAAGTATGGTCAGACGCTCCAGCCGCCGTGGGGCTTCCTACCTGGCCCCTGAACCACAAATTGCCAGATATTTCAGCCATAACTTGGCGCCGCCACGCCTGAACATGGAATCCAAGATGGCGCCCGCAGAAGATCCAACTGCACCTGCTCGTACTCCGCTGCGCATCTTTGACCACGCTAAGTTACAACCTTCGGGGAACAAAACTGCTGTACAACTTACCTCTGCCTCACAGAACCTGGCCTTGTCCAAGCAGACATCTCAGCAGGTCATGACGCAAAAGGAAGCCTCCATACCTCCTCCTGGCCTGGTGAGTGCAGCATCTACTGATATGGCAGATGGACCTACGTCGCCGCCGCCACCAGCCTGGACTCGGGCCCCTTGCGCTACGGGCCCTGACAATGGCACGGTCCTGCCTTTATCCGGGCAAACTCACCTCCTCTCTCCCCTAGCAGGTGAATTCATACCAGACGCGGGTGATATCCCTTCACCAACGCCCAACCAAGACTTCCCGCCCACGCCGCCCATCTTCCAAACCCCGACATTCTCTGATGCTTCGGAGACCTCATCCTCCGCTTCCTCTGCCAACAGTAGGCGAGCTAAACGCCCAAAACTGAAGGATATTTGGTCGCTGCAGCACAATTTACCTACCAAAACTGACTTAGAGGCCATCATTCAAAGAGTTGAACTTAAGCAAGATCAAGCCATTGATGCGGTTAATGCAGACTTCACCTCACAGGCCCAGGCTTCCTCAGCCCTAGACTCTCGTCTTTCCAAGGTAGAGGAAACTTTGTCCACTCAACGCAGCTTGAATAGGCATATGCTCCTACAAATAGATGACAAAGAAAACAGAGGCCGTCGCAATAACATTAAACTACGGGGTATACCAGCAGAAATTCCAGCATTTGACCTCCGCAAAGCTGTATCTTCAATCTTTAACACCGTACTTGCTAGGCCTGCAGAAACGGTAATAGAACTAGACAGAGTTCACAGAGTGCATGTGCAACCCATCTGCTCGTGATGTCCTATGTCGAGTTCACTTCTTCAAAGAAAAGGAGGAAATTTTGCAGAAAGCATGGAGACTAGGCCCAGTACTGTTTGAGGGTGCTCAAATCCAACTCCTTCCTGATGTCTCCAGACGCACGCTATCAATGAGACGAGTTCTCAAACCACTCTTGCAAACCATTACAGAAGCTGGAGCTACTTACAGATGGGGACATCCGTTTCATCTTATCATCCACAAAAATGGCGTCTCCTTTGCCTTACATTCGCCTGATCAAATTGATGAGCTGTCTCAGTTTCTGGACTCTCCTGTTGCATCTCTACCAGACTGGTTGGACATACCTTTTTCTACTTTCTTACCACTGCAGCTTCCTCAGCGTGCTTGTCCTAGATCTCCTCCTGGATCCTCACCTGATCGTTCGTCCCTGGAACAACGTGCCCATATGGAGACCACCACTCTGGCAATGGACTGTGGCTGAATTTCATACTCTCCCTTTTAGTCAGGTGTACCCCACCTAATTGTTATAACTCTCATTTGAGGGCTATGCAAATAGTTCTAGGCTCTCTTTGGCCCAGGGAAAGGGACACACATGTTTTTGTCTCTCCTATCCCCACATAGGTCAGCGAATTTTTGGGGTCGCTCATTAGTAGCTCCCTAAAATCCGCCAAGTGGTCTAATTCTCACCACAAGATTTCTTTTTGATTACTGGTTATTTTTACTAATTAGTATTATACCCGTCCTGGTCTAGCTAGTGCGGGTAATTGGCATATTGTGTTATTTCTTTTATTGTGCACTTTTTCTTCATTTTCCCTCTGTTAATTTTACTTCTCTGAGACTTCCCGTCCTATCGTTCCCTATCTTTTCCCCTTAATTACCTTCTCCTCCTACTTCGTCCCACCCCTCCCTCTTTAATTTGAATAGTTTTTTTGTTTTGACCCCCCCCTCTTTTATCTTCCCCTACTAATTACCTCTCTTTTAAGTTAGGATGATGTCGTCCACCCAACTGGCCTCTATCAACGCCAACGGCCTGAACACGCCTGAAAAAAGGTCCTCCATTCTCCGATTGCTCTAGAGTAAAAAGGTACAGATTGCATTCGTACAGGAAACCCACTTTCGTAAAGACGCCAGGCCCCACTTTACCTCCACTACGTTCCCAGATTTTTACCATAGTTCTTATACAGTCTCCAAATCCAGGGGAGTTAGTATCCTCATATCTAGGTCTACCCCGTGGGAACTTCTAGACACTCAAGTTGATGATTATGGTAGATTTCTATTCGTCAAAGGGCGTATAGCAGGTCAGCTTTATACACTTGCAAATGTTTACCTCCCGAACACAAACCAATTGAAAACCTTATCTGGGATTTTATCAAGACTGGAAGGTTTTGCGGAGGGTACACTACTGGTTGGGGGGGATTTCAATGTCGCATTAGATCCTTTAGTGGATGTGTCCAAAGGGACTTCATATTTGGCCCACTCTTACTTACACCGCCTGAAACATCTCTTTCATTCACATCAGTTAGTGGATATCTGGAGAACGGCTAACCCTGACTCCAGAGACTACACCTTTTACTCATCTGCCAGAGATGTATACTCCAGGATTGATTACTTCTTCATTAGACATTCTGCACTGCCCCTTGTGGAATCCTCTTCCATAGACTCCATGACGTTCTCGGACCATGCCATGTTCCATGTCTCCTTGAGGTCTCCTCTTCCCACTCCCAGATCCTGGCAGTGGCGACTTAATGAATCTTTATTGCAGGATCTGGAGATAGCCCAGGACATCCACACAGTCCTTTCCAGGTATTTCTGCGAAAACCAGGTTGAGGATACTTCTTCGCTCTCGATATGGGCCGCTCACAAGTGTGTGATAAGGGGGGGGGGGCTCTCATTCAGCATGGAGCTAGGCGTAAAAAGGAGCGTTCTGAAGAAATTGCCAAGCTTCTGGAAGATATTTTTCACTTAGAGCTTATCCACAAACGATCTCATGCTCAGGTAGCCCACTACGATTTATTACTTGCTCGGAAAAAACCTAAGGAGAAACTAGATACCCGTACGAAACTCATCTTAACTAAAGGAAGACGTAATTTCTTTGAATATGGCAATAAATGCAGCAGAATGTTAGCCCGCTCCCTGCGTGAGCAGAGATCTCGAAACTATGTCCCTGTGGTTGTCTCCCCCCATGGCCCCAAGATCAGTGACCCTAATAAAATCACGGAGGCCTTTGCCCAATACTACCAGTCGTTATATAATCTTTCGAGCACTAACCCGAACAACCTATCCTTTCAAACAGTGGTACGCACATACTTGTCTGACTCCGGCCTTCCAAAACTTCCACTAGCAGCTATACCGGACTTAGACAAACCTTTCTCTGAGGAGGAACTTACAGAAGCATTGAAAACCATGCAACCTAGCAAAGCCCCAGGTCCGAAAGGCCTTCGTGCCTCGTATTATAAGAGATATCTCCCACTTTTGAGGGGCCCATTAATCAAGGCCCTGAATAAGGTCACAACAGGTTGCCCTCTCCCTAGAGACATGAATCACGCCCACATTACCGTAATAAAGAAAGAGGGTAAAGACCCTTCTGCATGTATAAGTTACCGTCCTATATCATTATTAAATGTAGACCTCAAGCTATTTGCTAAGATGATAGCTACTCGCCTGGTCCCCTTTTTGACAGATATCATCCACATGGATCAAGTAGGTTTTATTCCATCCAGAGAAGCCCGTGACAACACCATTAAGGTTTTGAACCTCATTCATAGAGCTAAAATTCAACAGCTGCCTTTTTGTCAACTGATGCCGAAAAGGCATTTGACAGAGTGAACTGGCACTGGCTCTTCGCGGTCTTGCAACACATAGGTTTAGGTGATAATATGTTGGCCTGGATCCGCTCCCTCTACTTCTCCCCTACAGCCTCTACCAAAGTCAATGGGGTCCTCTCCTCAACATTTAACATTCGAAACGGTACACGTCAAGGTTGTCCCCTTTCCCCCTTAATCTTTGTGCTTACTCTAGAGCCTTTCTTATGTACTATTCGCAAAAACCCGAAAATATAGTGGGTCCCGAAGAAACCAAGATTGAGGCATACGCTGATGATTTAATGTTCACGGTAACTAAACCTTTAATTACTTCCCCAAACCTGAATGCGGAATTCAATAAATTTAGCGCCTTTTCCAATCTAAAAATTAATTTCCAAAAATCCGAGGCTCTGAATGTATCCATACCAAGCTCTCTAGAATCCGTATTATCCTCTTCTTTACCTTTCCATTGGACGACTGGTGCTATCAAATACCTCGGTACCTGGATTCCGAGTGATCTGAAAGAGATCTACAACAGAAACTATCTTCCTCTCCTAAGTCAAATTAGGAAGGATTTACAAAAATGGTCCAAGGGCTCGGGGTTTGGCCGATGTGCCATATATAAAATGAATGTTTTACCCAGACTGTTATATCTCTTTCAGACTCTCCCCATAAAACTACCTTCTGTTTTTTTTCTCAATGCTCACCGTGACCTATTTCATTTAATCTGGGCGGGCAAACGTCACCAATTGCCTAGATCACTCCTACACGCTCCAAAGCAGAGGGGGCGTCTAGGTGTACCAGATTTGCGGAAATACTATGCAGCCACTATGCTACAACGTTTTCTAGACTGATGTCGACATAGTCCGTTTAAACAATGGATCTCTATTGAACAGTCCCCCCTAGCCTTGTTACCGTAGGTAAGATCTGGTACCATCTCCTCTCTCTCTTCCCACCCAACCATTGGACCTACAATCTCTCAATTTCATAAATACTCTGAACTGGATTCGATTTCCCCTTCTCCCTCTCCTTTATTCCCAATTATAGGACACCCGGACTTTCCAGCTAGCTGTTCCCCAGGCCCTTTCATGTCATGGTGTCTGAGTGGAAAGTGTAGAGCACCTTTCTTTCGAAAATCAGGCCGCTGGCTTACCCACTCGGAATTGTTGGACCTATCCTTGTACGTTGGGGCCATGGTGGGTTAGGCAACTATCTCATTTTCTCTCGACAATTCCATCTTCCCCAGGTTATGATAGATCTCTTACACCTTTCGAAAAGGTCTGTATCGGCTCTGGGATGTATCATCTGAGTTTTATAAGGCTCTAGTTACTCCTCTATCTGGCTTTCGCCCCCATTTCATAGATAAATGGATTTCTGACCTTGGAGTTGACATCCCCCCTGACCAGTGGCCTCGATTATATCGTTTTGTACACAAATCCTCAATAACCAGTAAAATCCAAGAGGCAAGCTACAAAATATTGTCCAGATGGTACTATGTTCCGACTCGCCTTCACAAAATGTTTCCCACCTCTTCTCCGCTTTGCTGGCGATGTAACTCTGTGGAAGGTTCCCTGATGCATGTCTTTTGGCACTGGTCCATAGTACTATTACTTCCATTTTCTCTTTCCCTGTTACGAATACCCCGGATTTCTTTTTGCTTTTTCACTCGGACTTACCTGTCAATCTACTCCGAAAATCCATATTGCGCCATTTGGTCAGTGCTGCGCGAGCCTGCATCCCAGCCAGATGGAAGTCCTCCTTACCTCCAACATTAGACGCGTGGGTCTTTATTGAAAGACTTCAGTTTGGACTTATGTGTTAATGCTGTACAAGTTTTCAGTAATGTATGGAACAGATCTCTACTATCTTTGTTTACGTTTGGGTCTCTTTTTTTTTCTTCTTTCCTTTATTTTTCATAGGCTCATTTCATTTATGATTGCAATAATAATCGTTATATGCTTCTCTCTGCCGAGAGATTGATTCAGAGCACTCCTTTTTTTGTACTCCATAATTGTTATAAATAAAGAATTAAAAAAAACCCCAAAACAACTTGTATTCTATGTTTACAGAGTGCTGTTGCTATTGTATTTGCTATAACTTGAAATATGGCTTGGATATGCCAATAAGAGCTTGACATTACTAATTTTTCCAGTTATATTTTAGATATTTGTAGGATGTTTAAATCATATTATTATGAACTAAATATTGCATATAATCTACACACAGTATATATACAGTTTTTCAATAATATATACCAATTTATGTTATCCTTTTGTTATTTTTGGCATTTTATACATGACTCGTGCTAGATATATATATATATATATATATATATATATATATATATATATATATACACATCAGACATATCAGTGATGTCAACAGCAATTTTCCCTGTGGCAGAGTGTATAGGTCTAGTAGGCTCCGCAGTCTCTTCCTGGGTATGTCATCAAGAAATCTTAACCATACTATGAGAATCCATTTTTTGTGACTTCATGGAATAGCTTTCCTGGTGTATGCAGTGAATGTGTAAGATATACATGACCACCCCCAAACATGTTAATAGTCTCCAGAGAAATACTGTATATCTATGGTCAGTTTACAAGACATACAAGTGGTTCTCCACAGACTTTTTATGTTTTGCACGCATTTTCCAAATGATAGCTAGCTTCATAGGCATGTTCACACTCGTCCACAAAATGGTAGCTTACATAAATTCAGAAAGAAAGCAGTTTTTAAACAATTTATTTTTATTTACGAAAAGATGAAAGTGTGAAGACACTTAATAATGTTGCACTTATCAAATACAAAATGAAATCCATTTAATATACAGTCTCTACCATGTACAAACAATATGAGCTTATACACTTCAGACAGCAGCACATTCACTAACACTTCATATAAGACCCTCTACACGTTGATGAAACATTGCTGCTGGACACTAGCAAATGGCTAAAATAAATTTTCAGTGTATACTTAAAAACATAACAACAACAAAAAATATAGTGTCCAAAGGTTAATGCCTTTTTTCCTGCCTAGTCCCCAGGCCCAAAATATACTGAAATACACCCACCAGGCAAGAAAGATTTAAAAAAACAAAACAGCTTTTGTTTGACATGAATTTATATACATGTATTAAGAGAGACAGTAGAATTATATATAATTTAACATACTATTTTATACATTAAGTTATCTGTTGTGAGTAGCATAGCATAACAAAATTAGAAGTTGTTCTTGTGCCCAAGAGTCTCCTGCCACTTGCCCAGAATGGCATATCTTCATGGAATAAACTCCCAAATGTGTTTTTAAGCTCTCTGTTCACACTTAGTTTGTGAATTCCATTTATACCAGAAACAGAACATATTGCTGGGTTGCCTGACAGTGGGGTCTGTTCATTTCCATTGTGGTGTTCTTCATTTTGATAGGAAGAATAACGTTGCATGAAGAGCTTTGCCTTGCGTCAAATCTACCAGGAATGGTGATGGAGGCTCCAAATAACGTGAAATCAGAGCCTAATGCCTTATTCACACAGTCAGTGATTTTGGTCAGTGATTTCCATCAGTGATTTTGAGCCCAAACCAGGTGCGGCTCTAGACACAGACACAGACACAAGTGCAGATCTTTCCCTTATACCTTATGTCTGTGGGGGCTTCACTCCTGGTTTTGGCTCACAATCACTGATGGAAATCACTGACCAAAACACTGACGTGTGAATGAGGTTTAAGACTTACGTAACCTAAGCTGGCATTTGTAGGTATAGGACAATATACTAAGAAAGTAGCCATCAGTCACCAATGACATTCAGGATGGTGTCGAAGGCAAGTCACCAGAAATAACCAAACTTGGGCATTCCTATTATATTTCTTGTAAGAATCACAGTTCTTTTAGCAGTTGTGCAGCGCAGACCGATTAAAAGATAGGCTCAGACTGGTCCACCAGGGTACAGGTGAATTCCTCACACCTGGCACATGGCACAGTAGATTAACTGCACTACATACAGATAGGCATCATACAGCATCTTAGTACCCAGGTTAATACCCATGTAGCTGAGATGACTTCTACACACAGAGGCAAGCCAGCCAGCATTTTTTTCCCCAGGGACCTGCCCTCTCAAAGTCACTGAAAGGACCCTATAATCAACCATCTTGTAATGTCTTGCTGCTGTATGAGCAGGAAACATTTACATGTAGCTGTACAGTAGGCATATAGAATTAATTTTACTGGTGGGCCCTAGGCGTCCCAGTCTGACATCATTATAGGGGATTAGAAAAAGCCACATCTGATCATTGCTCTATCTGGTATTGCAGCACATCCATATTCAAGTACTGTATATGGGACTGGGCTGCAATACCAGACACAGACCATATACAAAACTGGCTTTGTTTCGGGGGAGGGGGCAACAGACCCTTTTTCTAATCCCACAGACAACCTCTTCACTTCTTCAGCATCTTTGTGATTTAATATTCTTATACAATAAAAATTGAAAAAGTCCAAGGGAGGTGAATACATTTTATAGGTACTGTATGTTCTCTGAGGACGTAGAATCGCTCATACAGAACGCTGCTGAAGATATGCTCAATAGAAAGTCTATGGGTCTGTCTCCAGTCCGTCTTCAGCAGCAAGAAGAAACAGTGTATTGTCTAAGTGCTTCTTCGTTTGGTGGGAGTCTCAGCACTTGGACCCCCACAGATCAATACCATTGAAATGTTATTATTAGTGTTGAGCGAATTTTTTAAAACTTCAATTTGGCTGCTTCGCCAAATTTCACAAAGAAATTAGTGAATGACTTGGTCACGAAGTGCATTTCTTTGTCGGCGTAATGATGGGGAACAGCAATTGTGCTGACCCTCTTCTCTGAACCCCTCAGATGCCGCGTTCATCGCTGATCGCTGCATCTGAGAATAGTGAGGGCTTTCAGGGGTTAATCCATTTTTAAAAAAATACTCACCTTATCCGTTTGAGCACAAAGAGGCCGCCGTGGCCATCCTGATTGAAGATCCACGCAAAGTCTCTTGCGGTGCGTAATTATGTCATCATGCTGACCAGGTTGGTGACGTCATACGTCACCATGCACACGATTTTGCACAGGATCTTCAATCAAATGGCTTGTGGTGGCCTCTTTACACGTAAATGGATGAGATGAGTAGTTTTGTTTTATTTTAACCACCATTTCAGGGAAGATTGTTTCGTTACTACAAAGCATGAGGAAATTCGGCTTTGTGGAGAATAAAGTTTTCCGTGAAATTCGGATCGAATTTGGATACTTCTATTCGCTCAACCCTAGTTACTATGATATATCAAAAATTGTTTAAAAGCACAGTTACACTTCAATTGCTAATACAAACAGATGGGTTACATAATAGTCAATGAATTGGTCTTGCCTGCTTTGTGAGCTTGGAGGACTATATACTTTACACACTGTGGACACCTGTTAGATATTATTGAGTGAAATAATTTTAAGATTTCAGTAGCCTTTTAGATATTCATCCTACATGTGAACAAATACCATTTATGTTGGGTAACCTTAGGTATCCTTAATTTCTGCCTCATGAGAGAAAATTGACATTGCTACTGATAAAGACCAGTCAGGGTAATTTTTTTTTCATTATAGTTCAGAAAATAAAAGGATAACTACATTAGGGTGTCCCTAAATGGCAGGTATAGATTACACTTTGCATTGTAATGCGATTTTTGCATGTACTGTTTTTACTCCAAAACTGGGAGCATATCTACATAAAGCTCCCTCCCTTCAGGCTCTTTTTCCGCTTTTGGCTAAAATAAAAAAGTATATAAATAAAAAGTGTGAACAAGAAACTTGCATGCAAATAATCTGCACATGGAACAGAAAGTAAAAATATACAAATGCAACCAACACTGTGACGAGGGCAAGCACAGTGATGCTTCGCAGATAATGAAGTTGGGACCTAAACATAGGATTTGATGTGTCCTGTCTCTAGGGGTGACATAATTTCCTTTTGCAGGAGGCTGAAGCTCTGATGTGTTTGCTGGAACATGTTACACCTTATACAGGAAGCTTATAAAGTTAGATTATTAGAAGGGAAAATATGATGGCCTTCGTGGTCAGCAGAGTTCTGCATTTAACCCAACAGAAAAAACAGAGATTTCTGGGTTTTTGGTAAGGGTGAACTTCATGCCGTCTCACCTTCAAAGTGTTCTGATTTGTTACAGCTCAATCACTGGTGAAACTTTAAAGAAAAGAAATAATAGAAACCAAGCAACTTAAGAGAAAATGATAGAATACATGTTTTATGACCAGCTAGATAATGTCTATTTGCTTGTCCACTCCTGGTGCCGAGATTTTTACAAATGAGAACAGTCCTTGTCCATTGATTAATATTTTCTTGGGCACTTCATTTTCTGTATGGAAAAAAGGGAGGTGAAAAGATGCTGAAAACTAAGTAGAATAATGTTTTAGAGTCTAATAAGAATATGATGTTTCTTGTGTTTCTAGCATAGATATTTCAATGGACATCCCTTGTCTTGTCTTGGGACTATAGCTAGATCTAGAGCGGTGGAGTGGAGCACTGGCTTATTACATATGTGCCATTACCATTCTGTGATCGATGATGTATCTACTTTTCCTGTGTCCTCAGCCACATTAGAAACAGTTGGGAGCTCCACAGCAAGGTCAATGCCATCTTCATTGTCCACAGCATATGGATCTGTATCATACTCATATGAATAATAGGAGTCTTCTGGCTGGTGTATAGGCATCTCCTCCTCTGTATAAATAAAAGGAATACTTTAGATGTTTTATTCTAGCTTTTTGAGTCAATCTTTCTATAAAATGTACAATGTACAGTATACTGCTTACTGGTGCTTTTGAACCAGATAATTATTTCCAGAGTTGTAGACAAGCAGGAAATTCAGTTTGATCTGTGAAGCCCACAGAATCATTAATGCAGCTCTAGCATTTAATATGAACAGTACAAGTTAAACTGGTATTCCAATCTGGGACATTGATATTGACATTGACATTGACACATCACTAGGAAGAATATGCCATCAATGTCAGATAGACGCATGTCCCACCTCTGGAACTGCTTCTGTCTCCAGAACAAGGCCCCAAAAGTGAAAGGAGAGCAGCCATGCATTCATGGCCACCCTCCCAGAAATAGCCAAGCTAGTGCATGAATGCAATCCCATAGCAGTGAACAGAGAGAAATCCATGCATTTGCGGTGTGCTCTCCTTCACCTCAGGGGCTTCATTCTGGAGATAGGCGCAGGTCCCAGAGGTGGGACCTGCACCTATCTAAAATTGATGGCATATCCTAGTGATTTGCTATCAATGTCCCAGATGGGGAAATCTTTAAAGTCTAACTGCCATTTCACTACCAAAAATGAAAACATATGTGATGGTGAAGGGCAGATATTCATGAAGCTGTATTTTTCAGTTAATTTTACCTTTCTTATGTCTGCATTCAGCCCTTAGCAACCCCATTTCTCTGTGCCTCTATTTCAGCATCTTCCTAAGATGGCTTCTGCTGCTCTTCCTGTGGTGATCTTTGCCCTGTTCTTGAGGCCATCCTGTATTTCCCTCACTTCCCATAAGCCTTTGCTCTCCTCACATGAACTAGCAGGACCAATCAGAATGCAGATAACTTCCCCACTATCCCAGAGCAGTGTGTATGCTCTCACATACAGCTAACCAGAGACAAGCCCTGCAATTACATGAAATCACTAAGCATTTGTTCTAGCCTCTTAATAGTCATCTGTCCCTCATTCTCTTTAGCTGCTCATATCCCTGGTTTGGTACCAGCTAGAAATATGGACTTTGTATTGTCTGAAAGCTGACCAGCTTTCAGACAATATCAAAATGACATAAATCTGTTCAGTACAGGGGAATATATCACTCGGAAATCAGAATGCGGTGAATGAAGCTGAAAATGAAAGTATAAGCAGATTTTACTCACAATTATTTCCGACTCAATTTCTAACTCTGTTGCTTGGACTACAGCTGTCATATTGGTCTTATATTAAAGCCTGGACTGTCATCTTTCAAAAAAGCCAAGTTGCATGTTTCTAGGTACCATTCAGGAGATATCAGCCTATAAAGCAGCCCTCCCCCCTCCACTTTCTGCCTCAGCCCAGCTCCAGGCTCTCAGGGCCAAGCTCCTCCCCCCCAGTGCTGATCCCTCTTCTGTTTAAAGAGGACCTGCACATGGCAACTCCCTGAGATGAGAGCTGCTGAATTGGAAAGTAGAATGCATTTGTGGGAGTTATTAGCAAGTAAAACTGAAAATGATTACATTTTAAAGCACTTATACAGCAGGGTGTACTATACCATTAGGGGATGAAAAATGAAACGGCAGTCACACTTTATAAGTAATACAGTGTACAGCATGCTACTCTATTTTGTCTGGTAAACTGCTGGGTTCCCTGAAAGAAACCGTTGGATCTCATTATAATCAATACAGTCTATCAGGCACAAGTTGATGTAAATGCCACGTCCATTGTTTTCATTGTTCTACTGCGTTATTATTAACAACTAACAAGAAATAAATAATGCTGATGTAAACTGAGCCTTACTCCATTTTTTCATTCAAATAATTTATTTTATACTGGCACTGGGGGGAACATTACATTACTGGCTGTACAGGGGGAGAGTTATGTACTGGCTGTACAGGGGGGAGCATTATATACTGGCTGTACAGGTTGGAGCATTATATACTGGATAAAACAAACCATGTGATACCGCACATTCACCAAACCCACTACTTTTGGTATAACTACTGTAGTAGTTGCTGTATACCAGCAGTAGTGGGTTTGGTGAATGCACGGTATCACATGGTTTGTTTTATCTAGTAAAGTGCAGCGAGTAGTGCGGTACTGCTGCAATACCGCCGCAACAACAGAACATACAGTAAAGGAGGAGATCAGCGCCAGTGCTTTTATCAATATTATATATAGCATTATATCCTGGCTGTACAGGGAGGGCATTGTATACTGGCTGTACAGGGGGAGTGTAATATACTGACTGTATGAGGGGAGCATTATATACTGGCACTACAGGGGGATGGAGGAGCATTATATACTGGCACTACAAGGGGAGATTTATATACTGGCTATATAAGGGTAGCATTATATATACTGGCTGTACAAGGGGGCGCAATATAAATACTGGCTGTACAGGGGAGGAGCATTAAATACTGGCACTACAGAGGGAATAGAGGAGCACTATATATTGGTACTACTGGTACAATTATATATACAGTGCCTTGCGAAAGTATTCGGCCCCCTGGAACTTTTCAACCTTTTGCCACATTTCGGGCTTCAAACAAAAAGATATAACATTTAAAATTTTTGGTGAAGAATCAACAACAAGTGGGTCACAATTAGAGTTGAGCGAACGTGCTTGTAACGAGCACTGTAGAGCTTGGATCCCCTGCACTCACATGGCTGCAGGCATCCGGATCCGTCCTCACCTGACTGTAAGTCACACTCGTGTGTCATACCAAACGGATCCGCCCCCACTGACTTGCAGTCGGGTGAGGAGGACGGATCCGGATGGCTGCGCCCATGCGAGCACAGGGGATCCGAGCTCTACAGTGCTCGTTACGAGCACGTTCGCTCAACTCTAGTCACAACTGTGAAGTGGAACGAAATTTATTGGATCATTTAAACTTTTTTTGTAATAATAAAACTGAAAAGTGGGGCGTGCAAAATTATTCGGCCCCCTTGCATTAATAGTTTGTTGCGCCACCTTTTGCTGCGATTACAGCTGCAAGTCGCTTGGGGTATGTCTCTATCAGTTTTGCACATCTAGAGACTGAAATTCTTGCCCATTCTTCCTTGCAAAACAGCTCGAGCTCTTTGAGGTGTTTGTTAACAGCAGTTTTCAGCTCTTTCCACATATTCTCAATTGGATTCAGGTCTGGACTTTGACTTGGCCATTCTAAGACCTGGATACGTTTATTTTTGAACCATTCCATTGTAGATTTTGCTTTATGTTTGGGATCATTGTCTTGTTTGAAGATAAATCTCCGTCCTAGTCTCAGGTCTTTTTGCAGACTCCAACAGGTTTTCATCCAGAATGGTCCTGTATTTGGCTCCATCCATCTTCCCATCAATTTTAACCATCTTCCCTGTCCCTGCTGATGAAAAGCAGGCCCAAACCATGATGCTGCCACCACCATGTTTGACAGGGGGATGGTGTGTTCAGGGTGATGAGCTGTGTTGCTTTTACGCCAAACATATAGTTTTGCACTGTTTCCAAAAAGTTCGATTTTGGTTTCATCTGACCAGAGCACCTTCTTCCACAGGTTTGGTGTGTCTCTCAGGTGGCTTGTGGCAAACTGTAAACGAGACTTTTTATGGATATCTTTGAGAAATAGCTTTCTTCTTGCCACTCTTCCATAAGGCTTCATTCACACGACCGTATTTTGTTTCCGTGTCCGTTCTGTTTTTTTTGCGGACCGTATGCGGAACCATTCATTTCAATGGGTCCGCAAAAAAAACGGAAGGTACTCCGTGTGCATTCCGTTTCCGTATGTCCGTATTTCCGTTCCACAAAAAAGATAGAACATGTCCTATTCTTGTCCGTTTTGCTGACAAGGATAGGCATTGTTACAATGGATCCGCAAAAAAAACGGAAACACGGATGCCATACGGAACGTCATCCGACACGTACGGTCGTGTGAATGAAGCCTAAAGGTCAGATTTGTGAAGTGTTCGACTGATTGTTGTCCTATGGACAGACTCTCCCACCTCAGCTGTAGATCTCTGCAGTTTATCCAGAGTGATCATGGGCTTCTTGGCTGCATCTCTGATCAGTCTTCTCCTTGTTTGAGATGAAAGTTCAGAGGGATGGCCGGGTCTTGGTAGATTTGCAGTGGTCTGATACTCCTTCCATTTCAATATGATCGCTTGCACAGTGCTCCTTGGGATGTTTAAAGCTTGGGAAATCTTTTGGTATCCAAATCCGGCTTTAAACTTCTCCACAACAGTATCACGGACCTGCCTGGTGTGTTCCTTGGTCTTCATGATGCAGAACCCTGAGACTGTCACAGAGCAGGTGCATTTATACGGAGACTTGATTACACACAGGTGGATTCTATTTATCTTCATCAGTCATTTAGGACATTGGATCATTCAGAGATCCTCAATGAACTTCTGGAGTGAGTTTTCTGAACTGAAAGTAAATGGGCCGAATAATTTTGCACGCCCAACTTTTCAGTTTTATTATTACAAAAAAAGTTTAAATGATCCAATAAATTTCGTTCCACTTCACAATTGTGACCCACTTGAAAATTTAAAATGTTATATCTTTTTGTTTGAAGCCTGAAATGTGGCAAAAAGTTGAAAAGATCCAGGGGGCTGAATACTTTCGCAAGGCACTGTATATACTGGTACTATAGGGGACAGAGGAGCATTATATACTGGCACTACAGGGGGAAAATATATATATATATATATATATATATATATATATATATACATACATTGGCACTACAGAGGGGGGTGGAGGAACATTATATACTGGAATGGGATATATATATATCTGCAATACAGAAGAGTCATGACTGCAAGGGAACATTAGAGCTACAGGGGACACTGCAGGAGTGGCATTATAAACACTGGGGGCACTATGGTTATATTATTACTACTGAGGGTTTCTTCAACAGGTCCAAGGAATGCTTGTATTTTTCATAATAGAGAACCCCTTTAAAGTAAGTCAAGTGGATTGGTTACGACTTAAAGACCTACTGTTCAAGAAACCTTTGACATGTCATAGTGACATATCAGAAGTGCTTAGAAGTCTATGAACCAGTCTTCAGCCAGCAAGCAGAGACAGTGCTTGGCTGAGCACTTCTGCACTCTCATTTTAGAGATTGGTTGGGATCTCAGTATATGGATCCACAGCATTCAACACGTCTAACATGACACTATAATATGTTAAAAGTGTTGCTCTTTAATAAGCTGCAGGACAAAAAATCCAAGGGTATAAATTGTTACCACCTTCTACATACTTCACACAATCCTCATGTTTCAGCATTTATTTTAAACTATCCATTTTATCTTCAACCTTTCTTTCTCTGAATTTCTTAACCCTTTCACGCCCGGAGGTTTTTTCGGTTATGCATTTTCGTTTTGCGCTCCCTGCCTTCAAACAGCCATAACTCTTTTATTTTTCTGTTCACATAGCTGTATGAGGGCTTGTTTTTTGCGGGACAAGTTGTACTTTCCAACGCCACCATTTAATATTGCATACGGTGTAGTGGGAAGCGGGAAAAAAAATCCAAACCGGGTGAAATTGCAAAGAAAACGCTATTCCGCTACAGTTCTACGGGTTTCTTATTTACAGCGTTCGATGTGCATTAAAACTGATCCGTTACTTTCATTCTACTGGTCAGTACGAATCCGGAAATACCTAATATGTATAGTTTTTCCTGCGTTTTCATAGTGATAAAATAATTAGAAAGTTGCCCTTTTTTTTTTTTTTTTTTTTCCTTGTCAAATCTTGACCTCTATAACTTTTTGGTATTTATGTGTGCAGAGCTGTATGGGGGCTCATTTTTTGCGGGACGATCTGAAGTTTTTATTGATACCATTCTGGGGTGTGTATGACTTTTTGATCACTTTTTATTTAATTTTTTTTTTAAAAAAAAGCAACAAAAAACGGCAAATCGCCATTTGGACGCTTTTTTCCGCCACACAATTCGCCGTATTTGAATTTTTTTTTATATATTTTAAAAGTACGGGCGTTTTCGGTCACGGTGATACCCATGATGTCTATATTTATTGTTATTTAGGTATTTATTTTTTAATTATACGGAAAGGGGGGTGATTTGAACTTTTATATCTTTATTTTTTATATATTTTTTAACATTTTTTTTAAATTTTTTTTTACTATTTGAAAGCTCAAATATGGGCTTATATATTGGGGCTTTTTTTTTTTCTTTATGAGCAATTATGGATTTTATAGACTCAGAAATCCAAGAATTGCTCATTTCTTATCCTGGCCTTCCATCTAGTGGCCAGAATAAGCGAGGATTACAGTTTTCATATGGTGTACAGGCACCCCGATTGGCAACACGGGGTGTCTGTACACCACCCGGAAGCGAATGCTTCCGGGTTGAGACGCAACTAGATGCAGTGATCACGTGTGATCACGGCATCTAAACTCCGAGGAAGACGCCGCCGATGGCGGTAAGTAGCGGCAAGTCTCTGCTGTTAGAAACAGCAGAGACTTGCCGGCCATGACGCCCGCCGCACTTGCGAGCGGGCGCCATGTGCCCACATCGCCCCAGCGCCGTACATGTACGGCGCTGGGCGCGAAGGGGTTAAACATCAAATAGTCATTGTTATAATGGGTTCACAAAAAAATGGATGCAGCGCGGACATCATCTGTAGTTTTTGCAGATCTGCGATTTGTGGAACGCAAAACACACACGGTTGTGTGCATGCACCCCAAGGCTGGGTTCACATCTCTGTTTATTTTTCCATTCTTCTGATCCGTCAGAAGAACAGAAAAATAAAGAAAAAAATTGATCCTGTACTTTAAGCATCCGTTATGCCCATTTATGCACATTTGGCATCCGTTTTAGCCATTTCCGTCTAAGATCTGATATTTTAGACAGAAAAAAAGTCCTGCATGCATCTGCTTTTCTGACCATGTTCTGTTTAATTGTATTTTTTCATTAAAATACATTTTTTAAGTATGAAAGTTCGGTGCTGTGATATGTCATGTGATGTGTGATGCACCATGATTACCAATAAATGTACATCAACCTTTACCTGTTTTCTCTTGGGATTGATCTTGTTCTGGTAGTTCTGGTAATGCGACAGTATAAGCTTCCTCTTCTGATACATTTTCTTCTGTTAGAAAAATTAGGAACAGTATGAGTTGCAAAAGGCAATCTTAGAAAAACTCTAAAAACTGCTACAAATTTCGAGAAATACATTTACCGTATTTTTCGCTTTATAAGATGCACTTGATGATAAGACGCACCCCAGATTTTAGAGTAGGAAAATAAGAAAAAAATATTTTTCATCACACCTCATATCAGACCCCCCATAAATTTCAAGACATCACATCAGACCCGCATATCAGCCCTCCATGTCAGAACCCCATCAGCCCTCCATGTCAGACCCTCATCAGACCTCAGATCAGCCTATCAGCCCCAATATCAGCCCACTGTGCCCCCATCAGACCTCAGATCAGCCTATCAGCCCCCATATCAGCCCTCTGTGCCCCATCAGACCTCAGATCAGCCCACTGTGCCATCAGACCTCAGATCAGCGCCCATATCACCCCACTGTGCCCCCATATCAGCTCACTGTGCCCCCATCAGACCTCAGATCAGCCCAAATATCACCCCACTGTGCCACCATATCAGCCCACTGTGCCATCAGACCTCAGATCAGCGCCCATATCACCCCACTGTGCCCCCATATCAGCTCACTGTGCCCCCATCAGACCTCAGATCAGCCCACTGTGCCCCCATATCAGCCCACTGTGCCCCCATCAGACCTCAGATCAGCCCCCATATCAGCCCACTCTACCCCCATCAGACCTCAGATCAGCCCACTGTGCCATCAGTCCTCAGATCAGCGCCCATATCACCCCACTGTGCCCCCATATCAGCTCACTGTGCCCCCATCAGACCTCAGATCAGCCCACTATGCCCCCATATCAGCCCACTCTACCCCCATCAGACCTCAGATCAGCCCAAATATCACCCCACTGTGCCCCCATATCAGCCCACTCTACCCCCATCAGACCTCAGATCAGCCCACTGTGCCATCAGACCTCAGATCAGCGCCCATATCACCCCACTGTGCCCCCATATCAGCTCACTGTGCCCCCATCAGACCTCAGATCAGCCCACTATGCCCCCATATCAGCCCACTGTGCCCCCATCAGACCTCAGATCAGCCCACCCAGCCCCATAAGGATAAAATAAAAAACTCTCTCACCTCTCCTGCGCCGCGGCTCCGCTCCGGCGCTCATCTGTCTTCTCTGGCCGGCGCTGCACTGCCACCTGACTGCGTGCAGCGTCAGCTCATAGTGCATGCACTACGTCCTGACGCTGTACATGGTCAGGACAGTGCAGAGCCGCCCCGCAGAAGACAGAGGAGCGCCGGACCCGGAGCGGAGCCGCGGCGCAGGAGAGGTAAGAGAGTTTTTTATTTTATCCTTATGGGACTGGGTGGGCTGATCTGAGGTCTGATGGGGGTCCCAGCACCGAATACATTATAGTGAGAAGCGTGGAAGCGCTCACTAGTATTCGCTTTATAAGACGCATGGCAATTTCCCCCCTACTTTTTTGGGGGGGAAGTGCGTCTTATAAAGCGCAAAATATGGTACCTTGCAAAGAGACAGTGGGGGGAAAACAAACATAGCATATATACAGTGCATTCGGAAAGTCTTCAAACCCTTTCACTCTTTTCACATTTTGTTATGTTGAGGCCTTGTGCTAAACAATTTTTAAAAATCACGTTTTTCCCCCCATCATTCCACACGCAATGCCTCATAATGACAAAGTGAAAACAGTTAGAAATCTTTGCTAATTTATTGAAAAGGAAAAACAAAAATATTGCGTTGACATGATTATTCAGACCCTTTACCCAGTACTTAGTTGAAATCCCTTTGGCTGTGATTACAGGATCCAGTCTTCTTGGGTATGATGCCACAAGGTGTGCACACCTGAATTTGTGAATTTTCTGCCATTCTTCTCTGCAGATGCTCTCAAGCTCTGTCAGGTTGGATAAGGACTGTTGGTGGACAGCCATTTTCAGGTCTCTCCAGAGATGTTTGATTGGGTTTAAATCAGGGCTCTGACTGGGCCACTCAAGGATATTCACAGAGTTGTCCCTAAGCCACTCTTGTTCTCTTGGCTGTGTGTTTAGGGTTTGGCTTTGGCTTGTTGGAAGGAGAAACTCCAGCCCAGTCTGAGATCCAGGGCACTCTGTAATTTTTCTGTATTCAGATTTTCCTAAACCTTGACCAGTTTCCCTGTCACAGTCACTGAAAAACACCCCCACACCATAATACTGGCAACACCATGCTTCACTGTAGGGATGGAACTAGGCAGGTGATGAGCAGTGCCTGGTATCTTCCAGACATGATGCTTAGAATTGAGGCCAAAAAGTTCAATATTGGTTTCATCAGACCAGAGAATCTTGTTTCTTACAGTCTTAGAGTCCTGGTCACCTGTCTTACTAAGGCCTTTCTCTCCTGATTACTTAGTTTTGTGGGGTGGCCTGCTAAAAGGCCCTTTTAGACGGGCCGATGTGTCTCCCTGCCCGAGCGCCGATCAGCGATATCGGCGCTCAGGCAGGGAGCCTTTACACGGCCCGATGAATCGAGCGCCGGGCCGCACGAGTGATCGCTGTATCACTCGTGCGGCCGGGAAGCTCCATACTGTCAGGCGCACATCGCCTGTTTACACAGGGCGATGTGCGCCCGACAGATTGGATCTTTTGTAGAAACCAAAAGATCCAATCAGCCGACGAACGAGCAAAACGTTGAGCAAAAGGCTGATTAGGGCCACTTTTACACGGGCCGATTATCGGCACTAGCGTTCCTAGGAACGATTTTTCGGCCGATAATCGGCCCGTGTAAAAGGACCTTTAGTCCTTGTTTGTTCCCATCTTCTTTCATTTAGGAGCTATGAGGCCACTGTGCCCTTGGGATCTTTCAGTGCAGCAGGAATTTTTTTGTACGCTTCTCCAGAGCTGTGCCTCCACATGATCCTTTCTCTGAGCTCTACAGGCAGTTCTTTATTCCCCATGGCTTGGTGTTTGATCTGATATGCATTGTCAGCTGTGAAACTTTATATAGATATGGATGTGTCTTTCCAAATCATGTTCACTGAATTTACCAAAGGTGGACTCCAGTCAAGGTGTAGAAATATCTTAAAGATGATCAAGAGAAATGGGAGGTACTAACTTTAAAAGGGTCTGAATGTTTATGTCCATGCAAAATTGTAGTTTTTGCTTTTTATTGAATTTGCAAAAACCTCTAAAATCAGTTTTTACTGATCATCATTATGGGGTATTGATAGGGGAACACTTGAGTTTTTTTTTTATCTTAGCACAAGGCCACAGCATAACAAAATGTGAAAAAAGTGAAAGGGTCTGAAGACTTTCCGAATGCACTGTATAGCCATTTTAATATTTATTGCTATCAGCAAGATGCATGTGTAACTTAAGGAAATAACTAGGAGTTGTTTTTTTTCCAGGCAGACTTGTGCCCCAGGTGCCAACAAGCCACTGTAGCTTGATCACTGTATTCAAATACAAAAGTAGGACAGCAAACTAAGTCTTTACTCACAAGGTGAAGGAAAGCCTAGCTACAACTGTGGGCACATGCTACTATAAATGTGGCACATGCTACTACACATACTACACATGGAGTACTGTATACTAGTTCCAGCAACTTTAGCCTAAAGGAACACTCATTACCGATAAATAGCCTTTATAATTGCACCTCTGATTAGACAATATACAAGTAAATGCTTGTCTGTCGGCTGATTTGCATAGTTCATCAGGAAGAAAGATGCACAGTTATTGTTAGCACATCTCCCTGTGGAAATCAGGGATGTGCTGCCAAAAATCATTAAAACGGTATGGGGAAGAATGTTGCAGTAGCAATAATTTCTCCCGCATTCACTTTTCATTGATCTGTGTAATTCTGTGGTCTGTGACCCTGGCTGAGGGTCAAAACTTAATAATTTTATCGTCCCAGTGCAGAAATGGCACAGGACGGATGGTCTTGGTCTAGCCAGTCGTCTTGCAGCCAGACATAGGACAGGAAAGGAAGGGGGTACATGGCTGAGCTCATTGGACACACAGAGAGGATTTCTTTATATATTTATCAGTTGTAATTGTAATATGAGACTAAATAAGACAAAGTGATAGGTAGAGATAAATATAAGAAGTATGGGATACTTTTTTGTACATTTTCTAAAAAGGCAAGTACAAAAATATACCAAAACACATCTCAGTAGAATGCACAATAAAATCCAAACATCCAAACAGAATATATCTGGTACAGAAACATACATCATCTGTTGTATAATGGTATATATCAACAGACAGTCATGACAGAACATGAAATAGTCAAATAAGATCAAGAATCCAAATGTAATCTGCAATATACCCTGTGTATAAAGATGATACACTTACAGACAATCACCAGAACCCAGAATAAAAAAGTTTATTAAATAAGACAATTAGTTAATAGGGAGTCGCACCAAATTCCCCAAACCTGCTCAAATTTATGTCGACACTTTCTAAAGAAATTCTATGAAAATGACTGATTCATATGGGATGACTTTATTAACCCGTGACTTCCACATAGTTAAAATAGATGTAACTGGGTTGCACCACCAAAGAGCGATTCATTTTTGTGTAAGAAATAATATTTCTCTTAAGCAAGGGCGTAACTACCATAGTGGCAGACCATGTGACTGCTATGGTGCCCAGGGCAAGAGGGGGCTCAGTTGGGATCATCTCCTCTTCTACTGGGGGTGAAAACTTGGTCAGGGCTCTACCCTCTATAGAAACAACTTTTAGTAAACGAGGCAGTGGAAAAAGTGGCCGAAGGGTCATTGAAAGAGGTTTCAGTAGAAACCCTTTTGTCCTGTGTTGGGATGCCTGGTTTGATCCTTGCTATGGGGCCCTTGCTTCTCTATGTACAGTACTGCTATTAAGCATATCCTGATATGATTTGACCATTCTTTTTCCATCAAAAGTCCAAGTAGGCAAACCTCTGGAGAACAAAGAGCTTGCAATGTGAGAGAGGTGGACAAAAAGTCCATTACTGCAGTCCAAAATCTTGCAATTAGTAGACATAGCCAAAGAATATGCTAGAAATCTGCATCAGCACTGTGACATCTAGGACAGTCTGTGGAAGCAACTCTATCTTAAACATGTGAACTGTGTATGGCTGATGATTGATGTATGAATGAGAAAGGGGTATGTAAATGAGCTCTTAGCAAGATCTGCCTCTAATGCCACCCGATGTATGGCAATACTTCTGGCATACTCCAATATGATTCTAAAAAAATCAAAAAAAAATCAGATATATCATCCTTAGAAAGTGTTGGTATTTGTGCCTTCCATCTATTCACTACTTTCAAGGGTGAATTAGTAATCTTGTTTAGTATAAAATGAGAGTAGAAAACAATCTAGTCCTTTTGGACCCTGGTATCTCAGTAAAGGAAACAGAATAGAGAGATCATATCTCAGTTGTAAGTACCTAAAGAAGTGAGAGTTTTGAGAGCCATTTGTCTGCTGTAATTCGGCGTAAGGCATATGGCATATATGTTAAAAAGATGGCTCAGACAGATGCCATACAGTGGCATCCGTCACCATAGGGTTCCATTAAAAAACAAAACAAAACAACTGTTCTCTTTAATTATACTTTTTTGCTGTACTTTTTTTCCCCAATGCATATTTTAAGTGTGGGCCAAAAATGTAATGAGAACAGCCCCTTAGTAAACTGTTCTGAACACATATGTCCCCAAGGGTACTGAACCCTGTATATCGCCAAAAACGGGATCTTTCAGTCGAGTTAATGTCTCCAAACTCAGTTGAGAACAAGAGTTTCCCCATACAAAAGAAACAGTGAGGAGTGTAACTCCTGAAATAATTTCTTTGGAATGGAGACCACTGAGTGCTGGATCGTATACAAGTATTTGGGAAATAATCAGTTTGACCATATTTATGTGGCTTGCAACAGATACTGGTAAAGCTTTCCAGGCCATAAATTTATTTCGGAAATAAACTATTTATTTCGGAAATAAACTATTAACAAGAGCATGTTATGTTGTAAGTTATGGGTAAGTGTGACTTGGTAATTGTAATCCCCAGATATTTAAATTCAGAGACAACCCTCAATCCCGAGGATCATCCCACTTCTTACTCTTCAATGACATACTGTATAAACTGATTTATTCTAATTTTTCAACATATAGAGTATTCACCAAAGTCATTAATAATGCAGATGGAAGTATGAGGTCTGGAAAGGAAAAGGACCATATTGTTGGCTCAACTCTGTCCTTCTCCCTCCCTTAATCCAATAGTTATAGCTGAATACTGACTGTCCTATCTGAGTTTTATTGCCAGAGCCTTAATAGCCAGAGTGGAGTAATGGGGATAATGGGCACCCCGCCTCTTGCCTCTATATAAGGAGAATTTAGAGGAGATGCCCACAATTATTAACAGATGGGGGATGATTATAATGTACTAACTCATTGCCTATATTCTATTTAATAAGGTGATCAGACAATAAGAGTCACAGTTGAGTGATTTCTTTCAGTCTTTGACAGAGAAAGTAGCCTCTATTATAGAAGAGGTACACTTCAAAGTCTCAGTGCATGTCTAATAAGGCTGACACTAAGGACACCTGGTATTTCTCATCTACCTCCTTTGGAAGTCTACAAGGGCCAGGTGATTTGTCATAGTTTAATAGAGTAATAGCATGTTTTATTTCCTTTTGGGTCAAGGGCATCTCCATAACTGATTTTTAAGAATCAGTCAATACAAGTTAAAGGAGTGAAGATATTGATGAATTACTTCCTCTGTCTTAACAATGTTGGATTGATATAGTGTGGAGTAAAACTTTGGAAATCAGTGTAATATCCCTTCCCATCTTTGCAATACCTCCCCAGAAGAGGTATAAATGGACAGAGGAGGAAGAAGCTTTGTTAAATGGGCTAAGATTTTTACCTGAGTGGTTACTTAACTTACTGAAAGTTTGTTGTCTAAAGTAGCACTGTACTTTCACCAATCTCTAGAATGAGGGGAGAGAAGTGTGTATTTAACGCTCTCTCTCTCTCTCTCCTCTGCAGGAGGCAAGAGTGAGACGGGCCCATAAACTTTCTATTGAGTCGGTCTTCTTTCCTGTCCTGTAGTGAGGAGCGTGAGCTCGCTAAATGCATGCTTCTCTCCCCTCATTCTAGAGATTGGTGGTGGTCTCAGCACTCAGACCCCCACTGATCTAAACTTTTGAGATGTCCCTATAACATATCAAAAGTTTAATGGATGTGCAGTGCTACTTTAAGGAAAAATATTTCACCGCTCACCTTGTCCTGGAGAACCTGCAAATATAAGTGTCCAGTTCCCATCTTCGAAGCCAGCAATCCCTATCGTTCGGACATGTATCCCTGAACATAACATTTCCCCAGTGGCTCTTTGCTCTTGTAACTCCATGGAGACGTCAGGAAATATGCATACTTTTGCATTATCATGCCTGATTTCTTGCTTTCCTCTAGCCAATTCTAGGATTTTGTCCTGGTCTTTACAGTTAATCATCCTTGCTAATAGAGGTCTTGGCAGAGCTACTAGTACTGGGGGACATGCAGGTACACAATGCGCCCATTCCACTGCAAATGCAGAGGAGAAAGTGACATCCAGAAATAATTCTCGCATGCATTGTTCCAAAAATTCATGTGGAGTCTGACCTTTTACCCTTTATTGAAGACCAATAATTCTGATATTTTTGCGCCGGATCATGTCATCAGATTTATGTTTCATAAGCATTAGTCGTTAGGTCATGTATGACTAGGCATTGGAGCAGTCAGATCTTCAACATGTGATATATGGTCCTCAGCATGCTGGAGCCTTGCCCTCAGGTCTTGCAGGTTCTGATGCAGTAAGCCCATATCCACTTTGACCTCATTGATCAATTAGGTTTTACAGGCCTTAATGGCTGCCAGAACCTGGTCTATGACCCGTTTCAAAATGAGCCCTTCTACATGGTCATCTGATGCTGAGTCGGCTAGTACTGATTCACGCTGGCAGAGGCTCTGATTTGGATTGTATGCTGTGGCCCTCCTCTGGCTTCAGTCAGAGGCGTAGCTAAAGGGGGTGCAGAGGTAACAGTCACTACCGGGCCCAGGAGCATGAGGGTACATAGAAAGTACATGCTGGTCAAGTTACACCTCTGGCTGGAGGAAAGGGGTTAGGTCAAGAATTTGGCATAGGGGGTGGGGGTGCCATTTTTTTTTGCCTCAGGCAGCACAAAGGCAATGTGCTTTCTTGCCCCTGGCCACAAAGCACTGAGGGAAGGGGGGCCCAAGCTGAAGTCTTGCACCAGGGCCCATGAGCCTTTAGCTACACCTCTGGCAAACTCTGCAGTCGATCTGTGGTATTTTGTGATTTAAAAGGACTTATGGCTGAGTACAATTGACAGGTAGCAAAGTATTTATATAGGCACAAAAATCTGGGTCTCAGTAAAGTCAGTAGGCCCCAGCAGGATTGCTATGCAGAAGTAGCAAACAATAAAATATGCTGGGAGTTTTTAAGAGAGTCCAGGGCAAAAATGGTTTGCTTCAGTATAGAAGCAAATGAAACGTACCTGGCTGTGGCTTCTCCTGCACCCTCCCCCATAGCAACAGTCCACCACTTAATAGATCAACAAAATGTCCCCCTCCACAACAGATGGCTCCACTGATCATTATGTAGGCGGCAGATACTTCGGACTCACCCCACAACAGCCAGATGCCCAGGTGGTATAACAGTGTGGCAGGACAGATTGTGAGGAGGGAGATTACAATGCCACCTACTCTAAGCCACAGGAAGCAGAGACTGGCCTGAAGCACTCAAGATAAAATAGCGGCATTGCAGTCTCCTACTAAGCAGAAAATAGCACAGAACATGTCTGGAAGGTGATTCAGTCTGTGCCAGAAAGGTCAGAGGAGATGTTGCTACCTATAACCCCCTCACTAATGAGGTATGATGGCACTGAATTCAGCCAGGAATAATCAGCCCCTGGGAGCTCATGCCACATGCCCCAAGCATTTTATATTTTTTAGTGTTTTCTTTTCCACAAAATATGGGTGGATGGTTTTGTGGATATAATTGTTTGAAGTCACTCCATTTATTTGACTTCTTTGACTTCCTCCTTTGTGTGGACTGTCAGCACAGCAAATAGCCTTGCTTGACTTTCCCAGTCAGACCATCTTTCTGACCAGAGAGCCCCCCTGTAGCGATTCAGTTAGAGCATAACACATTACACTAATCAATGCAATGTTCTTCTGTGGACATCTTTATCTAGGACTATCAATAGAACAATAGAGTTGTCGTACTTTCATCCTAATTCTACTAATCTACTATTATACTAGCAGATAACATCTTTCCCTCAAAACAGCTGTTAAATAACAATGGGTGGTCTATCTATATAGAAGTTTTATCTTACTGTCAGAAGCATAATATTTTGTATTTAATTCTCAATGGCACAGTGCTGTCAAAAACAAGAAAAACATAAAAAATACTTAAAAATGTTTTCTATGAATATTGAGTTTAAAAATAATACTCCTTTCTGACATAAGTGTTTTTCTGGAGTTGCTGGAAGCAGTGTGTGGCACAGCAATCTATGCTATTCTGACCATCAAGGGAAACAGAAAACAAAAGAAACCTTCAACAACCCCCATTAAGTGTAAGCATATTCTTTAAAGGGGTTGTCCTGGAATTAATAAAATGACTGAAAATACCTTTAATATTACTTTAAACACATTCCCATATAGTTTTCATTAGTTATAATCATTTTCTCGAGAAAGCAATCATCAGGGGAAATAAAATGGCCATTTTAGTTCCCCTGATGATTGCCTGCTAGAGAAAACAAGCCATTATAAATAATAAAAGATATTTTGGAATATATTTATAATAAAGAAAAATGTTGGTATTTTCAGTCATTTTATTTTATTAATTCCTGGAGAAAACCTTTCTTAAATACGGTAAAGTCTTACCTGCGATGCAGTGTGACATTGCCACACGCTCTATCCTGGTGTTATTCCTGCATGCTGTAACTTCCATCTGACACTGATTCTGATAAAGAATACCATCAGATCCACACACTGGGTCACCATCATACCCACAGTCTCGATAGCACATACAGTGTTCAAAATGTTCCTCTTCAGGGCATGGGTATCCACCAGTACAGGGGCCAGTGGGAGTAAAACCTACAAGAAAAATATATACTCTAGTCACTCTAATTTTGATATGTCCTTGTAGGTGTCTTTAAAAAAAAAAAAACGCTGTAAAACTATTTCTGGCCATTATATGACCTTTATATGGCATTAGCAGCAGTTCCCCCCTCTACAGGCTATATTTCTAATTGTCACTTTTTTTTTTAGCTCAGTTCCAAGAGGGGTGAAGACTAGCTGCTATGATGTCCCTTATACATAGCACACATAGAGGTGATCCTGTTCTGTTATTTCTGTAGCAGACCCTCAATAGCAGCAGCATGGTGGACATACTTACCAAGATTTGAGTTGGTAAAATCAGGGCATATAAGCCCTGCCGAGGGAATGCCCCGAACCCGACACAAAAAACAGTTTGTAAATAATATAGGTGATACATTCCCCTTAACAAAAATACTTCAGTTTCTCCCATTACCCTTCTAAGCCTTATATAAACAAATCAGTAATATATAAAGTTTAAAGATATTTTCTAGTAGTATAATGACCTATCTCAGGATAGGTCACCAATATCAGCCAATCAGCTGTTTTAAGAAGTTGTGGTGCTATGGTGAGTGCTGTTGCATCTTCCTAGGTCAGTGGAGTCACAGTCATCAGTCACATTGGTTATATGCAGCTCAGTCCCGTTCAAGTGAATGGGCTGGGGCTGCAACACCAAGAACAGCCAATATACAAAGTAAGGCACTGTGATTGTAATGCTCACTGTGTGGGGCGCCATTAGTGTGTTTTTTACTATGCATTTTATACCTGATGGCTACACTACAGTTCATATCAGCCCAACTCTCATATGATGTGAGTAATGTATCTAGACACTTATTAGGTTGACGATTCCCTGCATTTATATCGTATTATACCATATGTGTCCTAGTTTTATATTTAATTAATTTCCAATAGTGGTCCTGCCCTTTTTTCAACATCTAAAGATGGCTACCGCCACTATTTCTGTAGTAATACGCATGCTCCAGCTTCTTCCCACATTGGCCCTCTTCCAAGATGGCCACTGAGCTCCCTCCTCATACAGTACAGACCAAAAGTTTGGACACACCTTCTCATTCAAAGAGTTTTCTGTATTTTCATGACTATGAAAATTGTAAATTCACCCTGAAGGCATCAAAACTATGAATTAACACATGTGGAATTATATACTTAACAAAAAAAGTGTGAAACAACTGAAAATATGTCTTATATTCTAGGTTCTTCAAAGTAGCAACCTTTTGCTTTGATTACTGCTTTGCACACTCTTGGCATTCTCTTGATGAGCTTCAAGAGGTAGTCACCTGAAATGGTTTTCACTTCACAGGTGTGCACTGTCAGGTTTAATAAGTGGGATTTCTTGCCTTATAAATGGGGTTGGGACCATGAGTTGTGTTGGGCAGAAGTCAGGTGGATACACAGCTGATAGTCCTACTGAATAGACTGTTAGAATTTGTATTATGGCAAGAAAAAAGTAGCTAAGTAAAGAAAAACGAGTGGCCATCATTACTTTAAGAAATAAAAGTCAGTCAGTCCGAAAAATTGGGAAAACTTTGAAAGTGTCCCCAAGTGCAGTCGCAAAAACCATCAAGCACGGCAAAGAAACTGGCTCACATGAGGACCGCCCCAGGAAAGGAAGACCAAGAGTCACCTCTGCTGCGGAGGATAAGTTCATCTGAGTCACCAGCCTCAGAAATCGCAGGTGAACAGCAGCTCAGATTAGAGACCAGGTCAATGCCACACAGAGTTCTAGCAGCAGACACATCTCTATAACAACTGTTAAGATGAGACTGTGTGCAGCAGGCCTTCATGGTAAAATAGCTGCTAGGAAACCACTGCTAAGGACAGGCAACAAGCAGAAGAGACTTGTTTGGGCTAAAGAACACAAGGAATGGACATTAGACCAGTGGAAATCTGTGCTTTGGTCTGATGAGTCCAAATTTGAGATCTTTGGTTCCAACCACCGTGTCTTTGTGCGACGCAGAAAAGGTGAACAGATGGACTCTACATGCCTGGTTCCCACCGTGAAGCATGGAGGAGGAGGTGTGATGGTGTGGGGGTGCTTTGCTGGTGACACTGTTGGGGATTTATTCAAAATTGAAGGCATACTGAACCAGCATGGCTACCACAGCATCTTGCAGCAGCATACTATTCCCTCCGGTTTGCATTTAGTTGGACCATCATTTATTTATCAACAGGACAATGACCCCAAACACACCTCCAGGCTGTGTAAGGGCTATTTGACTGACCAAGAAGGAGAGTGATGGGGTGCTACGCCAGATGACATGGCCTCCACAGTCACCAGACCTAAACCCAATCGAGATTGTTTGGGGTGAGCTGGACCGCAGAGTGAAGGCAAAAGGGCCAACAAGTGCTAAGCATCTCTGGGAACTCCTTCAAGACTGTTGGAATACCATTTCAGGTGACTACCTCTTGAAGCTCATCAAGAGAATGCCAAGAGTGTGCAAAGCAGTAATCAAAGCAAAAGGTGGCTACTTTGAAGAACCTAGAATATAAGACATTTTCAGTTGTTTCACCCTTTTTTATAAGTATATAATTCCACAGGTGTTAATTCATAGTTTTGATGCCTTCAGTGTGAATCTACAATTTTCATAGTCATGAAAATACTGAAAACTCTTTGAATGAGAAGGTGTGTCCAAACTTTTGACCTGTACTGTATGTGCGCAGGCGCGAGCCTCTGTACGAACGAGCGCTTCCTTGCCACATCAGACGCGCCTCCCAGCTACTCGGGGCTAACACTCCCCCTTCCTGTTATAAGGGCGTGCCCCCAGACAGTGCCGCATGGCGGCCGGAGTTCAATACACATGCACACGCTGAGTGGTAAGAAATATTTATTTAAATAAGCCTTTCTTTCTCTGCGCTGAACTCTGCAATGACTTTTGTACTCTAGGAGATTCCATCAGTACTAAGTTTAGGCATTTACTGGACCTTGTGGGTACTTATCTTAACTGTCCACTTGATCATTACATGTGCAGCTATGTATGTGTGATATACACAAAACTCTGACCAGACACTTACCTTGTGACAACCTCCTTTAATATCGGCACGTTCCCTCTGACCGGGCCATGCGCTTGAACAGGATCAAATGCTTTTATGTGCACTAGTCTGTACTAATTCATAAATGTAGAATCATGTGCTGACTTACTAGGGAATTCTGATAATCATGTCTCATAACTACCCAATATTATATAATCATGCCTTATTGTATACCCTATAACTTATTATATACAGAATCATGTTTTGTCTCATAAATGAATTTTGATAATCACGTCTCATACCTACCTAATATTATATAATCATGTCTTCACTGTTGTTATTTGCCAATCATGTAATTGTTGTCACATTGTACCTTTTGTTTGTCTATTTTATGTACACCAGCTTGAGAAAGGGCGGAATAACGTGAGCCCGAAACGTCGTACTGATGTACATTAAAGTGTCTGGCTGAATAAACTTCTGAAATTGCAAAGTACACTGGAGTGCTGTTTCAATTCCCTTCTCTACACTGTGTGGGGCTCACCAGAGTGCTATGGACTCTTCAAACAGCTGATCAGCGGGTGCGGGTAGTCGGACTACCACTGATCAGATATTCTGAGGATAGGCAATCAATATTGTACTCCCGGAAAATCCCTTAAAATGGGTCCTTAGGATAGGTTATCAGTTATCAGATAGGTCGGCATCAGACATCTGGCATCTCCATGGATAAGTGGTTTGAAGGTGCACTGGGCTGGAACTAACACAGAAAACTTGAATGGGACCTGACCTGGATGGTCACTACACAGAGAACGGACCTATGCTTCCGGCTTCATTCCCTGTCTTAGTTCTGGCAGCTGTAAACAGCTGATCGGTGGGGTTGCTTGGTGTTGGATCCCCACAGATCTAATGCTGATGGCCTATCCTAAGAATAGGTTATCAATGGCTATAACTCCCCACAAAAACCTTTAAAAATGTATTAAAGAGGTTGCCCCAAAATTACAACTTATCACCTAGCCACAAGGTGTCTGATTGGTGCGGTCCAACCACTGGGACTCCCACTGACCATGTGAATGGGGTTTCTGTGTCCCTTATTTGACTGGAATAGCTTTCTGGCATGCACATTGCTGCTCCATTTAGAGTCCATTTGAGAATGATGCTATTTCCATCAGTCCCATAGAGACTGAATGGAGTGACTGCTGTGCCCTTCAGACTGGGAACATAGTACCCCCTTTCTCTTGCAGTAGCAGGAAGGCATCATTCCTCCTTCAGTGCAGTTATACACAGTAGTCAAGAAGATATCTAGCACTCTCACCAGTCCACTGATTAGTGGAGCTCTCCACTTCATTACAAGTGGTACCATCACATAGCTCTCGGGACAGCGGGCTGTTTTCGCTAGCATTGTAGAATCTGGTAGCTTCAAATGCTGTTGAAAGGCAATGTACAAACAATAAATTCATAGTTTTTAATTCACGGTAAATGGTTATTCTGGTTACAACATTAAACAACATATTTTTTTTACTTGCATTAAACTTAGGATGCTTTCACATCAGTGTTCTTCATTTACGTTCTTCTGCTCTGTTATAAGAGCAGACGAACGATAATAATGGAAGTGCCAGATTCAGCAAATAACTGACAGGAACGGAGCCTAACAGATCCCATTGAATATAATAGGATTCATTAGGTTTATGTTCTGGAGAGCTTTTTTGTAGCGTGCAGACCTTTTCTCTCCTCTATTTTTGATTAACTCTGTGACGGAACCCCTGAATGGAGCTTCTGAAGCAGATGTGAAAGCAGCCTTACAGTAGAAGTTTTGAATTACACATTGAGGTCATTTATCAAACTGGTGTAAAGTAAAGTAGAACTGGCCATAGCAACCAATCAAATTCTTCCTTTCATTTTCCAAAGGATCTGTCCAAAATAAAAGGTAGAATGTGATTGGTTACTATGGGCAACTAAGCCAGTTCTGCTTTACACTAGTTTCATTAATGATCCCCATAATTGCTATTACTAGTGAGTTCCATGTTTCATTGACCACACTATATACCATAATACCTAATTTCAGCTTTATGCATATGAACTTTAGTGCTTCACAGATGTCGGCCCGATAGGCAGTCTCATCCATTACTGGAGCCACCTCCTTAACAAGAGGTTGCTTCCATAAAAGATGGAAATTAACATGTGACTCTTAAGCTGTCCATACTCATTATATATTTGCCAGAGATTCAGATTAATTTTGATGAGCTCCACTGATAATATGATATGCATGGGGATAAGGGTCGGACAGGTTAGGTTTTAACCTAGGTCTGGCAGCCAGTTATCTCACCATCCTATTTACCTACTGTTTCGGCAGACTGGTAGATAACAAACTCTCAGCTGCAACTATTACGAGCTCAGGATAGTTTACAACCTTTGTAAGTTTTCTATTTACTGTACTGACAGCAATCAGAGATCCTCTGTAATTACAGGCCATATGTTCCCTTAGGCTGGCCATAAACAAGCAATACCTGTCAGATGAGAAGGCATGAGTTGTGAATGGGAGAGGGGACAAAGCTGCTGCCAGGCACTTCTGGCAGTCGCTTATCTATAGAAAATCGATATGAAATCCAACTGCCTGATCCTTATCCCCCTCAACATTTGCCTCTGGGAGAGAAGAGGGAGAGAAGGCCCCCAAACACATTAGATGGTTGGCTAGTTAGTAGGCTACTTACTTGGCTCATAGTAATCATAGATTTTCACAGGAACTGGTGAAGTTTTCCCCACAATATATTCCCTGAATGCTTGCATCTGTACACAGGTCATGCACTGACTTGGTATCTGGAAAAACATTGTGAAATGTGAAATATCATGTTTTGCAGCCTTTAAATATTGAGTTAAGAGAACCTGGAGCTTTCAGAGTACAGGATAACTGGATCCCTGCTGTGCTGTGTGGCTGCACCCTTGTCCATGGCTGCAAGCCATGTCCACATGTAACCAGGGATGGCACAATTTGCAGTAAAGCACAATGAAATTAGTTGGCTGGGATCACAAGCCACATATGTCAATGAAAATATATTTAAAGGGAACCTGTCATCTCCGAAACACCCCCTGAACTAGAGTAAGTGTTGTATAGTGTAAGTGATGCTGAATCTGAATATGTAAGTTTTATCTTCATACTTACTTCCATTCCGACGCTGTGCTCCCACAAACCTGCAGTAAAATGCACTCAGTGGACTCCGGTGCTCACTCACATAATGGAGAGGACTCAAAGAAGAGTCCACTGAGTGCATTTTACTGCAGGTTTGTGGGAGCACAGCGTCAGAATGGAAGTGAGTATGAAGATAAAGCTTACATATTCGGATTCAGCATCACTTACACTATACATTGCTTACTCTAGTTCAGGGGGGGTTCCGAGATGACAGGTTCCCTTTAAGTGCTAAGAGTTAATGATGAAGCACACCAATAGACAATCCTTACAAATGAAATTGCTTGGTGGTTGGCGATTAAGGCTACTTTCACACTAGCGTTTTTAAATTCCGGTATTGAGTTCCGTTATAGGGGCTCAATACCGGAAAAAAACGCTTCAGTTTTGTCCCCATTCATTGTCAATGGGGACAAAACTGAACTGAAGACAACGGAATGCTCCTGAAAGCATTCCGTTCCGTCTTCAGACCGGAGGACAAACCGCAGCATGCTGCGGTTTGCTCTCCGGTCCAGGCATCCGCACCAAGACGGATCCGGAATGACCCCCAATGCAAGTCAATGGGGACGGATCCATTTGGTGTGGACACACCAGTAATCCGGATCTGTCCTCCATTGATTTCCAATGGGGGGTCATTCCGGATCCGGCATACATACACACAGACATACATACAAACAAACATACAGACATACATACAAACATACAAACATACAGACATACATACATACTCACATACTCCCGGGACGCCGGCAGAACGTGTTCACGCGCCTCCTGCGCGCTGCGATGACATTTCCCCACTGCGCCCAGCAGAGGCGCTGTGGGGAATCGTCATCACTGCGCGCAGGAGGCGCGTGAAGACGTTCTGCCGGCGTCCCGGGAGTATGTGAGTATGTATGTATGTCTGTATGTATGTCTGTATGTTTGTTTGTATGTATGTCTGTGTCTTGTTTTAATGTGTGTCATGTGTGGGGCCGGAGCGCTGCTCCGGCTCCACACATGTATAGCGTTAGCACGGATCCGTTGGCACCCTTTAGGTGCTGGATCCGTGCTAACGCTAGTGTGAAAGTAGCCTAACCCAGCGAAGTTCGATGGCCTTTAGGGCAAAGAACAATGTCTCGTGTAAAAATACAGTGATAGCACTGCCATTGTTCACTGTCCAAAAAGCCAAATAAACAGATTAGAGATGACAAACACAAATGATTTTGTGGATTTTAACTTTAACACTATGGGTTCTTATTGAAATAAGATTTGAAGATCAGTCATGCCTGTTTGTGGACCAGGGAGGTAATTATCTTTTTGAAGCATGGGTGAGCTGATCTAATCCTTTTTTTACCTTGACGACGTTTCGCTAGTCATCCAACCGGCTTTCTCAATTAGAATGATTTCTACAAGAAATCTCTGGCATTAAGTACTGGTGACTCATATTTCAGTCAGAATAATCTGTTTATCAAAGACACGGACCTCATGGTGGTAAGGTGGTGATAGCAGTTTGCATGACTAAGGCTTCATATTTCCGTTATACGTCTCCAACAGGCTGTTCCGGCAGGGTAGCAGACTTCCGGAGATGTCACTATAATAGGAACTGGCAGAGATCTGGCCGTAACCCATACCTCCCAACTTTTGAAAATTGCAAAGAGGGACAATGTGTGCCATTGTCCCACCCCTCTAAGTCCACCCAAAGCATAATTTCTGGAGCCCCTGCGGTAATTTTTTTTCTTGCGTTTCAATGTCCATATAAATAGTAGCACATAAATCATCAGAATATAGATATTTTAAGGTACAAATTGCACCCAATAATGAAGTTCTGGTCTAATATACAGGTAGAAACCATACAAATACTTCAGTAAGGAGCGATTTTGTAAAGTTATTAATGCACATTTATGCATTAATTCCCCAGGTCAAAAAGAGGGACATTTAAAGATCAAAGAGGGACAGAGGGACTTGGGTCAAAAAGAGGGACTGTCCCTCCAAAAGAGGGACACTTGGGAGGTATGCGTAACCTGATAAATATGCAGAGAGTCAGCCGGATGAAAACCACTGCATGCAGCTTTATTTGCCCTGGAGCTTCTCGGCAAATTTGCTGGGTTGCGGCCAGATCGCCAGATCTCTAACACAAATGTATAACAGGCCTAAAGTGCATAGGTATACCTACATCTTAGGGCTCATGTAGGGGCGTAGCTAAAGGCTCATGGGCCCTGGTGCAAGAGTTCAGCTTGCTCCCAGTGCCCCCATGTGCCAGTAAGAAAATGCCCCCAGTGCCCCCATGTGCCAGTAAGAAATGCCCCCAGTGCCAGTAAGAAATGCCCCCAGTGCCCCCATGCCCCACGTGCCAGTAAGAAATTCCCCCAGTGCCCCCATGTGCCAGTAAGAACTGCCCCCCAGTGCCCCCATGTGCCAGTAACAAATGCAAATGCCCCCAGTGCCAGTAACAAATGCCCCCAGTGCCCCATGTGCCAGTAACAAATGTCCCCAGTGCCCCCAATAGAGCTCCGGTCTGTGATTGCACCAATAAAAAAAATAAACACTTATACTTACCTCCATGGAGCTGGCAGCGATGCGATGCAGGCCTCTTCCGGCCTGTGTCCCGCGCTGTGCGGCTCAGGCGGTGCGATGACGTCATCGTGCCGCCTGAGCCGGCCTCTGATAGGCTGCAGGCCTAGTGCCTGTAGCCTATCAGGGGAACGGGCAGGGGAGACGCCTCTCCCTCCCCTGCCCCGCAGTACAGGCATCTGTATCGCTGTCCTAAGGACAGCAATACAGATGACTATGAAGATGAGCGCTTCCACAATTGAAGTGCTCATCTCCCTGTGCCCCGCCGCCCCCCAACTGTGCGCAGGGCCGCGCCACCCCTTGCCTAATTGGTTGTGCGGCCCTGCGAGTGGCAAGGGGCCCTCGAGGCCCCCCTGGCTTAGGGGCCCGGTCGCAACTGCAACCGCTGTGACCCCTATAGCTACGCCACTGGGCTCATGCACACGAATGTGTGCAGTCAGTGCCTGTGCTGTGGACCGTAATTTGCGGTCCACAATGCACGGGCACTGACAGTGGGGCCGTCGGATTCGGATTGCCGACCCATTCATTTGATCCGACGGTCCGCACCGCAAAAAAGTAGTGCTTGCACTACTTTTTTGTGGTGCGGAGGCACGGCCAGAAACGCCACGGAAGCACACCGTAGTGCTTCCGTGGTGTTCCGATCCGTGCCTCCGCTCCGTATCTCATGGATTGCAGACCCACTGAAGGGAATGGGTCCGCGATCCGTGATGCGGGCTGCACACGGCCGGTGCCTGTGTATTGCGGACCCGGCTTATGTGGGCCGCAATACGGGCACGGGCCGGCACCGGTCATGTGCATGAGCCCTTAAGGACATTTGTTTGAGGACAACAAGGTTTTCATCTTAGAAACAGAGAAGGAATGGTTCAACAGAGGTATGCAAGATGCTATAAGTATAGGGCCGAACTAGGGGCGTTAGCCTTGCAGGGAGGCCAGCATGAAGGGTTTTGGTTAGGAAGGGTCGGTAGTTAAGGGGTATAGGGGGTAGGGTCAGGGGTTGGCGGCGTAGTTGAGAGTGTGACTCCGAGGGCGTTGGGTTCGGTATCGGTGCAGACGCAGGCTGACGGTGAGGATGATAGGCCTAGGGTGGACGATGCGGCGAGAGGGGAGGTATACGTGTGCATTGAGGGTCCTTTGGGGGCGCACTTGAAGCAAGAGACGGGTGAAAAGATTTGGAAAGGGGAGTATATTGAAATTTTTTCACTCCTCCCTTTGGAACGGTTTAATCTGGATAGGAGGAGTAAGAAGGAGGAGGGGAAGAAAGATGAGGAGTAAAAGCGCCGGTATCGTTTGATACCGCGCACTTTTTCCAATTGGCTCCAGGCTTTTGCCATTCTGGCAAGTGTGATAGGAGACAAAAAGCCGGAATGTTGTTCGGCGCTTTTCTGCTATTTGGATGCAATAGGGGAGGCTCATAGAGTGTATGGGGGCGTGGGGTGGCTCAGATACGATGAGCAGTTCAGGCAGAGGAAAGCGGTTCACCCGAATATCAGGTGGGACCATAAGGACATCGGGTTGTGGATGAGGGTGATGGTGCCGGTACGGACAGGGCAGTCCTTTCGGGGGGAGTCAGAGGGGTCGAGTCAGTCTAGCTTCGCTGCGGCCTCCGTCAAGGGCCTATGCTTCCTGTTTAACGAGGGAAGTTGTCAGTTTGGGGCGAAATGTAAATTCAAGCATGAAAGCTCCTCTTGTGGGGGCAATCATGGGGCAAATCGGTGCTTCAAGGGAGGGAAGCAGAAGGGAGGAGGGGATTCCGGTGCAAAAGGGTCCGACTCCGATGCGGGTGGGAAGGATGGAGCCGTACCTAAATAGGTATCCTGATCAGGGTGCGTCAAAATTGTTAAGGGAAGGTTTTACTTGGGGTTTTAGAATTCCCTCAACGCCAGCACAGGTGGTTGAGGTTAGAAAAAATTTACGTTCGACGTTGGAGCACCCTGGGGTTGTTTCTGAGAAGTTGGGAAAAGAAGTTGCGTTGGGGAGGATGGCGGGTCCGTTTAGGGAGCCACCATTGGCGAACTTGAGGGTTTCGCCTTTGGGGGTTGTACCGAAGAAGGAGCCGAACAAGTTTCGTCTCATTCACCATCTGTCATTTCCTAAGGGGGCGTCGGTCAATGATGGTATTGACCCGGAACTTTGTTCGGTGGTTTATACCTCATTTGATGCGGCTGTTGAGTGGGTGAGGAAGTTGGGTCCGGGAACGTTGATGGCAAAAACGGACATATAGGCGGCGTTTCGTCTGTTGCCAGTTCACCCCAAAAGTTTGCATTTGTTAGGGTGTTTTTGGGAGGGTGGTTACTTTGTGGATAGGTGCTTGCCGATTGTTTTACTGTGAATTCCATGATGCGAGATGTCAGCAATAGAACAATAGTAAAGATAAGACAACTATGAGACAAACACAGCAGAGTAAAGAAAGGTATACAAACAAGAAGACATAAGTGAATTGAATATAAAGAACATTAATACAAAAAGTAATCATTCGATATACACCGATGGGCTGTTCATTGTCGTGTGCTTATTTTGAAGCGTTCAGATCGTTTGTTGAATGGGTAGTGGTTGACTTTTCAGGGTGTAAGTCCATTATTCATTATTTGGCCGATTTTTTGTGTTTAGGGCCATCGGATTTGCGGGTTTGTGCGTTGTTGTTGGCTACTTTGCAGTCGCTGTTTGATCAGTTTGGGGTACCGTTGGTGGAAGGGAAAACGGTGGGTCCGGTAACGGAGATAAGTTTTTTGGGGATCGTCATTGATTCAGTGATGATGGAGTGCAGGTTACCTAAGGACAAATTAGTTGACCTGAAAAGAATGGTGGGTATGGCGCGGAGGTCGGTAAAAATTCGGCTGAGGGATTTGCAATCCCTTTTGGGAAAATTGAATTTCGCATGTTGGATTTTGCCGATGGGGCAAATATTTTGCCGCAGACTAGCAGCAGCTACGGCAGGTGTCTCTGCTCCACATCATTTTATTAGATTGGGGTGGGAATTGAAGGGTGATTTGGATGTTTGGGCCAGGTTTTTAGAGCAATTTAACAGAAGGGCAATGGTGATGAAAGAATGTGTTGATAATGTTGATTTCGAGTTGTTTTCCGATGCATCAGGGGGGGGGGGGGGGGTTGACTTTGGTGTATACTGTCACGGTCAGTGGTGTGCTGGCGCGTGGCCAGATTCGTGGGTTACGAGGGGTTGGGTACGGAATTTGGCTTTGCTGGAACTGTTTCTGATTATATTAGCGCTTGTTTTGTGGGGGGATAAGTTCAGAGACAGGAAGATTCAGTTCCATTGTGACAACTTGGGGGTGGTGCAAGCGATTAATGGCTTAAAGGGAGTCTTTCACCTGATCTGAGCGTCATAGACCACTCAGATCAGGCTATAGACCCCCTTACACACATTAAAACAGTACCTTTGTGGAAGATGTCCCAAGCTGTATTTCTGAGAAAACCACTTTTATCAGATATGTAAATGACCCCCCGCATGTGCCCGGAAGCTTGGTTATACAAAAAGGTGCCCAAGCCCCCGGGCGATCTGAATCTCAAACCCCTCCTTTTTCCATCCTCCGGCCCGCCCCGCTTTAGCATAATGCTCTCCTCCTCCTGTTATGAAATCTCCGGAAGACATTTGGGAGATCTTGGAAGTACCGTAGAAGGTTTGTTTAGGGAGTCGTTGAGTGCTGGCACGTGGGCGTCTTATGGTAAGGCGTGGGACTCTTGGGAACGGTGGTGCGTTGAGCTGGGGGTGAGTACCGGTGAAGGTGAGGTTCCGTTGCTTTTGTTGTTAGGTAAGGTTAAGGAGGATGGTTGGTCGGTCTCGCGGGTGAACAACCTGGTGGCAGGTTTGGCGTTTGGGTTTAAGTTGAGAGGATTGGTGGATGTCACTAAATCATTTTTAGTAAAACAGATTTTGAAAGGCGTACAGCGGGGTCGGCGTGTGGAGGATAGTAGGAGACCGGTGTCTTTTGCTTTGTTGATTAGGATCGGCTATCAGGTGGTATCGGTTTGTTCTTCGCCAAGTGAGGTTACATTGTTTCGAGTAGCGTTCTCGTTTGCGTTTTTTGGGGCTTTTCGTATGGGTGAACTGTTATGTAGGAATGTGAAGAGGGAAGGGGGGGTTGTACAAGGAAGATGTGGATTTGTACTCGGACAGGGTTGTTGTTAGGCTGCAGAAATCTAAAACGGATATGGAAGGAAGAGGGCGTTTTGTTACGTTGTTTGCAGTACCAGAGTGTTTGGTGTGTCCAGTTCAGTGTTTGCGGGTGTATTATGAGGGGGTCAATTGGTTGGAGGGGCCTTTGTTCCTGCACGCTGATGGTTCATTTTTGTCGCGTTATCAGTTTGTGGCGGTGTTTAAAAAATGCGTGAAAGCCTTGGGTATGGATCCGAAGGTTTTTACGGGTCATTCTTTCTGGATAGGGGCAGCGATGAAAGCAGCCAGGTTGGGTTTTAGTGAAGAATTGATTAAGAAGATTGGTAGGTGGGAGTCGAGTCGTTTCAGGTCGTATGTCAGGCTAGGTTTGGCTTAATGAAAGGTGTTTGGGGCTGATGTGTTGCGTTCTGTTTTTGCTTTTTGTTTTAGGTTGCTTGGCTTCTTTGATCTGGATCCTTGGTCATTCTTTTGTGTTTTGGGGCGCGTTGAGGGCGGACGTGCGTCCGATCGGGAGGCAGCTTGGTTTGGATAGGGATGTCGCAGTGGTTCATTGGCTGGGGACAAGAGGTATGTTGTGGGGGAGTGTTATCAGGGAGGTGCACTGCTTTGCTCGGTTGGATCGGTCTCCCGACATTTTAGTGTTACATGTCGGGGGGAATGGTTTGGGTGTTAGACCTGTCCGAGAATTGATAAAGGATATAACATTTTATCTGCTGCGGTTGTGGTCTTTGTTTCCATCCATGATTACAGTGTGGTCGGATATTGTCCCGCGAAAAGTGTGGAGGGAAGCGCGGTCGGTGGACAGGATCAACAAGGCTAGGATAAAGTTGAATAGAGCGGTGGGCAAGTTTGTGGCGAGAAATGATTTTGTGACAGTGAGGCATCCTGAATTGGAAGGGGGGACTGGAGGTTTTTAGAGGGCAGATGGCGTGCATTTGAATGCAGTCGGAATTGATATGTGGTCTTTGGGCTTGCAGGGTGGCATAGAAAGGGCGTTATGTTTGTGGAGGAACGCGCAAGCTTGAAGTTGATGGTGTTTCAAGCGGCGCATTTTGGCGGGGGGGGGTTGTCCTTTGAAGCTGGGCATATGGGATGGTGCTGGTAAATGGGAGGGCCTCAATGGTGGGGCTGGACTCCCATAGGTGGACAATTGGCTGTTTTGGTGAGGTGTCCATCAATTTGGTGTCTCCGAGCTGGTGCTTTACAGCTGGGGGCAAGATGAAAGTGCCACGGTGGATTCTAGGAAACGGCGTTGGGGCTTCTGGGACCTCCCCTGGCAGGGTTGTGTTATTGTTAATATTTATGTTTTGTTTATAATTTAATAAATGGCTGCTGTGGCCAATTTAATCTGAATTATTGGTTTCTGTGTCATTATTTAAAAGGAGAAGGTGATAGGGTGGTGTAGGATGGTTGCGAAGGGTTAAATGGGCCCTGACTAATTAACCAATAACCCATTCATGTGTCAAACTGCAGAAACCAAGATTGAACAGAGGAGGAGGGGTGCAAAATCTATTTTCTGCTACTAACAATGCTATTCTAACACCTCTCCAGGGGCAGTTTAATGACATCATTTCATGGAAATGGAAATCAACATCTTACCTCTATGCCGTCTTTGACACATTATGCTGACTGAAGCATAAGTCATCAACATTTAATGCCAGCAATGTCTTGTACAAGTCATTTTAATTGAAAAAGCCAGTTAGATGACTAGCAAAATATCTTCAAGAGAAAATACAACAAATCCAGTTGCTGTGACTTATTACTACTGATATATCATGACCTGGATGACTGTGAATCTTCACAGATATAACAGGCAATTATTGGGAGCTAAGCGTTTGTTCTTCATACTTGCCTACTCGTCATTTACAAACAGCAATTATCTCCATTGTATAGGGATGAGGGATTGCTATAGTGATCACTCATCCTCATATACATTGATCATTTATGGGCAGCAGATCCCTGTTTATACAGGACAATCTACTGCTAAGAAACCAGGATTTTGGGTGTCAGTTGAAAGACACAGACACCCGATGAACTAGCGTTTGCCCATTTTTTGGGGGAGCGCAGACCCTTAACACAGGGCAATAATCAGGATTGACTGTTTCTACAAATGCTACTGCCCGCTAAATGACCCAGTGATCAGTCGTGTAAAATGACCTTTACAAATAGATTAGTGAGTCAAAAGGAACAAGAACTCCTAAAATGTCAGATATAAGGTCTGTTGCCTGGGCAAAGAAAATTCTAAGGCCCCTTTCACATGGGCGAGATTTCCGCGCGGGTGCAATGCGTGATGCGAACGCATTGCACCCGCACTGAATCCTGACCCATTCATTTTAATGGGGCTTTTCACATGAGCGGTTTTTTTCACGCATCACTTCTGCGTTGCGTGAAAAACGCAGCATGTTCTATATTCTGCGTTTTTCACGCAGCCCTGGCTCCATTGAAATGAATGGGGGTGCGTTAAAAACGCAAAGCATTGCATCCGCATGCAATCCGTGTGTTTTTTCCGCGACGCTCGTGTGAAAGAGGCCTAAGAGATGGGCAATCCCATATAATATGCTAGTAGCTGCCAGCAAGGTAACAACAGGGTATTAAAGGTATTAAATTTTCACCGTTGTAAGATGGGTCTGACGAATAATGCGCAACAGTACAATAGGGTGAATAGGGTGAGTTTATTTTAGGCGACTGGGGAGACTAAGGCCTGTATTACACCAACAGATTATCTGACCAATATCTGTCCATTCAGACCAATAGTTGGTGTGTATAACAAAAGATCTGTGTGTGTAATTGGCCATCTGACCGATGATTGCTCAGAAAATATGTCAGATAATCTGTTGGTATAATATAGGCCTAAGGCCTCTCTCAGACATCAGTGTTTGATCAGTCATTTCCATCAGTGATTGTGAGCCAAAACCAGGGTGAAGCCTACTCAGAAATAAGACATAATGGAAAGATTTGTACCTGTTCTGAGTTTTTGACAAACCTGTTTTCTATACACTAGTTCTCATCAGTAATATCATTTTTTTTATTCTTCCATAGATGACAGGTTGGTATTGAGGACATAAGTATAAATGGCTGAAGCGAAACCTTGAGATCCTTGAGAATAAGTACACTTAATAGCGAGTACCTTGTAATGAGTTGCTGTGGTGGAGGTACATATTTGGTTAGTTACAGTGCATATATTATCGATTTAAAGGGGTTATCCCCTGAAAAATGGGGCTTTTTTTGTAAAAGGGTCTCAGTATTCAGTAGTTATTTGCTTCTGTCAGATTAGGTCCACACACGGCAACGTTTCCTCTCCATACCTTCTTGTATGCCATTCGAAAGACCACTGTTACTGAAAGTGCAAGTTTCCAACAACTACTATAACAATAACATAGTGGCATGACTTCAAGAATCTAACATAATGGAAAAACAGAACCTGTTTTTGTACTGCATTAAGAAGGACTATATAGAACTACTATGTAGCTGTGCCACGTGGGAAAAAATTCAGCATGTGTTCTGAGCACCTGAGGTGACAAGTACCTTCTCTGTCTATTCGTAGACATTACCCAGTCATTTTGTTTCTGTACTAAATTACATATAGCCTTTAATAAATAGCAAAATATAACTCTTCTATTAAATGTCTTTGTGATAAGACCCTTCTTACTGCAAGAGTTCATGCACTCAAAGGTAATACAGCTTCATGAATGAAGAGTTTACTGGGAGCCAAGGAATGTATTTGGCCTTTTCATTTGAAAAAGACAGCTTTGGAAAGGCTTTCCTGGCCTCATAAGACAGGGTATTAAAAAAGGTACTTTACTCACCTCATCAAAATAGAACAGCACCTTTCTTCCTTCAACTTCATAGCGTTTTAGACCTATCTGTTTATTCAAGAGCAGCTGAAACACAAAAGTAATACATATGAAATAGTATGCAGACAACATACCATGCGCGTGAAGAAATTCCGGAGAATCCTCATAGAGATTTGAATAAGAGGATTTAAAGAGCATGTGTTGGCTCTCCTGAAACGTCTTAGAAAATACTTGTGTTTCTCATAAAATAACACGTTCTGAGAACCCTGCACTGTGCCATTTCTAATTTATTCATCTTGGGATACGACTACACGGTGTTGCCATGCAATGGTTGTGACGCAGCCACGCTGTGGACTCCAGTTAACTAATTAATTAGGACTGCACTGTTTAGTCGGGCTGCATGGTTAATGGCTGCATGGTATTGGAGATGCAACCATGGCATGACGGCACTGTGTGGTTGTATCCTAGGAAAAGTACAGTCTGACACCGATAGCACTGATTGGACAGTGAAGGGAAATGGCCTATTGAGAAGGGAAATCATCACATTCAGTTTTCAATCTATTCAGATTTCCAGGAGTATTAAAGGTATTATCCAAGATGTGCCACCACTTCTGGGATCACGTGCCATGCATTGAGCATGTGATTCCAGCCTGGGGTGAGTCTGAATCTCCCACAAGCGATTTGGCGAGGGAATCAGACTCGCGCTAGCACTGCAAGTTGTAATCCCAGGCTGTGATCACGTCCAGTGTATGGCTCGTGATTCCAGAAGTGGCGAGCTTGCGATGCATCTCAGATAAGCCCTTTAACAATGAAAAATAGAATGCATGGTTCTAATAAAAGCTGCTCCAAAATTGCTAAAACATGTTAGAAGAGCTGAAAAGTCCTCTTTGGGGCTCACACACATGACCTTTGAATATTTTGCAGTTCGCAAATTGCGGATTCGCAAAACATAGATACCAGCCGTGTGCATTCTGTATTTTGCAGAACAGAAAGGCCAGCCCTTAACAGAACAGCCCTATCCTTTGCAGAACGGCCACGTGGACATACAGACATGGAATACACACTGAGTCATTTCCGTTTTATTTGCAGCCCCAATGAAGTGAATGGTTTTGCATACAGGCCATCAGAAAAACGTAACGGACACGGAAGAAAATGTGTTCGGGTGCATGAGCCCTTAAGATGACAGCCACTAGGAGTAACAAATCCATGACACTAGGTTTACTAAAAGCCACATCTTTGAGATCAGTCCCAGCCAGAAATAGTACATAAATTCACATCTCAACCCTTACAGGGCATATGTTGAGTGATAATTATGGAGTCTGTCATTTATTAGCTTTTATTATTAGTAAAACTGACAATATTTCAACAAAATTGACCCTTGTCTCACCAAGGCTTACAATCTAAATTCCTGAAAATTACCTATACAAATACATTCATGTACAGTACATGTGGTGCCCTGGAGCAAGGGTACTTTGGAGTCTGGACATTTGTGGACATTTGCCCTTATGGCTGCTATGCAAAGCCAGCAACCCCTACTTTATTGCACTTTGAAGGGTCAACTTGCACTATAATGTATGCTATTGTTTAGACTTATATTGTTTGAATATTGTTGAACTGCTTTTTTGTTTTATAATATATCCTGTTCATTTGCACTGTTATTGCACTATATCTGCACTGCAGTGTGGAAAGGGTTAATGCACAGCCAGCTAACACTGAGAGACTTTGGGACTTTCCATCCTGTGCACTGAGAAGCTAGTGTTTTCCACAGTTACCATAAGGAACTATGCAGAGCTGAGTTTTGGAGAGGGAAAAAACAGACATAGTGAACTTCGACCATCTGGTTTAGCTCTTTCAGACTGTTGTTTATGTCTGGAAACTGCTTAGGCTGCCTTCATATCTGCATCGGAAGCTCCGTTCGGGGCTTCCGTCACAGAATTTGTCAAAAATAGCACATAGCAGTCTTGCATACAGGATCTTTTTCTGTGCTAAAAAAACCTTCTCCAGAACGGAAACCTAATGAATCCCATTATAGTCAATGGGATCTTTTAGGTTCCGTTCCTGTCAGTTATTTGCTGAATCTGGAACTGCCATTATTTTTGCTCTTCAGCTCCTATAATGGAGCAGAACGGAGATAATAGCGGTGATGTGAAAGCTGCCTTAGTCATTCCCATAGACTTATACTGAGGCCCAATGGAAGTCTATGGCAGCTTTGAACTACAGCTGTGGCGTAACTACAGGGGAAGCAGCAGCTTTGGGGCCTGAGAGGAGTAGAGACCTGAGAGCAGTGTCTTTTCTAGTACTATTCAAGCCAGGCCAGGCCCCCAGTATGACCATATCTAAAGGCCCAGTCTGGCCTGAAATGTACTAGAAATGGTGTACAGTACATACCAGTATCAAGGACCTTTGGAATGCAGTAATCAGTAGGCTAAAGGACCTTTGATGATGTCATCGTGTCACATGATCTAAGGTCCTATATCCTACTACTGCATTCCAAAGGACCTTTAGCCTCCAAGAGACATCAGAGGAGAACGAAGAACCTGCAGCCTGTAGGTAAATAAGTGTCTGTGTGTATGTATATATATATATATATATATATATATATATATATATATATATATAGGTGTGTATATCTATATGTGTTTATATACACTCACCGGCCACTTTATTAGGTACACCATGCTAGTAACAGGTTGGACCCCCTTTTGCCTTCAGAACTGCCTCAATTCTTCGTGGCATAGATTCAACAAGGTGCTGGAAGCATTCCTCAGAGATTTTGGTCCATATTGACATGATGGCATCACACAGTTGCCGCAGATTTGTCGGCTGCACATCCATGATGCGAATCTCCCATTCCACCACATCCCAAAGATGCTCTATTGGATTGAGATCTGGTGACTGTGGAGGCCATTTGAGTACAGTGAACTCATTGTCATGTTCAAGAAACCAGTCTGAGATGATTCCAGCTTTATGACATGGCGCATTATCCTGCTGAAAGTAGCCATCAGATGTTGGGTACATTGTGGTCATAAAGGGATGGACATGGTCAGCAACAATACTCAGGTAGGCTGTGGCGTTGCAACGATGCTCAATTGGTACCAAGAGGCCCAAAGAGTGCCAAGAAAATATTCCCCACACCATGACACCACCACCACCAGCTTGAACCGTTGATACAAGGCAGGATGGATCCATGCTTTCATGTTGTTGACGCCAAATTCTGACCCTACCATCCGAATGTTGCAGCAGAAATCGAGACTCATCAGACCAGGCAACGTTTTTCCAATCTTCTACTGTCCAATTTCGATGAGCTTGTGCAAATTGTAGCCTCAGTTTCCTGTTCTTAGCTGAAGGAGTGGCACCCGGGTGTGGTCTTCTGCTGCTGTAGCCCATCTGCCTCAAAGTTCGACGTACTGTGCATTCAGAGATGCTCTTCTGCCTACCTTGGTTGTAACGGGTGGCAATTTGAGTCACTGTTGCCTTTCTATCAGCTCGAACCAGTCTGCCCATTCTCCTCTGACCTCTGGCATCAACAAGGCATTTCCGCCCACAGAACTGCCGCTCACTGGATGTTTTTTCTTTTTCGGACCATTCTCTGTAAACCCTAGAGATGGTTGTGCGTGAAAATCCCAGTAGATCAGCAGTTTCTGAAATACTCAGACCAGCCCTTCTGGCACCAACAACCATGCCACGTTCAAAGGCACTCAAATCACCTTTCTTCCCCATACTGATGCTCGGTTTGAACTGCAGGAGATTGTCTTGACCATGTCTACATGCCTAAATGCACTGAGTTGCCGCCATGTGATTGGCTGATTAGAAATTAATTGTTAACGAGCAGTTGGACAGGTGTACCTAATAAAGTGGCCGGTGAGTGTATATATACAGTACAGACCAAAAGTTTGTACACACCTTCTCATTCAAAGAGTTTTCTGTATTTTCATGACTATGAAAATTGTAGATTCACACTGAAGGCATCAAAACTATGATTTAACACATGTGGAATTATATACTTAACAAAAAAGTGTGAAACAACTGAAAATATGTCTTATATTCTAGGTTCTTCAAAGTAGCCACCTTTTGCTTTGATTACTGCTTTGCACACTCTTGGCATTCTTTTGATGAGCTTCAAGAGGTAGTCACCTGAAATGGTATCCCAACCGTCTTGAAGGAGTTCCCAGAGATGCTTAGCACTTGTTGGCCCTTTTGCCTTGACTCTGCGGTCCAGCTCACCCCAAACCATCTCGACTGAGTTCAGGTCTGGTGACTGTGGAGGCGTAGCACCCCATCACTCTCCTTCTTGGTCAAATAGCCCTTACACAGCCTGGAGGTGTGTTTGAGGTCATTGTCCTGTTGATAAATAAATGATGGTCCAACTAAATGCAAACCGGATGGAATAGCATGCCGCTGCAAGATGCTGTGGTAGCGATGCTGGTTCAGTATGCCTTCAATTTTGAATAAACCCCCAAGAGTCTCACCAGCAAAGCACTCCCACACCATCACACCTCCTCATGCTTCATGGTGGGAACCAGGCATGTAGAGTCCATCCGTTCACCTTTTCTGCTTCGTACAAAGACACGGTGGTTGGAACCGAAGATCTCAAATTTGGACTCATCAGACCAAAGCACAGATTTCCACTGATCTAATGTTCATTCCTTTTGTTCTTTAGCCCAAACAAGTCTCTTCTGCTTGTTGCCTGTCCTTAGCAGTGGTTTCCTAGCAGCTATTTTACCATGAAGGCCTGCTGCACACAGTCTCCTCTTAACAGTTGTTGTAGAGATGTGTCTGTTGCTAGAACTCTGTGTGGCATTGACCTGGTCTCTAATCTGAGCTGCTGTTAACCTGCAATTTCTGAGGCTGGTGACTCGGATGAACTTATCCTCCGCAGCAGAGGTCACTCTTGGTCTTCCTTTCCTGGGGCGGTCCTCATGTGAGCCAGTTTCTTTGTAGCGCTTGATGGTTTTTGCAACTGCCCTTGGGACACTTTCAAAGTTTCCCAATTTTTCGGACTGACTCACCTTCATTTCTTAAAGTAATGATGGCCACTCGTTTTTCTTTACTTAGCTGCTTTTTTCTTGCCATAATACAAATTCTAATAGTCTATTCAGTAGGACTATCAGCTGTGTATCCACCTGACTTCTGCCCAACACAACTCATGGTCCCAACCCCATTTATAAGGCAAGAAATCCCACTTGTTAAACCTGACAGGGCACACCTGTGAAGTGAAAACCATTTCAGATGACTACCTCTTGAAGCTCATCAAGAGAATGCCAAGAGTGTGCAAAGCAGTAATCAAAGCAAAAGGTGGCTACTTTGAAGAACCTAGAATATAAGACATATTTACAGTTGTTTCACACTTTTTTGTTAAGTATATAATTCCACATGTGTTAATTCATAGTTTTGATGCCTTCAGTGTAAATCTACAATTTTCATAGTCATGAAAATACAGAAAACTCTTTGAATAAAGAAGAAGGTGTGTCCAAACTTTTGGTCTGTACTGTATATATAACAAAAAAACAGCAGCACAAGTCTATATATATGAAAATGCGGGTGCAATCCCTCCAAGCTGTGGAAGAGAGGGTCTTATACAGTTTCTAACTGATCTAGAATCTTCTAGTGGGAGGGGTGAAGGTTGAGAATCACACTGCAGTTCAGGGGCGTAGCTACAACTGACTGGGCCCCACAGCAAATTTTCTACGGGGCTCCCCTTTCCTCCCTCTGATATTGATACCTATCCTAAGGACAGGTCATCAATAGTAAAAAGCTTTTTTTTTTCAACAAGTATCAATGTCCTAAATATTTGGATAGGAATAGTACCCCGGAGGTTTTTTTTTTTTTCCCCGTTTTCGTTTTGTGCTCCCTGCATCACACAGCCATAACTTTTTTATTTTTCTGTTCACATATCTGTATGAGGGCTTGTTTTTTGCAGGACAAGTTGTACTTTCCAACGCCACCATTTAATATTGCATATGATATAGTGGTAAGCGGGAAAAAAATTCCAAATTGGGTGAAAAAAAAAAAACGCAATTTGCCACAGTTTTACGGGTTTTTTTATTTACGGCGTTCCATGTTCATTAAAACTGACCAGTTTACTTTCATTCTACTGGTCAGTACGAATCTGGCGATATCTAATATGTAGTTTTTCTTGCGTTTTGATAGTGATAAAATAATTATAAAGTTGGACAAGTTGTGTATAAGTTGTGTATAAGTGGAGTTAAAAAAAACGGAGTTTAAGACCAGGAGCAAAAAGTAAACCACAACTAATCGCATATTTACTGTTTTTCTGTACTGTATATCCCCATCTAGCAGGTGCTCCATGGACAATGCTACCAAGTGTGTGTCCTGTGCAATGTATGCATGCCTTGAAGAACCATTCAAAGATGAATACATTTGCACTAGATGCAATCACGTTTCATATTTGGAAGCCCAGATCTTGGATCTAAATAAGCAGCTTGACATACTTAGGGGCATTAAACACCTGGAGAGAGGCTTAGACCTCACAGTGCAGACACTGGCTGGGGCCAGTGAAGAGGAGGTGGGAGGAGAGGGGCAAGAGCAGGACTATCAGGTCAGCAGTTGGGTTAATGTAGTAAGGAGGGGTAGAGGGAAAAGTGCCAGGGAGGCTAGTCCTGAGCTGGAACGCCCTAGTGAATATGCCTGTTTGGCTGATATTAGGGATGAAAGCCCAGGACCAGCGACACTGCAGCAGGCCGTTTCTCCTAGAAACCAGGAGGATGACCGCTGCAGGAAGGATGGGAAAAGGAGAGCAGCAAAGGCCAGACAGATGCTGGTGGTAGGGGACTCTATTATTAGGCGGACAGACAGGGTCATCTGTCACCGAGACCGTGAATGCCGAACAGTGTGTTGTCTCCCGGGTTCGGCATATCGCGGATCGGATTGACAGATTGCTGGGTGGGGCTGGGGAAGACCCAGCGGTCATGGTACACATTGGCACCAATGACAAACTCAGGGGGAGATGGAAGGTCCTTAAAAATGATTTTAGGGAACTAGGAGAGAAGCTCAAGTCCAGGACCTCCAAGGTAGTGTTTTCAGAAATACTACCAGTGCCACGAGTGTCACTAGAGAGACAACGGGAGATTAGGGAGTTAAATAAGTGGCTCAGAGGCTGGTGCAGGAAAGAAGGGTTTGGGTTCATGGAGAACTGGGCCGACTTCTCTGTCGGCTACAGACTCTACAGTAGGGACGGGCTGCACCTTAATGGGGAGAGTGCAACTGCCCTGGGGGAAAAAATGGTTAGACGGCTGGAGGAGCTTTTAAACTAGGATTTGGGGGGAGGGTGGGGGGGTAATTCTAATAAGGGGGTAGATAGTGTAGATAGAGAGTGGGTCATAGGAGGGGAGAGTGGGGGGTTAGGATTAGTGAGGAATGTAGGGAGAATATTGGGCAAAACATCAACCAAAGTAACCCAAAAACCCCGGATATTCACTTCACCTGGGAAATAGTGACCATAAAATAATAACCTTCAACAGTCGTTTCTTCAGGGAGGAACAAAAATACCAAACTTCAAAAAAGCAAAATTTAGCCAACTAAGAGAGGCCATAGGCCCAACTAACTGGGACAAAGTCCTCAAAAATAAAAATACAGCCACAAAATGGGATATTTTTAAAAGCATCCTAATATCTAATTGTGAGAGGTACATACCTTATGGGAATAAAAGGTTAAGGAACAAGAAAAAAACAATGTGGATAAACAGAACTGTAAAGAAAGCAATGAATGACAAACAGAAAGCATTTAAATCACTAAAACAGGAGGGGAGCGAGGAAGCATTGAAAAACTATAAGGAAAAAAATAGAATATGTAAAAGACAAATAAAAACAGCCAAACTAGAGACCGAGAGATTAATCGCCAAAGAGAGTAAAACTAACCCTAAAATGTTCTTTAATTATATAAATGGTAAAAAGTATAAACCTGAAGTTGTCGGCCCCTTACAGAGTAATGAGGGGGGAGTTGCAGAGAGCGATGAGGAGAAAGCAAAGCTACTAAATATCTTTTTTTCCACTGTATTCACTGAGGAAAATAAACTGTCAGATGAAATGCAGAATATAAAAGTAAATTCCCCATTAAAAGTGCCCTGTCTGACCCAGGAAGAAGTAGAACTGCGTCTTAAAAAGATTAAAATAGACAAATCGCCAGGACCGGATGGCATACACCCCCGTATCCTAAGAGAATTAAGTAATGTCATCGCCAGACCCTTATTTCTGATATTTAAGGACTCTATACTGACAGGGAGTGTTCCACAGGATTGGCGCATAGCAAATGTGGTGCCAATATTCAAAAAGGGTCCAAAAACAGAGCCCGGGAACTATAGGCCGGTAAGTTTAACATCTGTCGTGGGTAAACTGAGGGTTTTCTAAGAGATGCTATCTTGGAGTACCTCAATGAAAATAAGCAAATTACTCCATATCAGCATGGCTTCATGAGGGATCGGTCATGTCAAACCAATTTAATCAATTTCTATGAGGAGGTTCTAGAGAAGTTCTAGACTATGAGAAGTTCTAGACTGGACCACAGCGAATCAATGGATGTTGTATATCTGGACTTCTCCAAAGCATTTGACACTGTACCACATAAAAGGTTAGTATATAAAATGAGAATGCTTGGCCTGGGAGAAAATGTCTGTATGTGGGTAAGTAACTGGCTCAGTGATAGAAAGCAGAGGGTGGTAATTAATGGTATATACTCAGATTGGGTCACTGTGACTAGTGGGGTACCACAGGGGTCAGTATTGGGCCCTATTCTCTTCAATATATTTATTAATGATCTTGTAGAAGGCTTGCACAGTAAAATATCAATTTTTGCAGATGACACTAAACTGTGTAAAGTAATTAACACAGAAGAGGACAGTACACTGCTACAGATGGATCTGGATAGACTGGAGGCTTGGGCAGAGAAGTGGCAGATGAGGTTTAACACTGACAAATGTAAAGTTATGCATATGGAAGGAATAATGCAAGTCACCAGTACATACTAAATGGTAAAATATTGGGTAACTCTGACATGGAAAAGGACCTAGGAATTTTAGTGAACAGCAAACTAAGCTGCAGAAACCAGTGTCAGACAGCTGCTGCCAAGGCAATAAGAATAATGGGTTGCCATCAAAGAGGCATAGATGCCCGTGATGAGAACATAGTCCTGCCACTTTACAA
>ONZH01015479.1:0-197667 GCA_900303285.1 Rhinella marina | reverse complement strand
TGCAATGGATTTGTATCACTAAGATAGAACAATAAAAAAAAAACAGGGTTATATATGGCGATAGCTGCACTACTAGTGCCAGCCAGCCAAGCCAGGAGACAAAAAAAAAAATTCTTCTAGCCCTTAGAAGGTCTGTTGGGTTCTTTGTGGGTGATTCCTGCCTAACAGATTACTAAATGAAGGCCCTAACACTGTCACTGAAAGGCAGCAGCTCTATCCCTAACGACATCCAGACGGCATCTGAGCCGAGCACCGCGGCCAGTTACTAGTATATTCCAGGGTCACTTGATCAGGCCAGCCAACCCCTGCTATCGACATGTAAGGGCCCCACGTGATGCTGGGTGTACCGTAGAGTCTCCTGGCTTGTGATTGGCTGTGTTTATAGGTGCCAAAAAAGCACGATGCGGAAGTTGCCATTTCTCGAGTATGGCGAGATACTCGTCCGAGCAGCGAGCACTTACGAGTACCCTAATACTCGAACGAGCACCAAGCTCGGACGAGTATGCTCGCTCATCTCTAATGATGACTAATTTTCAAACAGTCTTGTTTACTGATGAGTGTCATGCAACCCTGGATGGTCCAGATGGATGGAGTAGTGAATGGTTGGTGGATGGCCACCATGTCCCAACAAGGCTGCGACGTCAGCAAGGAGGTGGAGGAGTCATGTTTTGGGCCGGAATCATGGGGAGAGAGCTGGTAGGCTCCTTTAGGGTTCCTGAAGGTGTGAAAATGACCTCTGCAAAGTATATAGAGTTTCTGACAGACAACTTTCTTCCATGGTACAAAAAGCAGAAACGTGCCTTCAGGAGCAAAATCATCTTCATGCATGACAATGCACCATCTCATGCTGCAAAGAATACCTCTGCGTCATTGGCTGCTATGGGCATAAAAGGAGATAAACTCATGGTGTGGACACCATCTTCCCCTGACCTCAACCCTATAGAGAACGTTTGGAGTATCATCAAGCAAAAGATCTATGAGGGTGGGAGGCAGTTCACATCAAAACAGCAGCTCTGGGAGGCTATTCTGACATCATGCAAAGAAATTCAAGCAGAAACTCTCCAAAAACTCACAAGTTCAATGGATGCAAGAATTGTGAAGGTGATATCAAAGAATAGGATGTTAGGATGTTTTGGATTTAAATAGCTTTTTATTTCAGTGAATGTAACCTCCTAATTCTGCAAATTCCACAAATGAGCATTTTCAGTTCTTAAAAACATATAAAATGTTTAGAAACTCTACTGTGCATAATAATTTGGAACATTTTGAGTTTTTTTTAATTTTTGAAGAATATACTGTTATCATTGGGAGATGTGTTCAATAAAATTCGATGAACGGGTGATGACTTTTATTATACTGACTGTCATTTGCACCGACCATTTAGGAAAATCAGAGATAAATATCATTTGCATAATAATTTGGAACATAGTGTATATCTGATGGAAATCCACTTTAATGCCGCAAACTTAGAAGTAATGCATTTCTTAATAGAGCCCCTCCCTATGAAGATATTGTTCTAAACTACATCATTGTTGCGTGTCTTGAAGGAAAGGGCATACTTAATGTGCATTTATAATATCCAATTAAATGCTCCAGTACCTTTATATATATTTCTCCACAAACAACGCATGCCACAGGCTTTTCCTTCAGCTTTCTAATCATCCAAGAGGCAAGAGCCGACAGTAGGAACAACATCACATAAAATCCTTGCTGTAACAGCACACTCTAAAACTCGGTATTTTTCCCATGCATCCAACTTAAATCTCATTTTTTCTTGGCAGGATTAGCAGAGGAAATGATTTGTTTTTGTACTGGGGAATGCTTTCCAGGTGCAAATGTGTTGTATTGATATGGCTGACTGACTCAATAGGCAGACACATGGTCATTTTTAATTGAAGACTTGCACAGAATAGCACTAAAATGTAATACAAATAAAATGAACACGTATTGAATGACTAGAATATTATGGACTTTATCACAGCATGTTTGAAAGGTACTGCTTTAGTAAGCATTTAAGTTTTCAATAAGCAGTCTTCTTTTGAAATACTGCCTTCCATGATGTCCCTTAATATCACATTCTTTTGGAACGTTCTGACCCATATGGACTGAAAGAACAATAAAATATTGAGCTCCTGTACCTCCGCACAGCAAAAATAAGTCTAAAGGTACTCAAACAACTTGGACATACCATAGACAAATAAAACTGCCATACAGTGATCAAATAACACTTGCATAATACTTAAAGGAATTGTCTGGGTTCAGAGCTGATCCCGGACATATCCCCATTTTTACTGCAGGGTAAAGGCTTTTTTTGGAGATCTGGTGACATACCGGGCTCTCCATGGGAAAAGTTAGGCGGAGGCTTCCATCTAGCAGTGACCCCGGTGACGCCACTGGCACTGATAGGCAGGCTTAAGTGCCGCCTTAGCCTGTAAAACGGCTAGGGCAGCACTAAAGCCCACCCATCAGTGCCGATGATGCCACCAGGAACACTGCTAGGCGGAAGCCTCTGCCTAGCAGTATAAAAACATAAACAAAAAAGCCCTTGTCCTGCACAATACAGTGGAGTGCAAGGGAGAACATTGGAGCATGAAAAGCTCCAATGCTCATATCAGGGTGGCCTGAGGGGTGAAAATGGGGATGTTTTATATATAACCCCCTTGATTTTTATCATCCATTTTCAGATATGTAACATATTCTGGTAAACATGAGTACAGCATTTTTCATAGAAAAGCCAATGAAGCCTGGAAAAATCTTGTTGTTATTAGGGGCCTACAATATAGCAGAAAATATGCATGTGGTATATGTGATTGGCTGGAAAATCTATGGAAGACTGAACCAATAAGCATAGGAATTTCAATGGTAAAACTACTTTATTAGTTAAGTGTACGCAGTGATTGGCTGTTTAGTGGCATCTAAATATGTCCTGTACTACTGTAAACCTGGGCCAGGATGAGCTGCTCTACTGGACATCAGGCGAGAACTGCTCTATTTTCTGGTGCTGTGTGTACAGTACAGAACACTGAATATACTCCTGTCCTCACCATAGAAAGTGAAACAGGGACACCCATGGGGACCTTTTTACTATTGCATTCTACCTTTCTTGGGTTAAAATCTTTTCCATTTAATTTAAAATTTTCAACAGCTTTCAATTTCACTGCATCCACAGACTGTGACTTCTGTTCTCATTGAAACCTGCCAGAGAACTACTCTGTCAACTGGATCTGTAGCTGTTTTCCCTTCACTCCTGACAGCCCATTAACACTTATGTAAGTTAAATTCTTATCAAACTTTTGGTCCAACAAGAATCAGAATCGGTCAGGACTGGAGCTAAACACTGGACTGGCAACAACTTTGAACAGGCGTGTGTGTTTTTATTTAACTTTTACACCATGCCTGGCCCCAAGGACATGTGTAGTTCCCAGTCATGGGCAACCTCCTATAATACAATAAATTAAAGGAGTTCTTCACTTCTTTCTCCTGATTGAACCTTAGAAATCAGTTGTAGTCTGTTGATGAATCTGTCAGTCACTGTCATTTTGCATGCAGCACTACTACAACTGAGATAAAGCAGTATACAGGACTCATTCGAATCAATGGTTTGTCTATGTAATGCAGAACAGGACAGGTCCTCCAGAGCAAGAGAGATATGTTCTTTTGTGGCCAAGAGATGTGAGTTTTTCTCAAACCAAGATGTGCCTATCTGAATCCTCTGAAAGAGCTTGAACTTGTGAACTAGGTACACACAGGGGTGTAACTACCATTGCGGCAGACCATGCGACTGCTATGGGGCCCAGGGCAAGAGGAGGCCCAGTCTTAGTTGGGATTATCTCCTCTTCTACTGGGGTTGAAAATTTGGTCAGGACTCTACCCTCTAAAGGAACAACTTTTAGCAAATGAGTCAGTGGAAAAATAGCCCAAGGGTCATTGAAAGGGGTTTAGGCAGAAACCTTTCTGTCCCGTGTGGGGGCCTGGTTTGATCATTGCTATGGGGCCCTTACTTCTCTATGTATGCTACTGGGAACACAAAATATTTTTGCTCTAAGTACTGTACTGATAGCCCCTTTTTCATAGAGAAGGTTGTTGGAAACTGTTCCTACCATACTTTTGCTCTATCTGCTGATTGACTGGTACTAGTATTTATTTAGGGTGTTGGTGAAAGGTGAGAGTTGCAAGTCTAGACCTCAAGAACTCTTCTGCCCATTTCTCCAGCTGTGACTCTCCCACTGCGCATCTACAAACCAGACATGGAATGCATTGAGAAGACTCCCATGCATGCGTGCCTAATGGTGAGAAGTCCAGGAGAAGTCCTTTCTTTGCATGGCTAGTTTGTGCAGATGAGCATTGACATACAAATTACCGATTTGCAGTCAGCGGCAGGTGTTCTGTAGATGTATTACTGTACTTAATAGGGCTTGCTGGAGAGGAATGATTCCCTTTAAATTGGCTTTCTGACTGGATGTATGACAAGATTGGTTGGATCATGTGACAAGCTCTACACATCTATTCAGTCAAGTTTATGTTGTGCAGTCCACCTTGTACATCACAATAGATGTGATTTGAACAGGGATTCCTCTCCCATCAACTGATGTGTACAGAAAATCAATAAATGACTCTTTGAAATGACAGACTGTACTCCAATGTGTCCTGTGACAAGTAGAAATCAAAATCAACTTGTCACAATCTTCTTTTGTGCTGCACTGGTTATGGGAATTTCATTTTTATATAGAGATGACAGCAATTTATTTAGATGCATAAGAATAAACTTCATTATGTGTGACAGTATATGCTTAACAGTAAATACCTCTGATTCTGAACAGGGCATGATATCACATTGTGCAATGAAAAGCTAAGGCATGATGTAATTCGCATACAAATTATAGACAATACTTCTATTGTCTCTTCTGGGACAAATGTATTCTCCATACGGAAAGATAAATGTCTTGCTTATGCTAAACATATAGAATGACATTGAATTAAATGGGACAAATTGAAGGGTAATGTAAGCTATAATGATCATAAAAACATTGAAGAAGTTGGTATTATTGGGGCTCCATGAGCTTGGCTTCACATCAATTCCCAAAATGAAACTGCTTTGTGCGGAACATGGCAAAGTCCTTTGGATTAGAGATTTTTTTTCATTCCAACATGTATCAAATTTCCCTTACTCATAACCAGGGGCGCACCATCAATTAGGCAAGGTGAGGTGACTGCCTCAAGCGGCACCACCTAGGAACAAGTGGGGGACTTTTGTGCGGAAATTGACCTGCCGTCCGGATTTTGAAATCCACAGCCTCAATTCTTTGTGTGGATTTCATCCTTTTCAATGCAAGGGTGAGATCTGCAGCAAAACAGCATCAAATCCGCAATACAAACCGCAAGTAACACATGCAGTTTTTGGTGCAAAAATGCACAAAAATCTGCGTGGAAATTCATGTGGAGTTTCTGCAAGGCAGCCCGCACCCATGTGCAGGCACCCTAAAGGATATTACCAACTGATAAACACAATTTTTGTCGTGTGCACTGTTGTCAGCTGTTGCACAGAGTGCAAGTAATGTCATAACACGAGCAATATCAAGTCTCAAATTAATAAGCAATCATTTTCAATTTATGTTGTATACTTTTATTTCCTAACATACCATTAATCATATTTTATATTATGTTTCTGAAAGGACATAAGTCATATCATTATGTTGTAACAACTGTTATATTTGTTTTTGTAGACAGTAGTAAAGATATTAAAAAGAAATGCATCATTCGTTTAGAAGTGAGGCACAGGTCATGAAGCTAATTTCGGCTTTAGCTGGCCTTTGCACAAGAATATTAATACACAGCTGAAATGGCCAAACTGAGCTAAAAATTCAAAAACATTTGCAGCCTACAGTGCTGGTAGTACATTGTATCACTGACATTAATTGCTTACCATACTAAAGTATCATAAATTTGTCATCCACCTGCTATGTTGTATAGAGAACTTTTCTGTTCTCTATACAACTGGCAACATTCACAGCTTTGCAAGGCACTATTTCCATTTGGGCTTGCCCTGGGGTAATCCGAATGTTTCCCAGGTTTGATCATCTCTTGATACTTCCCCAAGTAAATCTGTTTGGTTGCAGACAGTATCATCCTGCATTTCAGCCTGGGCTGCTTTCAGGTAATCTTGGCAATTTTCCAGGTCAATACATCTGGGGCTCAGGTTTGGGCCTCCATGGGATGGTCATACAGTTGAATTACTATGGCTGGACACAGCAGCTAATAGCTCCCTGTCCCACCCTTTACTCTCCTAAGCCACAGGCCACTTTTGGGGGAAGGTAGTAATGAAATACCATGTGGGGGCATAATAACTACAGAAGGGCACTAGTTCTAGGGCGACTACAGGGTAGTAACATAAATAATGGGGACACTGCAAGGGTCACTGTAAGTACTGGAGGCAATACAGGGTTCATTATAATACTGGGAGCACTGCAGAGGGCATTATACCTACAGGGGCAGTACAGAAGGGCAATATAACTGTTAGGGGCACTACAGGGGGCATTATACCTATTGGGGCACTAAAGGAGTCTATTATACATACTGGGATTATTATAGCAGGCATTATACTTACTGGGAGCACTGTAGGGGGCCATTATGACTATTGGGCTGCTATAGAGTGCATTATACTTACTAGGTGTGCTATAGGGGGCATTATACTTTCTGGGGACACTGTAGGGAACATTATACTTACTGGGGGCATTATACCTACTGGTGGCACTATAGGGGGTTATTATAATTACTGGGGGCACTATAGGGGCATTATAACTACAGGGGGCATTATATGGGCATTATAACTAGTGGGAGTACTGTTGGCAGCATTATAACTATTGGGTCACTATAAAGGACCATTATAACTACTGGGGCACTACAGGTGGTCATTATAATTATCGGTGGCATTATATCTACTGGAAGTTCTAGAGGAGGCATTATAACTACTGGGGCACTATGGGGAATTATAGCTACTGGAGGCATTATGGGACATTGTTATTATTGGGCAAAATATGCATTTAGCATTGGGGCTGGGGGTTGGATCGAAAATGTAACACACATGCATTTGGGCTTGGGCCCTGACTCTTTTGAGACCCTAGCAATGCCCTTGGTCAAGGGCTCCTGTTTTCCAAGGGGCTTTGGGACAGGAATCTCAGGAGAAAACTTAAACCACTCAGTATTGCTTAGGCTTAGTTCACACTTCAGTTATTTGGTCAGTTATTTCCATCAGTTATTATGAGCCAAAACCAGTAGTAATGCCTATTCAGAGATCAGTTGTAATGGAAAGATTTGCACCTACTCTGTGTTTTTGAACCACACCTGGTTTTGGCTCACAATAACGGATGGAAATAAATGACCAAATAAGTGAAGTGTGAACTTGTCCTTAGCTGTGTATTACAGAATTATTAGGGAATTCAATTTATTATCATTTTAAAACTATATGGCACTATTATGTGTGCTCTTTAAGGGTATATTTTTTTGTCTGTTGTATATTATTTAGGGACTATATGTTGGTAATATGTGAGCTATATATATATGGAATTATTCTATTGGCAGTATTATGTAAGTGGAACATGAAAAACTGTCATATTGTGGGCTAATTTGTGTGTTGCCTACAGCCTTATTTTTTCTGGAACCATCATTGATTCCAGTTCTTAATTCTGGCAACTCATTGGCCTACCTTTTGGTGAAAGCAGAGAAATGATGCCATTTTGTTAGGGTAGTTCAGCTTTTTGGTAAATCAGTGAATATGTAATATAATACTTCTAGTATATACCTGTCCCCCGGATTGGACTGTACAATTACTGCACAATTCCCAAGTATATACTGGTAAATATAGGTTCACCCAAGGCGAAAGAATCTATTCTTTTGGCGCCTTGAATGTAACTGTATTCTGAACTGAATATGCTAACATGTATTGTTGCCTTTAATACTTGTTGAAGAAAGACACAATTCACTACAAATATCTAATAAGCGAGATTTAATGCATCAAAAAGGGAACTCCCAGAAGTATTTTGTACAGAGGATCTTTCATTATCTGTTACAAATAAGTTTCTTGACAAATCGATCTGCAGTAGTCTCTTATGAAATTGTGTTTTGTTTCAGCAGCGTAACGTGTTTTTAACCAGATGAAAAAATGCTATATTTCAAAAACTGTACATTCTTCATAAAAATACATCAGATACACAGTGTCTATTAGAGAATTGACAGTAAGAACCAGAGAGAATAGAAAAAAATTATAGTCCGACCCTTGGCCCCAAATCATCATGATGTGTGTTGTACATACCCAGGGGCGCAGCTAAAGGCTCATGGGCCCTGGTGAAAGAGTTCAGCTTGGGCTCCCTTCCCTTAGTGATCTGTATGTCTTCTTATGCGGCACAAGGTTCTTTGGGCCCCCTCAGGCTCCTGGGCCCGGTAGCAACTTCTACCTCTGCACCCCCTATAGCTACGCCCCTGTACATACCATACCATACCTGCTGTGGAACATTTATGGATAGTAAACCACACATAACTTGAATGGTGGTTCAGATTTTAATCCCACTGCATGTCAATATATGTGAATTTCACGTGTTGTAATGCAGTGGGTGAAATCTGATGCAAACATGCAGTATTTATGCTACGAATCACACAATAAAATCTGCACCATTTGGTTCCTGTCTAATTTGCAAGAGCTCTTTTTTCTTTCTTTTTTTTCATTTTGCCTAATTACATTCCAATTGCCACAATCTCTTATGGACATTTTCCATTGGAAAATAAAAAAAGCTGCCTAAAGACATATAACTTAGGTTTCAACTTTTAATTTTTGATTCCTATATTGTTTAATGTTTATAATTTTTTATATTTTTTTCATTTGAGTGACTTATTAAACAACTTTTTTTAATTTTATGATATATCTATGAATACCTACAAGTGCAAAACTGCCTTAAAGGGAACCTGTCAGCTCCGAAACACCCCCTGAGCTAGATTAAGCGTTGTATAGTGTAAGTGGTGCTGAATCCGATTATGTAAGTTTTATCTTCATACTCACTTCCATTCTGATGTTGTGCTCCCACAAACCAGCAGTAAAATGCACTCACTGGACTCCAGTGCTCACTCACATAATGGAGAGGACTCAAAGAAGAGTCCTCTTAATGCATTTTACTGCTGGTTTGTGGGAGCACAGCGTCAGAATGGAAGTGAGTATGAAGATAAAACTTACATATTTGGATTCAGCATCACTTACACTATACACCGCTTACTCTAGTTCAGGGGGTGTTTTGGAGCTGACAGGTTCCCTTTAAAGGGGTATTCTCATCTTAGACAATGGGGGCATATCGCTAGGATATGCCCCCATTGTCTTATAGGTGCGGGTCCCACCGCTGGGACCCGCACCTATATCCAGAACGGAGCGGGGAGCGCTGCGCCTGGAGGACCCCGGGTTTCCGGGGGTCCGGCCACCACCAGGCGCAGCTCCCCGCTGCGCTCATAGAAATAAATGGGAGCGCAGCGTGCAAGCGCGGCCACTGCTTCCATTCATTTCTATGGAGCCGACGATCAGAATTATGACAGAAGCATAACTATAAATAGTTACGATAAAACATGAAAGGTTTGATTTGAAGGGACTCTTCCACAATTTTTTTAAATCACATATTAACAATCTATATGTTAATATGTTAAGCTTTTTTTTTTTAAATAAAAATCAGGGGGATGTTTTTTTTGAAGCCCCTCAATGTCTTCTACTTCTTGTTCTGGCTTTTTAACTTCCACCCTGCTTGGATTTTTAGCACAGCCAGTAATCTCACTCAAAGGGGTTGTCTCACTTTACCCAATGACATTTATCATGTATATAAAGTTAACACAAGGCACTTACTAATGTAATGTGATTATTCATATTGCTTCATTTGCTGACTTGATTCAATTTTCCATCACATTATACTCTGCTTATATCCAGGGGTTATGACCACCCTGTAATCCAGCAGCAGTGGCCGTGCTTGGACACTATAGTAAAAAGGACTGGCCTATGCACACTCCAGCGATTCCGGCCACCAGGGAGGCTGAGGCTTTTTCCTATAGTGTACAAGCACGACCATCGCTGCTGGATTGCAGGATGGTCGTAAACCCTGGATATAAGAAGTGTATAATGTGATGGAAAAATCAATCAAGCCAGCAATATAGACAATCATGATACATTAGTAAGTGGCTTGTATTAAACTTATCTACATGACAAATGCTGTTGAAGTGAGACAACCTTTTTAACTCTCTCAGTAAGGCTGTCACTGTGACTAAAGAGAGTGTCACTGAATTAGAGCATCACACATATCACTGATAAGTGCAATGCTCTACCTAAGCCTAAAAAAAGAACAACAGAGCTGTCATACTGCCATCCCAATTCTGTGCCTACTATAGTAATAAGTATTACTTTACAGGTAATAGCTTCCTCTCACAGCAGCAGTAAACTGCCACAGATTACTTACCTAAGAGGTCTTATAATTTATGTTGACTGCTACAGAAGGACAATAGTTAGTGTTTAACTTTGAATTACATAGTACAGTCGAAATAGAAAGTAAAAGCAGCCAAAAATGGTAAAAAGTATTTCTATAAATACTTAATTAAAAAATAATAATCCCTTTAAGGGCTAATCACTGCTGTGTCAAATAGATCCAGTTTTACATGTTTCCGTTGTAGAAATACATAGAGAAAAAAGTTTGTAAACCGCAAGGTAAATAATGTGAAACAAATGACCATCTGTACTTTGAATTCTGAGATTTCCAGATGGGCAGCACAAATATAAAGTGTGTCACTTTTAGGGCACAGCAAGAAAATAATTTCTACCCAATTTTCTCACAGCAGCCTTGAGGCAGTGTACTTTACTGCTAACCATATGGAGCACAGACATGATGGGATCAGGACATTAGTTCAGCTTGTGTAAGTATATAAAATGTTACAAGCCTGTTAACCTATTAATGGAAATTAGAAGAGAAATATGGCTGTTGAATACTTGATCTCTCTCAATAGATAGCAATAAATTAATAAGCTATATGCTGTAAATAAGCCAAATAACTTCAAATGAAAAAGTGGTTCTAGTAAAATATTACTCAGTATGTACATAATACTATTGCAAAATCATTTTGCCTAATAGAGATCAGTCAGGCATAAATGTCAGCTCAATTTCGAAAGGTAAACGTGTGAAATTTGAACTTTTGCAACTCTTTGAGCTTATTGTCATGAGAGCAGTGTCAATAATACATAATACATACATAATAAAATAGAAATATACCGTGTATAAGAACTTGTTTTCCAAGCCTTCAGAAGAGTCATCTTTGGCATTTTCTTCCCAGACCTAATAAAATCCTTCAATGCAATTTGCACCGCCATAAGAGTAAACTGACACATGGCAGATTTAGAAATGAAACATCAGTTTCATTCATCTGAATAAGAATTGTTTCGCCAGCCAGCCCCATTCAAATTAATGGAAAAGTTGCAAAAACACAAATCTGCCCAGTGTAAATACACCTTCAGGACACATGATAGAAAGCAGTCATGTTTGATGTACAGGCGCTGCAAAGTATCATTGTTCAAGAGCATCCCTACACCATCCTCTCCTAAAAAACATTGTTAAAAATTCTAATTAATCTCTATGACAACCCCAATGTAGCCAAAATTATCCTCCCAAAAAGACAGTCACCTAGTGAGAGCAGAATTACTGTACCCTGGTGCCTGAATGAACAATCTACCAAAATACAGTGCTTTGAGAAATAATTCATACCACGTTTTTTCACGTTATACCCACAAACTTAAATCTATTTTTGGGGGATTTCATGTCATAGACCAACACAAAATAGCAAGCTCGTGTGAAGTGAAAAGAAAATGATAAATGGGTTTCAAAATTTTTGATAAATAAAAATCTGGAAAGTGTGGCGTGCATTTGTATTCGGCCCCCCTGAGTCAATACTTTGTAGGACCACCTTTCACTGCAATTACAGCTGCAAGTCTTTTGGGGTATCTCTCTACCAGCTTTTCACATCTAGAGGCTGACATTTTTGCCCATTCTTCTGTGCAAAATTACTCAAACTCAGTCAGATTGGATGGAGAGCTTCTGTGAACTGCAACTTTCAAGTCTTGCCACAGATTCTCAATAGGATTTAGGTCTGGACTTTGGCCCACTCTAATACATGAATATGATTTGATCTAAACCATTCCATTATAGCTCTGGCTGTGTTTTTAGGGTTGTTATCCTGCTGAAAGTTGAACCTCCGGACCAGTCTTGTCTTTTGAAGCCTCTACAAGCTTTTCCTCCAGGATTGCCCTGTATTTAGCTTCATTCATCTTCCCATCAATTCTGACCAGCTTCACAGTCTCTCGCTTGCATTTAGGCAGAAAAGTTCAACTTTGGTCTCTTCTGTCCAGAGCACCTTCTTCCACATGTTTATTGTGTCCCGTACATGGCTTGTGGCTAACTGCAAACGGGACTTCTTATGGCTTGCATTAACAAATGTTTTTTATTTAGGAGTATCAGAGTACAGGGGGATGAATACAAATGCATGCCACACACAACCATGTATCATTTTCTTTTCATCTCACATATATGTACTTGCTACTTTGTGTTGGTCTATCACATAAAATCCCAATTAAATACATTTAATGTGGGTGTAACGTGAAAAAAATGTGGAAACATTTAAGGGGTATGAATACTTTTTCAAGGCACTGTATGAAGGGATACAACCCCCACTAGGAAAACTAGTAAAACTAGGAATTGAAGTAAAGCTAGACTTTAAACCCTGTAAAATCTATGAAGTCAGTTACATTGGCTGTCTCTCTGCTTTTCCAAGAACAGAAATGGCTGATGGGCTAATATGAAATGTTAACAACTTAACATGACTCCATGGTGCATGAAAAAAAAATACTGGGGAAAAAATTAATAGGGGAAGGAACCACAGTACCTGGTGCCCTCCTTTTCTTTTTGTAGCTGCAGACCTTCAATTCCCAGGCTCCTCTTTTGTCCAAGATGGCCGCACTGCCTGATGCATACTGTGCATTTGGTCATGCTGGCCAGTCCAAGAGCAAGGCTGAATAGGTAGGACGTGTCAGTGTGCATGATGCATCAGATAGTTTGAGAAGCATTGCAGCCATATTGGGTAGCAGAAGAGGAGACGGAGAACTGATGGATCTGTAGGTAAAAAGCAGGTCACCATGTAAGTGTTCTGTTCATTCTCCCATTAATGTGATTTTTTTTGTTGAATTGTAGGGTCAATTTAACAGAGGCAGCCAACTAAAGTACTTTTACTGATATTTTTTTATTTTATAGGGTAATAATGATTCAAATTATACACAGCTATCAAAGTGGAGTTCTCATTTACTTCCTGGAAAAGTGACAGTTGCCTGACTGAAATGAGATCTTCAAAGACATGCCGCTAAAAGTCACTGCAACAATATAAACAAGCCATTACAATTTTTCTTCTAGAACATGGCAGAGAGAGAGGTGATGCAATTACTGAAGATGAATGAGCGGTTTCAGTAAATAAGTGATTGGATTTGCTGAACGGAAGCTAATTTGTGAATTTGCTATGGTGCACAGTATGATCTTCACTGCTAGACAGCTAGTCAGATGGCAGAAAAAGTGATCGCTTTACCTCATTATATTTGAATGTATGTTAATTCTCAGTTTATCATTCACTCATCTGACAGCTATTGAATTTATGACCAGTTTAGATGTAGAAGATGAATCTCACAAACAGGAAAGCAACCTATGATATACCAAGTGATTTGATTTTGGAGCGGAGATAAAAGTCTTGCTTCAAAAATCTTCCCCTGAGCGGAAGTCTATAGTCTTCCGTTCGGCTCAGTTATGTGCCGAATCCGTCCTTTCCGTTCTCCTCCTCCTTAATGGAGCAGGAGAACGGAAAGCCTGAACGGTGATGTGAACAAAGCCTTAGACTGCCACCAGGGATGGTCCACTGCTGAGCCTCTAGAGTCCCGTTGACGTCTTTAGGTCCTCAGTGGAAGCCCTAGGGCAATTTGTTATCTCATGCTGTAAATCAACCCTGTTTAAACAGTAAAACGTAAAGGGGTTTACAATTATTAGACGTTATCCGTTATCTACAAGCTAGAGGTTAATGATTAGATTGTTGGGGGTAGACTGCTGTGAACCTCACCAATCAGATGAATAAGTGCTAGTTCCCCTAAATGAATGGAGATCAAGCATGAGCCTCTATAGGACTGCTGGAAATAGATGAGTGCTATAATCCAGCAATCCCAAAGAGAATGAATGGTGAAGTATGGGGCATGCCCGATCTGCAGCTCCGTTCATTTTGGCATACGGGGCACCTGTTCTTGTGATTGGTCGGGGTCCCAGCTGTTGGACCCCCACCAATCAAATGTTAATCCCTATCCTTTTGGATTTGGGATATCTTCTTATTGGGGGTACCAGCGTTTACCAGTTCTCCTGCACCCAGAGCCCTGGCCTAGTAACCATGGGAACCAGATGCTGATGGCACTGCCTGCTCGCGATTGTGGCAACTGGCGTTCCAAGCATTACAATTGAATTTACTACATCTTGTTTTGAAAAATGGGAAAAGATTATTTGTAGGGTAAAATTGAAAAATAAAAATGCAATACTGCCATTGATTTTTGAGTTGTGATTTGATGACAAACGTATTCTATGTAATAATCAATCATTTCGGGGGAGGGTGGGCGACTCACTTATATAGCGCTGATATATTCCACAGAGCTTTACAGCATTAGTCACCAATAGGGCTCACAATCTAAGGTCCCTATATGTATATTTTTGGAGTGTGGGAGGAAACCGGAGGAAATTCACGCAAACGCAGGGAGAACATACAAACTCCATGCAGATGATGCCCTGGTTGGATTCAAACCCAGAACCCAGCGCTGCAAGGCAACAGTGCCAACCACTGAGCCACTGTGCTGTCCTTTCCCTTTTTTTAATACTTTTATATTTTAAAACTTTAGTCATTTTACACTGGGTAAGGGAGTGATTTGGATTTTATAATATTTTAAAAAAAAACACTTTTTTTTAATTTTGGTTCCTGTAGGAGACTTGAACATGCAATCTTTTGATCACATACAATAGACTGTGAAAGTTTACTGTTGCAGTCTATGGAGATTCGCATACTTCCTATTGAGCCCTGCCACAGGCTGGGCCTCACAGGAAGTTTACAATGGTAGTACTGGGAGCCTTTTCATTGCCCCAGACTGCCATAGAAACTGATCGGCATCCTATTATTTAGCCGAGGGAGGATGATCAGAATTCAGACTAGCCTCTTAGATGTCAACTACGGTATCTGAGGGGTCAAATGATTGGCATCAGAGTTATCTCTGATCCCGGTCACTGCAGGTGCGTATCAGCTACATTACACAGATCTGTGTGCTGAAAGGGGTTAAGTAAAAAATTGTCTGACAAATTTATAAAGTTTAAAGGCAGAAAATGGCATCTTGGAATAAATTTGGTGCGTTCCATTCTGACAATCTTGTGTTTTACACTGGCATTTGAAACATAAATCTCCTCCAAAATTTCCGCATACAAATGAAGATTTCAGACAGACATCCTGGTAACTGATTATTTGGATGACCCTCTGTTTGGGGGCAGAGATGGTAAAAAATTATGAGCCGTAGGGCTCGTTCACACGACCGTATTTTTCTTTCCGTGTCCGTTCCGTATTTTTGTGGACCGTATGCGGAACCATTCATTTCAATGGGTCCGGAAAAAAAATGGAAGGTCTTCCGTGTGCATTCCGTTTCCGTATGTCCGTATTTCCGTTCCGCAAGATTATAAGTCTTGTCCTATTATAATCCGCATCACGAACAACGATAATACTGTTCTATTAGGGGCCATTCCGCAAAATACGGAATGCACATGGATGTGATCCATATTTTTTGCGGATCAGTTTTTTGCGGACCACAAAAAACATATGGTCGTTTGAACGATCCCTTAGGCTGGGTTCATGTTTTTGTCTTCTGTTTATCATATAAAAAAAGTATAAGTTAAATAGATGCCTTCAACGGACACCATACAGTAAAATCTGTCACCATAGAGTTCCTTAGTAAAAAAAAAAGTCTGTATGTTAAAGTATACATTTTTTCCCTTCACAGTAGTTAAACCCTCAACGTGCCCCTTCACAGTAGTTATGCCCACATTGTGCCTCCTCACAGTAGTAATGCCCTCAATGCGCCCCTTCACAGTAGTTATGCCCACATTGTGCTCCCTTCACAGTAGTAATGCCCTCTCTGTGACACTTTAACAAATGTTATGCCCCTTCACAGTAGTAATGCCCTGTGCCCCCTTCAAAGTAGTAATGCCCTGTGGGTGTGTCTTCACAGTAGTTATGCCTTCTCTGTGCCTTCTTGACAGTACTAATACCTCTCTGTTTCCCTTCACAGTAGTAATGCCCTCTCTGTGCCCCCTTCATAGTGGTACTACCCACTCGGTTCTCCATTCACAGTTGTAATGCTTACATTGTCCCCTTCAGTGTTAATAAAATTAAAAAAACTCACTACTCACCTTGTCCCGTTCCTGATGATCAGATCACTTCCAGCACTCCCCTGTAGGCACAGATCTCGCTGCAGCACTGTGTTAGAGGAGTGCACAGGCAGATTCCTGGGCTTCTGCTACACAGTCCAGCAGTGCGATCTGTGTCTGCAAGGCTGAATGGTGGAGCAGGGAGCATACAGAGGGAAGAAGCGTAGGCAGCTGCGTGGTCAGTAAGAGAAAGGACCGCCACCTCCCCTGAACTATAGCAATGAGTGCTTCCATCTGTATCATGCACTGTGGGGACATAGGGAAATGTTCTACTGAAGTTGCCAATCCCTTTAAATGAGGGGAAAGGTATCAGAAAAGTTTTGAAAGTAAGAGTGGGAAGAGAGGTCATAAAAAAGAGAGGTTGTGCTTTAATGTGAAAAAAATGTATATATTCTCTATATGATATTCTGGTTACTCAGAAAGACCTCATGTATATCGTGATAGTAAAACATTTTCTGCTTCATAATTTGGAGCCAGTGTTCATCCACTTTCATACAGTCAGTGTTTGATCAGTGTTTGTTAAGTAATTTTCATCAGTGATTGTGAGCCAAAACTAGGAGAGGAAGCTCCACAGAGATAAGGTATAATGGAAAGACATATACTGGGGCCAATGAATTAATAATTAGAGATGAGCGAGTAGTGTTCGATCGAGCTGGTATTCGATCGAATACTACGATATTCGGCACACTCGATTTCAATCGAGTATAACGGCGATGGCGCACTTAGAATTCGTTTCCCCTCCCACCTTCCCTGGCGCTCTTTTTCCACCAATCAACATGCAGGGGGGGTATGACAGGCACGCTGAGCACGCTGGCAGCGCGAAAACAGCGTCTACATGCATTGGCTGGAAAAACCATGTGACCTCGAATATTAAAAACTCAGCTCTTCCTGCTCGTACGCATATGCTGCGTGAACTTAGTCAGGGACAGAGGCTGGAGAAGGGAGAGACAGATTTTAGCTGTTGGACAGGCAGGAGCGTGAATAAAAGCCCTTATCAGGGCTACTACAGTGGACTTCAGTGATAGCTTTACTACAATATAGACTTTACAGAGAACGGCTGCTGTATTCAGGGATAGCTGCTGGAGTAGGGACAGAGAGAGGCATTAGTGGTGTATTAGGTGCTCTGCTACATACCAAACTATATTTGGCACTACTGCTGTGTACCTTGAAATATACAATATCTAGGCCTTTTAATTGGCAACTGTACTGTGCGTTCTCTTGCTAAATAATTTCACATACCTGGTGTAAATACCCACCGTCTGTTCAGTTAGTACACGGCTGTGTACTTTGAAATATACAATATCTAGGCATTTTAATAGGCCACTGTACTGTGCGTTCTCTTGCTAAATTATCTCACATACCTGGTGTAAATACCCACCGTCTGTTCAGTTACTACACGGCTTTGTACTTTGAAATATACAATATCTAGGCATTTTAATAGGCCACTGTACTGTGCGTTCTCTTGCTAAATTATCTCACATACCTGGTGTTAATACCCACCGTCTGTTCAGTTAGTACACGGCTGTGTACTTTGAAATATACAATATCTAGGCATTTTAATAGGCCACTGTACTGTGCGTTCTCTTGTTAAATTATCTCACATACCTGGTGTAAATACCCACCGTCTGTTCAGTTACTACACGGCTGTGTACTTTGAAATATACAATATCTAGGCATTTTAATAGGCCACTGTACTGTGCGTTCTCTTGTTAAATTATCTCACATACCTGGTGTAAATACCCACCGTCTGTTCAGTTACTACACGGCTTTGTACTTTGAAATATACAATATCTAGGCCATTTAATAGGCCACTGTACTGTGCGTTCTCTTGTTAAATTATCTCACATACCTGGTGTAAATACCCACCGTCTGTTCAGTTACTACACGGCTTTGTACTTTGAAATATACAATATCTAGGCCATTTAATAGGCCACTGTACTGTGCGTTTTCTTGTTAAATTATCTCACATACCTGGTGTACATACCCACCGTCTGTTCAGTTAGTACACGGCTGTGTACTTTGAAATATACAATATCTAGGCATTTTAATAGGCCACTGTACTGTGCGTTCTCTTGCTAAATTATCTCACATACCTGGTGTTAATACCCACCGTCTGTTCAGTTAGTACACGGCTGTGTACTTTGAAATATACAATATCTAGGCATTTTAATAGGCCACTGTACTGTGCGTTCTCTTGCTAAATTATCTCACATACCTGGTGTAAATACCCACCGTCTGTTCAGTTACTACACGGCTTTGTACTTTGAAATATACAATATCTAGGCCATTTAATAGGCCACTGTACTGTGCGTTTTCTTGTTAAATTATCTCACATACCTGGTGTACATACCCACCGTCTGTTCAGTTACTACACGGCTTTGTACTTTGAAATATACAATATCTAGGCATTTTAATAGGCCACTGTACTGTGCGTTCTCTTGCTAAATTATCTCACATACCTGGTGTTAATACCCACCGTCTGTTCAGTTAGTACACGGCTGTGTACTTTGAAATATACAATATCTAGGCATTTTAATAGGCCACTGTACTGTGCGTTCTCTTGCTAAATTATCTCACATACCTGGTGTAAATACCCACCGTCTGTTCAGTTACTACACGGCTTTGTACTTTGAAATATACAATATCTAGGCATTTTAATAGGCCACTGTACTGTGCGTTCTCTTGCTAAATTATCTCACATACCTGGTGTTAATACCCACCGTCTGTTCAGTTACTACACGGCTGTGTACTTTGAAATATACAATATCTAGGCATTTTAATAGGCCACTGTACTGTGCGTTCTCTTGTTAAATTATCTCACATACCTGGTGTAAATACCCACCGTCTGTTCAGTTACTACACGGCTGTGTACTTTGAAATATACAATATCTAGGCATTTTAATAGGCCACTGTACTGTGCGTTCTCTTGTTAAATTATCTCACATACCTGGTGTAAATACCCACCGTCTGTTCAGTTACTACACGGCTTTGTACTTTGAAATATACAATATCTAGGCCATTTAATAGGCCACTGTACTGTGCGTTCTCTTGTTAAATTATCTCACATACCTGGTGTAAATACCCACCGTCTGTTCAGTTACTACACGGCTTTGTACTTTGAAATATACAATATCTAGGCCATTTAATAGGCCACTGTACTGTGCGTTTTCTTGTTAAATTATCTCACATACCTGGTGTACATACCCACCGTCTGTTCAGTTAGTACACGGCTGTGTACTTTGAAATATACAATATCTAGGCATTTTAATAGGCCACTGTACTGTGCGTTCTCTTGCTAAATTATCTCACATACCTGGTGTTAATACCCACCGTCTGTTCAGTTAGTACACGGCTGTGTACTTTGAAATATACAATATCTAGGCATTTTAATAGGCCACTGTACTGTGCGTTCTCTTGCTAAATTATCTCACATACCTGGTGTAAATACCCACCGTCTGTTCAGTTACTACACGGCTTTGTACTTTGAAATATACAATATCTAGGCCATTTAATAGGCCACTGTACTGTGCGTTTTCTTGTTAAATTATCTCACATACCTGGTGTACATACCCACCGTCTGTTCAGTTACTACACGGCTTTGTACTTTGAAATATACAATATCTAGGCATTTTAATAGGCCACTGTACTGTGCGTTCTCTTGCTAAATTATCTCACATACCTGGTGTTAATACCCACCGTCTGTTCAGTTAGTACACGGCTGTGTACTTTGAAATATACAATATCTAGGCATTTTAATAGGCCACTGTACTGTGCGTTCTCTTGCTAAATTATCTCACATACCTGGTGTAAATACCCACCGTCTGTTCAGTTACTACACGGCTTTGTACTTTGAAATATACAATATCTAGGCATTTTAATAGGCCACTGTACTGTGCGTTCTCTTGCTAAATTATCTCACATACCTGGTGTTAATACCCACCGTCTGTTCAGTTACTACACGGCTGTGTACTTTGAAATATACAATATCTAGGCATTTTAATAGGCCACTGTACTGTGCGTTCTCTTGTTAAATTATCTCACATACCTGGTGTAAATACCCACCGTCTGTTCAGTTACTACACGGCTGTGTACTTTGAAATATACAATATCTAGGCATTTTAATAGGCCACTGTACTGTGCGTTCTCTTGTTAAATTATCTCACATACCTGGTGTAAATACCCACCGTCTGTTCAGTTACTACACGGCTTTGTACTTTGAAATATACAATATCTAGGCCATTTAATAGGCCACTGTACTGTGCGTTCTCTTGTTAAATTATCTCACATACCTGGTGTAAATACCCACCGTCTGTTCAGTTACTACACGGCTTTGTACTTTGAAATATACAATATCTAGGCCATTTAATAGGCCACTGTACTGTGCGTTTTCTTGTTAAATTATCTCACATACCTGGTGTACATACCCACCGTCTGTTCAGTTAGTACACGGCTGTGTACTTTGAAATATACAATATCTAGGCATTTTAATAGGCCACTGTACTGTGCGTTCTCTTGCTAAATTATCTCACATACCTGGTGTTAATACCCACCGTCTGTTCAGTTAGTACACGGCTGTGTACTTTGAAATATACAATATCTAGGCATTTTAATAGGCCACTGTACTGTGCGTTCTCTTGCTAAATTATCTCACATACCTGGTGTAAATACCCACCGTCTGTTCAGTTACTACACGGCTTTGTACTTTGAAATATACAATATCTAGGCCATTTAATAGGCCACTGTACTGTGCGTTTTCTTGTTAAATTATCTCACATACCTGGTGTACATACCCACCGTCTGTTCAGTTACTACACGGCTTTGTACTTTGAAATATACAATATCTAGGCATTTTAATAGGCCACTGTACTGTGCGTTCTCTTGCTAAATTATCTCACATACCTGGTGTTAATACCCACCGTCTGTTCAGTTAGTACACGGCTGTGTACTTTGAAATATACAATATCTAGGCATTTTAATAGGCCACTGTACTGTGCGTTCTCTTGCTAAATTATCTCACATACCTGGTGTAAATACCCACCGTCTGTTCAGTTACTACACGGCTTTGTACTTTGAAATATACAATATCTAGGCATTTTAATAGGCCACTGTACTGTGCGTTCTCTTGCTAAATTATCTCACATACCTGGTGTTAATACCCACCGTCTGTTCAGTTACTACACGGCTGTGTACTTTGAAATATACAATATCTAGGCATTTTAATAGGCCACTGTACTGTGCGTTCTCTTGTTAAATTATCTCACATACCTGGTGTAAATACCCACCGTCTGTTCAGTTACTACACGGCTGTGTACTTTGAAATATACAATATCTAGGCATTTTAATAGGCCACTGTACTGTGCGTTCTCTTGTTAAATTATCTCACATACCTGGTGTAAATACCCACCGTCTGTTCAGTTACTACACGGCTTTGTACTTTGAAATATACAATATCTAGGCCATTTAATAGGCCACTGTACTGTGCGTTCTCTTGTTAAATTATCTCACATACCTGGTGTAAATACCCACCGTCTGTTCAGTTACTACACGGCTTTGTACTTTGAAATATACAATATCTAGGCCATTTAATAGGCCACTGTACTGTGCGTTCTCTTGTTAAATTATCTCACATACCTGGTGTAAATACCCACCGTCTGTTCAGTTACTACACGGCTTTGTACTTTGAAATATACAATATCTAGGCCATTTAATAGGCCACTGTACTGTGCGTTTTCTTGTTAAATTATCTCACATACCTGGTGTACATACCCACCGTCTGTTCAGTTAGTACACGGCTGTGTACTTTGAAATATACAATATCTAGGCATTTTAATAGGCCACTGTACTGTGCGTTCTCTTGCTAAATTATCTCACATACCTGGTGTTAATACCCACCGTCTGTTCAGTTAGTACACGGCTGTGTACTTTGAAATATACAATATCTAGGCCTTTTAATAGGCCACTGTACTGTGCGTTCTCTTGCTAAAGTATTTCACATACCTAATTATATACCCAAATATTGTATTTGCAACAAAAAAAAAATAAAATGCGGAGGGGGGCTAGCGGAATAGGACGTGGACGTGGACGAGGACGGGGGCGCGGAAATGCTGTTGGGGGCCTTGTTGAAGCCAGTGGGGATACAATGTGTGCTGGTGAGGATCAGCCAGGATCCCGCTCATCCAGAATCCCTGCCTTTATGGGACAGTTAAGCAGGGGGCGGGTTACACCGCTGTTGAGGCCTGAGCAGGTTGAACAGGTGGTGCAATGGATAGCCGATAGCGCTTCCACACAGTTGTCCACCAGCCAGTCATCCACACAGTCTCACTCTGACCCTCCTTCCTCCACACCTGGCCAACAGAGTCATCCCACCCTTGACCCCTCCCAGGAGCTCTTTTCGGGTCCTTTTTCAGATGTGCCGGAAGAATCCCAGGAGCTAGCAGAGGAATTTGTTTGTAGTGATGCCCAAACACTGGAGTTTTCGCCATCTCCTGCTGATGTGGACCCTGAGCCAGCATCTGTTATCATGAGCGATGATGATGATGAGACGCAGTTGCCATCAAGGGAGGCTGTTGGAATGTCCAGTGGGCAGGAGGAGGAGCAGAGTGAGGAAGTGGAAGAGGAGCTGGTGGATGACGAAATGACCGACCCCACTTGGCCAGGGGTGATGTCCAGCGAGGAAAGCAGTGGAGAGGTGGTGGTCTGCGCAGCACCGAAAAAGGCAGCAAGAGGCAGAGGGATGTCCACAGGCAGAGGGATGTCCACAGGCAGAGGGATGTCCACAGGCAGAGGCATGTCCACAGGCAGAGGGATGTCCACAGGCAGAGGGATGGCCACAGGCAGAGGACAGTTCAGACAGAGAAGTGAGGCCACAGCCAGCAGGGCCGAAGCTGTTCCCGCCAGCGGCCAGTCGCGCGAAGCTCCCCCATCGAGGCCTCGTACTTCTGTGGTGTGGAGATATTTTAATGTTTGTGCGGATGACAAACTGAGCGCGGTTTGCACACTCTGCCACTCAAAACTGAGTAGGGGCTCTGAGAAGAGCAATCTGACCACCTCAGGCATGCGGCGTCACTTGGAATTCAAGCACTGGGCTGAGTGGGAGAGAGCAAACGCAATACAAACTGCGCCCGGTCTTGCTGCCACTGCCTCTTCCCCTTTGTTGTGTGCTGCCACTGCGGTCCAGACCTCCAGCCAGGACACCTCCACATCTGCCTCTGCCTCTGCTACTTTGGGGCCTTCTCCTTCAGCCTCCCCTTCCCCCGCCCCTTCCCCCGCCTCTTCGCCTGCACCTTCACACTCCTCGTCCCAACAACTGTCCATCTCGCAGGCGTTCGACCGCAGGCGGAAGTACGCCTCGAGTCACCCCCAAGCCCAAGCCTTAAACTGCCACATCTCCAAACTGCTGGCCCTGGAGATGTTGCCGTTTAGGCTTGTGGAGACGCAGGCCTTCCGCGACCTGATGGCGGCTGCCGCACCTCGCTATTCCGTCCCTAGCCGCCACTACTTTTCCCGGAGTGCCGTCCCCGCCCTGCACCAGCACGTGTCGCGTAACATCAGGCGGGCCCTGAGGTACGCAGTCAGCGCAAAGGTCCACTTGACCACCGACTCATGGACAAGCGCTTGCGGCCAGGGACGATACATTTCTCTGACGGCACACTGGGTGAATGTAGTGGAGGCGGGGACGGGGTCGCAAACAGAGACGGCCTACCTACCACCCCCGCCCAAGATTGCCAGCATGGGTTCTGATAAACCCCCCTCCTCCTCCTCCTCCTCCTCCTCCTCCTGTGCCTTAACATCTCCCTCAGCCGCTAGCTGGAAGCGTTGCAGCACTGGCGCGGGGAGACGTCAGCAGGCGGTGCTAAAGCTCATCAGCTTGGGCGACAGGAAGCACAGCGCCCCAGAGGTGAGGGACGCCATATTGCAGCAGACGGAGATGTGGCTGTCGCCGCTGCAGCTAGGACCAGGCATGGTCGTGTGCGATAACGGCCGTAACCTGGTGGCGGCTCTGGAGCTTGCCGAACTCAATCACGTACCATGCCTGGCCCACGTTTTTAATCTGGTAGTCCAAAAATTTCTGAAGACTTACCCCAACCTGGCAGAGCTACTGGTGAAAGTGCGGCGCTTGTGCGCTCACTTTCGGAAGTCAACTGTAGCTGCTGCTAGCTTAAAAAAACTCCAGCAACGCCTCCATTTGCCTCAACATCGGCTGTTGTGCGACCTGCCGACTCGCTGGAATTCCACCTATTCCATGTTGGCCAGGGTGTGTGAGCAGCAGAGAGCATTGATGGAGTACCAGATTAATAATCCACGCGTGCCTCCAACTCAGCTCCCTCAGTTTGCCAACCACGAGTGGCCATGGATGGCAGACATATGCGATGTACTGCGTATCTTTGAGGAGTCCACCAAGAAGGTCAGCAGCGAGGACGCTATAGTGAGCGTAACCATTCCGCTCCTAGGCGTCCTTAAAGAATCGCTCATCGCAATAAGGGAGAACGCATTGCACGCAGAGGAGACGGGGGTAGGAGGAGACGCAACGGAGCTACACAGTCAGACCACACTTTTGTCTGCTTCACGGTGGCAGTTGCAGGAGGAGGAGGATGAGGAGGAGGACGACGTGGAGGTGGCTGTGGAAGAGGAGGAGGATGCTGGCGGCGAGGGTAGCAGTCAGGCTGTGTGCGTCCCATTGGTTCAGCGCGGATGGGGCGGAGAGGAGGCGGAAGAGGAAGAGGAGGAAATGGCAAGTGATCCTTCTGGTGGGGGCAGTGAGGTCATGCCTATTCAGAGTCTGGCACACATGGCTGACTTCATGCTGGGCTGCTTTTCCCGGGACACACGTGTTGTCCGGATAGTGGAGAACAAACTGTACTGGGTCTTCGCACTCCTGGACCCCCGGTATAAAGATAACGTCTCCTCTTTTATTCCGGTAGAGGAGAGGACGAATCGATTGCTGGAATACCAGAGGGAACTCGTGCAGAACATGATGGAGATTTTCCCACCCACCATCGCTGGCGGCAGAGAGGAGAGGGTCTCCCAGAGTCCCACAACATCCATCAGGCCCACAGCCACCAGGGGAACACTCTCCAAGGTGTGGGACACGTTCATGGCACCCCCTCGTGCAACTTCCATCACTGCGGGGCCCGCTATCAGCAGGAGGGACAAGTATCGGCGGATGTTGCGGGAGTACCTGGCAGACCGTAACCCTGTCCTCCCCGATCCCTCGGCGTCCTACACTTACTGGGTCTCCAAGTTGGACACGTGGCTGGAACTGTCCCTGTACGCCTTGGAGGTGCTTGCCTGCCCTGCCGCCAGCGTGCTATCAGAAAGGGTGTTCAGCGCAGCCGGGGGCATTATAACCGATAAGCGCAGCCGCCTGTCAACCGACAGTGCCGACAGGCTGACGCTAATCAAAATGAACAGCAAGTGGATTGACCCGGACTTTGCTTCTCCAACCGTGGAAAGCAGCCAAAAGTGAAGTGCCATCTGTATGAAGTGCCATTTCCTCCTCCACCTCCTCCTCCTCCTCCTCCTTTACCGCCGTAGAATTGCTCCGTAAATAAGAAAAATGTATATGTCTATGGCTCACCTCTTGGGCCTCCACAAAATGTTTAAGAGGTCTCACCTCTTGGGCCTACTCATAATTTTTAACCGGTCTCACCTCTTGGGCCTCAACATAATTTTTAACCGGTCTCACCTCTTGGGCCTCAACATAATTTTTAACCGGTCTCACCTCTTGGGCCTGCACAAAATGTTTAAGAGGTTTCAACCTCTTGGGCCCCCACAAAATGTTTAAGAGGTCTCACCTCTTGGGCCTCCTCATAATTTTTAACAGGTCTCACCTCTTGGGCCTACTCATAATTTTTAACCGGTCTCACCTCTTGGGCCTCAAAATAATTTTTAAGAGGTCTCACCTCTTGGGCCTCCTCATAATTTTTAACAGGTCTCACCTCTTGGGCCTCCACAAAATGTTTAACAGGTCTCACCTCTTGGGCCTCCACAAAATGTTTAACAGGTCTCACCTCTTGGGCCTCCACAAAATGTTTAACAGGTCTCACCTCTTGGGCCTCCACATAATTTTTAACAGGTCTCACCTCTTGGGCCTCCACAAAATGTTTAACAGGTCTCACCTATTGGGCCTCCACATAATTTTTAACGGGTCTCACCTCTTGGGTCTCCACAAAATGTTTAACAGGTCTCACCTATTGGGCCTCCACATAATTTTTAACGGGTCTCACCTCTTGGGTCTCCACAAAATGTTTAACAGGTCTCACCTCTTGGGCCTCCACAAAATGTTTAACAGGTCTCACCTCTTGGGCCTCCACATAATTTTTAACAGGTCTCACCTTTTGGGCCTCCACAAAAGGTTTAAGAGGTTAACAGTGGAAAGCAGCCAAAAGTGAAGTGCCATCTGTATGAAGTGCCATTTCCTCCTCCACCTCCTCCTCCTCCTCCTCCTTAACCGCCGTAGAATTGCTCCGTAAATAAGAAAAATGTATATATTTATGGCTCACCTCTTGGGCCTCCACAAAATGTTTAACAGGTCTCACCTCTTGGGCCTCCACATAATTTTTAACGGGTCTCACCTCTTGGGTCTCCACAAAATGTTTAACAGGTCTCACCTATTGGGCCTCCACATAATTTTTAACGGGTCTCACCTCTTGGGTCTCCACAAAATGTTTAACAGGTCTCACCTATTGGGCCTCCACATAATTTTTAACGGGTCTCACCTCTTGGGTCTCCACAAAATGTTTAACAGGTCTCACCTATTGGGCCTCCACATAATTTTTAACGGGTCTCACCTCTTGGGTCTCCACAAAATGTTTAACAGGTCTCACCTCTTGGGCCTCCACAAAATGTTTAACAGGTCTCACCTCTTGGGCCTCCACATAATTTTTAACAGGTCTCACCTTTTGGGCCTCCACAAAAGGTTTAAGAGGTTAACAGTGGAAAGCAGCCAAAAGTGAAGTGCCATCTGTATGAAGTGCCATTTCCTCCTCCACCTCCTCCTCCTCCTCCTCCTTAACCGCCGTAGAATTGCTCCGTAAATAAGAAAAATGTATATATTTATGGCTCACCTCTTGGGCCTCCACAAAATTTTTAACAGGTCTCACCTCTTGGGCATCCACATAATTATACTATAAAATATTAGGCCTTATAATTGGCAACTGTACTGTGCGTTCTCTTGCAAAATTCTTTAAATACCTGGTGTTAATACCCACCGTCTGAAAAGTTAGTACACGGCTGTGTACCTTGAACTCTAAAATATTAGGCCTTATAATTGGCAACTGTACTGTGCGTTCTCTTGCAAAATTATTTCACGGCTGTGAAGGCAAAATATTGTAACCAAAAAAAAATAAAATGCGGAGGGGGGCTAGCGGAATAGGACGTGGACGAGGACGGGGGCGCGGAAATGCTGTTGGGGGCCATAGTTGCTGGTTGAATTATCTGAGGTAAATGATTCTCCTTTAGACGACGCTTTCCCTTTGCATCGTTCTGCGATTAAACCATAAATAACTCTCTGCATATTTATACCAAATGCACCCAGTACGAAAAAAGTCATAGAAAGTTTCCAAACAGAGACTGGAAAACATCAGTAAGTTGAAAAAAACTGTTCGCTAAAAAAAAAAAAAAGTTAAAAATAAAAATGGCAGTTGATAGTATCGAGCTATTGTCACAGAGAGACGCGATTACAACACCTTCATTTACATTCAGTACATGTCTCAAGGCATTGGGAGAATGAAAACAGGCCACGGCTGGAGTATGAAATGTACCACCGCTTTGTACTGTCCGATACTGACCCGGTCCAGGGTGATGTCCAGCGAGGAAAGCAGTGGAGAGGTGGTGGTCTGCGCAGCACCGAAAAAGGCAGCAAGAGGCAGAGGGATGTCCACAGGCAGAGGAATGTCCACAGGCAGAGGGATGTCCACAGGCAGAGGCATGTCCACAGGCAGAGGGATGTCCACAGGCAGAGGGATGTCCACAGGCAGAGGGATGTCCACAGGCAGAGGGATGTCCACAGGCAGAGGACAGTTCAGACAGAGAAGTGAGGCCACAGCCAGCAGGGCCGAGCGTAACCATCCCGCTCCTATGCGTCCTTAAAGAATCCCTCATCGCAATAAGGGAGAACGCATTGCACACAGAGGAGACGGGGGCAGGAGGAGACGCAACGGAGCTACACAGTCAGACCACACTTTTGTCTGCTTCACGGTGGCAGTTGCAGGAGGAGGAGGATGAGGAGGAGGAGGACGACGTGGAGGTGGCTGTGGAAGAGGAGGAGGATGCTGGCGGCGAGGGTAGCAGTCAGGCTGTGCGCGTCCCATTGGTTCAGCGCGGATGGGGCGGAGAGGAGGCGGAAGAGGAAGAGGAGGAAATGGCAAGTGATCCTTCTGGTGGGGGCAGTGACGTCATACCTATTCAGAGTCTGGCACACATGGCTGACTTCATGCTGGGCTGCTTTTCCCGGGACACACGTGTTGTCCGGATAGTGGAGAACAAACTGTACTGGGTCTTCGCAATCCAAGTTGGACACGTGGCTGGAACTGTCCCTGTACGCCTTGGAGGTGCTTGCCTGCCCTGCCGCCAGCGTGCTATCAGAAAGGGTGTTCCGCGCTGCCGGGGGCATTATCACCGATAAGCGCAGCCGCCTGTCAACCGACAGTGCCGACAGGCTGACGCTAATCAAAATGAACAGCAAGTGGATTGACCCGGACTTTGCTTCTCCAACAGTGGAAAGCAGCCAAAAGTGAAGTGCCATGTGTATGAAGTGCCATTTCCTCCTCCACCTCCTCCTCCTCCTCCTTAACCGCCGTAGAATTGGTCCGTAAATCAGAAAAATTTTTATATTTATGGCTCACCTCTTGGGCCTCCACAAAATGTTTAAGAGGTCTCACCTCTTGGGCCTCCACATAATTTTTAAGAGGTCTCACCTCTTGGGCCTGCGCAAAATGTTTACGAGGTCTCACCTCTTGGGCCTCCACATAATTTTTAAGAGGTCTCCCCTCTTGGGCCTCCACATAATTTTTAATACGTCTCACCTCTTGGGCCTCCACAAAATGTTTAACAGGTCTCACCTCTTGGGCCTCCACATAATTTTTAACGGGTCTCCCCTCTTGGGCCTCCACATAATTTTTAATACGTCTCACCTCTTGGGCCTCCACAAAATCTTTAACAGGTCTCCCCTCTTGGGCCTCCACATAATTTTTAATACGTCTCACCTCTTGGGCCTCCACAAAATCTTTAACAGGTCTCACCTCTTGGGCCTCCACATAATTTTATCAAGGTCTCACCTCTTGGGCCTCCACAAAATGTTTAAGAGGTCTCACCTCTTGGGCCTCCACATAATTTTTAAGAGGTCTCACCTCTTGGGCCTCCACATAATTTTTAAGAGGTCTCACCTCTTGGGCCTCCACAAAATCTTTAACAGGTCTCCCCTCTTGGGCCTCCACATAATTTTTAATACGTCTCACCTCTTGGGCCTCCACAAAATCTTTAACAGGTCTCACCTCTTGGGCCTCCACATAATTTTTAAGAGGTCTCACCTCTTGGGCCTCCACATAATTTTTAAGAGGTCTCACCTCTTGGGCCTCCACATAATTTTTAAGAGGTCTCACCTCTTGGGCCTCCACATAATTTTTAAGAGGTCTCACCTCTTGGGCCTCCACATAATTTTTAACGGGTCTCCCCTCTTGGGCCTCCACATAATTTTTAATACGTCTCACCTCTTGGGCCTCCACAAAATCTTTAACAGGTCTCCCCTCTTGGGCCTCCACATAATTTTTAATACGTCTCACCTCTTGGGCCTCCACAAAATCTTTAACAGGTCTCACCTCTTGGGCCTCCACATAATTTTATCAAGGTCTCACCTCTTGGGCCTCCACAAAATGTTTAAGAGGTCTCACCTCTTGGGCCTCCACATAATTTTTAAGAGGTCTCACCTCTTGGGCCTCCACATAATTTTTAAGAGGTCTCACCTCTTGGGCCTCCACAAAATCTTTAACAGGTCTCCCCTCTTGGGCCTCCACATAATTTTTAATACGTCTCACCTCTTGGGCCTCCACAAAATCTTTAACAGGTCTCACCTCTTGGGCCTCCACATAATTTTTAATACGTCTCACCTCTTGGGCCTCCACAAAATGTTTAACAGGTCTCACCTCTTGGGCCTCCACATAATTTTTAACGGGTCTCCCCTCTTGGGCCTCCACATAATTTTTAATACGTCTCACCTCTTGGGCCTCCACAAAATCTTTAACAGGTCTCCCCTCTTGGGCCTCCACATAATTTTTAATACGTCTCACCTCTTGGGCCTCCACAAAATCTTTAACAGGTCTCACCTCTTGGGCCTCCACATAATTTTATCAAGGTCTCACCTCTTGGGCCTCCACAAAATGTTTAAGAGGTCTCACCTCTTGGGCCTCCACATAATTTTTAAGAGGTCTCACCTCTTGGGCCTCCACATAATTTTTAAGAGGTCTCACCTCTTGGGCCTCCACAAAATCTTTAACAGGTCTCCCCTCTTGGGCCTCCACATAATTTTTAATACGTCTCACCTCTTGGGCCTCCACAAAATCTTTAACAGGTCTCACCTCTTGGGCCTCCACATAATTTTTAAGAGGTCTCACCTCTTGGGCCTCCACATAATTTTTAAGAGGTCTCACCTCTTGGGCCTCCACATAATTTTTAAGAGGTCTCACCTCTTGGGCCTCCACATAATTTTTAACGGGTCTCCCCTCTTGGGCCTCCACATAATTTTTAATACGTCTCACCTCTTGGGCCTCCACAAAATGTTTAACAGGTCTCACCTCTTGGGCCTCCACATAATTTTTAAGAGGTCTCACCTCTTGGGCCTCCACATAATTTTTAAGAGGTGTCACCTCTTGGGCCGCCACAAAATTTTCCATGAGCCTCTGGCCAGCCCACGGCCTCTTCCTGCCTTTTGCGGTCCTACGCATCCCTCAACATCCCCACTGCTTTACCTGCTAGACATGACACTGGGCCAGGTCGGGTGACTGACATCTCAAGCGCCAACAATTTGGGCATTTTAAGGCTTCTGCATGTGTTTGAGTTGTTTTTACATTTTAAAGAAGACATGTCTGACCACATCTCACACACACACACAATGACAATTAGGGGTGGGGTCTATTTGCTTTCCCCTTTGCTTATGCCATCTGTGGTTGTCATAGGCAACGTGATTTTAAGGGGTGCAGAATTTTATCTTCTTTTTTGTCTAGTTTGGCTTGGGGTCCATGGCAATGTAGAGGAAAGAAGGTTTCCTTGTATGGTCTCACTTTACAGAGAGGTTAGATTGTCTTTGGAGTGTATTGTTGAGAGGCTGTGATAGTGGCGTAATAGTGCGACTTGGGCGCGTTATATGCACCCAGACATGCTTCCCCTGCTGTCCCAGTTGCATTCCAGCAGTGTTGGCATCCTTTTCTGAGGTTCCAGGGTGGACTTGGTGACCTCCAAGTGGTCGAATTGAGATTTCCAAGTGGCGAGCATTTTTTTCCCATAGACTTTAATGGGATTCGATATCCGGTCGAATAGTCGAATTTCGCAGTCTATTCGAATCGAATTTCGAACTTTCGAATATTTCACTACTCGCTCATCTCTATTAATAATATTAAAATATATGAAATATACAAAAATATATAACACAACGAAATAAAGCATGTCACAATATGGATGTCCTCATAATCCAACCCAGGGCTATAATGTGTGCCCTGCAGCAACACTAGCGTTTCACTATGTGTGTTAATAAGTCACTAATCCGTGATAAATATCAGTTTCGGCCCAATTTTCAATGAACACTATTAATTGCCAAAAGGATCCAAATAGGCCAATAAACAGTAGTTCTCTTAAATCTCACTGGATCCTTAACCACTTCCAGACCAGGCCATTTGCCCCCTCCCAAGCCTAATTTATATAAAAAAAGAATGTTATTCATGTGGAAAAAGTGAAAGGGGCATGAATACTAAATTTCGAAATCACTATAGTACTAAATAGACATGGTCTCATGGTTTTCAAGGTTTATTTCTTTAGCTTATATAGAGCCAACATATTCCACAGTGCTTTTACAAACATTCTACAGAATGGGCACCTTCATTGTTTGCATTCTATCTAATTTTTGGGTGATATAACTGAAGAGGCCATGGAGATACTCTGTCGTAATGAGGTCATATGCAGGTAGTCAGGTGATGTAATCATGTGCCTGACACTATCAGATGTATATGTGTGACAGAGTTCAGGGACAAGGCATTGACCACACAGACATAATATCACTAGAAAATGTCTTCATTATGACCGTACTGTTTGCATGGGAGGGTTAAAGTGAGTCTGTCAGCAACGTTATACGTCTCATACTGCTCACACCGCACTGTGGAACACATATACTGTACATAAAACAAATGGTACCTTCCTTAGGCTTTTCTGCATCTGTACAGCTGCAAAAAAGAACTTTGATAGTATCTTCAAATTAGAAGTGCTCAGGGGTGGTAGCTATTGCTGCAAGTGTCCAGGGCCCCGTCAATAACTCCACCCCTGTTTAGCTTTAAGCCAGCCCAGTATCACATTACCGCTGAGCACGGGCATGAGCTGTATAATACCCACTGTGGGCAGTGATATCGATGAATAGACTGCATATGCACCGTTTTTCGCACCATAATATAATACTAAGCCCAATCCCACTGAGTCCTCTTATTGTCCCCACACAGAAGTTATACCTACATAGTGCACCCTCACAGTAGTTATGCCCACATGGTGCCCCCTTTTCAGTAGTGCCACCTCTGTTAATAAAATAAAAAATGAAGTACTCACCTAGGCGTTCCTCTGATGATCTGGCACATCCTGTGCTCCCAAGAGGCTGCAATGCGGTCACACATGGTGCCTGCTGGGCTGTGTAGGAGGAGCACACAGGCTGATTCCTGGGCCTGCACGCTCCTCCTACACAGCCCAGTGGTGCAATGTGTGACCGCATCGTGGCTGGGGAGCGCGCGCAGCTGAGTAGAATGGTGAAGCAGGGAGCAGATGGCTTCCTGCTTCACCATTGCAATAAACTATTTTTGCATTCTAAAGAGGCAGAGACAGTTGAGAGTGGGACATACCTCAAAATATACTCTTGTCCGGAGGCAATGTTTGTGCACATAGTCTGATAACCAATGCAAAGAACTGTTTGCATGATACATGATATGAATCCCCTGCGATAAATACAGTAAAATCTCTCCAAAGACCACCTCTTTGCGAAGATCAATGTTTTCATATGTTGGGTTGACATTGTGGGACTTTGGAACCAATTACTGTTCTTACTGTACATAGAGTTATAGTCTTAAGATACAATGGTTTCACTTGAGGGTTTCAATGGTTTCACTTCATAACTTGAGGGATCACTGTTTTACCTAGGCTAAGAGTTTTTTGGCCCGTATTCACGTTTGTACTAACATTCTTAGGCAGGATGCGGAATCTCCTTAAACAGACCAGCCCTGTGTGGAGACTTATTGGAAGTACACCATGATTTGGAGATTTTTGTTAGCAATGCTCCATGGAAAACGAATATGCAAAGAGGTATCTCTTAAGGAAGAGATCCATCTGAACAGTGCCACCTATTGGAAGTGGCTTCCTATGAGCCAAGATCCATCTTTGCAACAAGTCTTAGGATTTGACAAGAGTGTATAGCCCAGCCAGATATCAATCTGTAGACAGCTGTTGTGAGTTGCTTGCCCCTCATCAGTACGGAGTTCTGATCTCTCTAAAGAGATTCAGCACCCTGCTTCCAAGGCCTCACACTGAGTCAGTCAGAATCCTACTGCATACTGATGAGGGGCGAGCACCCCGAAACAGCTGTATATGGATGGATATCTGGCCTGGCTATATTCAAATGTCAAATCCCAAGATTTGTTGCAAAGTTTGATCATGATTCATAAGGGGCCACTTCCAATAGGTAGCACTACTTGGCATACTAACATTCTTATAACTGACAGTAGGGGGGCAAACCCAGCAGGAAGCTGATGAAAACAGGAGGTTCTGCATGTATGCATCCTGGCAGGATACAGTGATTCCATGAATAGGGGAACATGAAAAACAAGAATATGGAGCAAAAATGTTTGGGATACTCTTGGCAGATAAAAAAGTCATTATGAAACTGAAGAACGTCTTTCAAATTCCACAGGAAATTGCAATTTATATTGTACTTTAAATTTGGAAATATTTCATCATTTATTTTAACCTAGGAATACATGGCCTGACTTGAGTCTTATAAACCAAGTTTGATGACTGGGAAGATGGAGAACATGAGTGGCTGACTGAGATTTTCCAACAGAAACGGGAAGGATGGTGTTCACAGTGTATTCACTCTAGTATAGGAAATTCTGATGGGTGGTGATCAGAAATGAAGCAAATCTAAAAATTAGCAAATCTGAAGATTCACCAGACAACAAATGTGCTATTTTCTGCTGCATTTGCCCCATTGAAGACATTAGAAGTAGTGTTGAGTGAATCGAACTCCAAAGTGGAATTCAATCAGAATTTCAGGGAAAATTCGATTAGCAGTGAAGCCGAATTTCTGCTTCGTGGTAACAAATCGATTTTACCTGAATGGCGGTAAAAAATAAAAAAAATCATACTTCAAACCTCATCCGTTGAGCGCAAAGAGCCGGCCACTGCCATCTTGATTGAAGATCTTGCAAAAAATTCTGTGCTAGATCTTCTAGATCAAGATTGCGGACAGCAATCAGTATGATTTTTGCGGACAGCAATCAGTATGATTTTTTAATTTTTTTTCATGTTACAGTGTAATATTGCTGTCAGATGCCACAATCAACTATGAACATGGCATCTGAGGGGGAAAAAGACAGGGGGCAGCGCAATCGGCGCTCTATGTCATTGCACCCACTACTTACAAAGAAATTTGCTTTGTGATAAAGTAATTAGTCACAAAGCAAATTTATTGATCACAATGGCAAAAAATACATTTCCGTGATAGAAAATAAGTGAAAATCAATGATATGTGAAACATCATGTGTGTTGATCATGATCATGCATCTTTTTGCAAAGCTTTTCTATGGTTTTTATCTGTATAATACAGTATTGACTTCCAGCCTTTAGTAGCACTCATATTTGTCCATGTGTTTTCTGTGATGTGTGGTATTAGTAGTTTGGTATTAGACATGAGTTAGTGTTCATGATCATTATAAAATGCATATTGTATGCTGACATTCTATGTGTTAATGTATTTAATTGTCCATACGTTTTCCACATTACATAAACATATTTATTATAACTTCTTACTTTGTCATCTACTCTATGCATTTTGAGTGTTTCTGAATCTTATTGCTACTTGTCTACAATCTAATATTTCAAAATGTTTATTCTACATGGTGATATGAATATTACCTGTAAGATTATCAGTAAAATATGTAGAATATTATTTTACTTACATTTGCATCGCTTTTTTGCAGCTGTCTGTTTAAAGACCAGAAGAATCAGAAAGAGACACAGGATCTGAATTCTCCCCATAGTGACCGAGCTGAGTTTGCTGACACTAGATGTCTGTACTCTATGTACCTACACAGGAGTCAGAAGACATGTTAATTATTAAATTTTTGCCTCACAGCTTTGAACTTAATGTAAAAGAAAAAAAAGAACATAAATCTGCAAATTATTTCCTGAGAGTAAACTAGATTGGGAGAAAACACATAAAAATGAAATATTGTGAATACCTGATGCTCCAAGTAGATATCACTGTTGGTTTTGAAAAAAAAAACAAGAATAACATACCTTTTTAAAGCTTGTAACAGATCACGTGAAATAGGCTGGATGATAAATGATTCAATCCACGTACCTTGGGAAATAGCCACAACCTAGAGTTCAGTAAAAGTTCCCATAGTACTTTTGCCTACTTTGTGGAATGAACAGGATTTGATAAATGTGTTAAATAACTGGTGTAAATTACAAGTACACAGCATAGAGTGAATACTTTCTATCTACAAGCAAATACTCTTAAGTGTCTCCTCTAAATACATTTTGACTGATGACACTGTATGCACATTATTTCTCAGTCTATTTTCATTGTGTAGAACAATTTAAAGGGGTATTCCCATCTTGCTATTTGGGTCCCTCATGCAGCAAAAGTCAACAGATGGCACTTACCAATTGCATTGCTTTATTTGAAGTGTCTCTTTTCCAAGTTCTGGCTCCCCATTCTCTGTGCACATGTACTGCTGGTTGTTAGGGTATATGGCCACCACTGTGATCTTTGCTTGCGCAGTTATATGAAGTCCTTTGCATACTGTGGTGGCCAAAATAGCAGGAGCATCCATATCCACACATGCATGGCAGCTGCTGTCACCGCTCTGCAACATATGTTTCAATAGAACAGCTCCAGAGCATGTGCATGGGCATGTTCTATACAGCTATGTAAAGTCAGAGTGGCTGGACCCAGCATTGGGTAAACAAGGCACATGGGACAACCCCCTATAAAATCACATATAGGGGTAGAGTTTTAAAAACTGGTTTAAAACAAAAGTGGTATAGTTTCCCATGGCAACCAATCAGACACTACCTATTATTTTCCAAAGGAGGTCTGAAAAAAAGGTGGATTCTGATTGGTTACTATGGGCAACTAAGCCAGTTTTAATAAATCTCCCCCACAGTGTTGCTGTAGAAATATTGAACATTAAAATGCAGGCTCAGACTGAACCCCCAGGGATCCAATGAATCCTCCAGTGGGCACCTGAATCTTAACATCTGGATCCCTCACCCCTAAGCTGAAGCGACCCAAAGGAGAGAAGTGGAGGATGGGAGTGGTGATAGTGGATATGCTGATGGTGGTAGTACTCACAGAGGCAATCTCCACTCCTTAGGGCTGTGCAGTGACTGGAGGGTGCACCCTTTCTTCCCTCGGGGTACTTCCTGGAGTTGGGGCTCTTATCTGGTGGTAGTTGGTGTGTTTTGAAGTCAGGTGGATGGCTAGGTGCAAGGCAGGAGCACAAATGCAGAGGCCAGCAAATGATGGAGACAATGAAGACAGTGAAGATGAGGGCAGTAGTACGTACAGCAGTAAAATGGGCCAGCTCCAATGTATATCACAGTGCAATCCTCACTCAATAGTATCATATGGACAGCAACAATTGATGGTATTGTAGTACTACCTCTATGATTCTCTCTCTAAAGGCATTTTCAACAGCACCATAGAAATGCAATGAGTTTCTATTGGAACTCATTCTGCAGTTCCTGGGCTGAGGGTTTCAGAACTAAGATAAGGGTGACCAATCCATCTCAAAGTGTGGTAGGATGTATAAACAATATTCCCTACCACAGCAGCAACGTCTTTCTGCCATAGATGTGCACAATACCTTGCTGTCTGAATCCAATGGCCTGGTAGGTTCTGGACCTTCTTATTTCCTCATCACTAACTAGGGGGCAGACCAAGTCCATCTCCTGGCAACCTAAACAGTCTGCCAATTTGGTAACTCTTTGGTTGTCTATATTGTGCTATTAGGTGCTTATATATAACAAATCACAATATTTAACTCAATAAACGGTAGCTTTGTGGCCCCTGCTTGTTTTTGGCTGTTATAGGGTTCCCACCCCCTGAAATAATGACTTCTTCCAAATAACAGCCAGATCCACATGGAACTCTGATCATGCGTTTTTATTTATAGGCAATCAGTATGAACGTTTTTGGCCAACATAAGGCCTTCATCAGACACTTTGCCATGCTGTGGTGTCGGGAGAAAAAAGGAATAGAAGGCGGGCGCTGCTTAGGTATACGGGAAAACGCCATCTTCGCTTTCCCGTATACCTAAGCAGCGCCCGCCTTCTATTCCTTTTTGCCTATAAATAAAAACGCATGATCAGAGGCCAATGTGGATCTGGCTGTTATTTGGAAGAAGTCAATATTTAACTCAATGACATTGCATTAACTCTTATAGTAGTAATTAATCCTTTGCAATAGTCCTTCTTGGTTCTGACCTCAGAGCATGCTCACTGCACATACAAAGATTTTATATGTGCACCAGGGTCTATTTTCCTATTTTTTCCTATGTGTAATTTACATAGGATTGTACAGTGGAGGGACTGAAGGGAAGGGAGTAGAGATGAGCAAATCATCCAAAATTCGCTTAGCCGAATATTCGTCGAACTTTTCAAAAGATTCGTACCTCATACAAATCTATTCGGTGAAGCTGCGTACAAATCATACGTTGTTATGTGGTGTTTTGCGAACATTCGCGCACTAATGATGAATGTACAGTTGTTAAAGGTATGCAACTTATGTGAACACGTATGCATGAGCGTACAAATTGCGTACGAAAATGACGGGCTTTGCTGGAGCGGAATGGTGGAGCAGGAGGAAAGCTCTGAGTCTGACCCCTGGCTACATGAAACTGTCTCTCTCCCTGTGTCGATCTCTATCTCTCTCCCTGTCTCTCTCCCTGCCTAATTAATTACTAGCCCTGAACTGGCCCTGCATTATCCCTGATATGTGTAATATGGATTCCCAGAACAATTATACCCCAATTTTAACAAAACAGTCTCTCAGAACTTCACAGACAGTGCTTCTGCTCGTCTCAGCAGTCGCAGCACAACTAAAGCGTCACTGGCTTACCGAGCCTGAGCCAATCAGAGAAAGCCCTTCCCACTAGGTCAGGTGACCGCTTTCTTCCCAGGCTTTATGCCACACGAATAACGAACAGTAAAAGTTCACTAATTAACTGAATTTGACAGATTCAGCGTATAAAGTAACTTATAAGTAACATTAGCGTACAATTTATCGGACAAGTATGTAGCGAATGCGTAGAAAGCTTTAAGAACATTTTCGAATCTAACTAAGCGAATCTCAAAAAAATCCAGATTCGCTTCGCAGCAGAAAATTTCCAAGATTCGTATAGAATCTACGAAGTGGCGAATAGATTCGCTCATCTCTAGAGGGGAGTGATGTTATTTACATGGAACTGTATGTTAGGGGCTGGAGGGAGGGGAGCACAGAGCAGTTTTTGTGTGGCTCCAAATACAGTACAGACCAAAAGTTTGGACACACCTTCTCATTCAAAGAGTTTTCTGTATTTTCATGACTATGAAAATTGTAGATTCACACTGAAGGCATCAAAACTATGAATTAACACATGTGGAATTATATACTTAACAAAAAAGTGTGAAACAACTGAAGATATGTATTATATTCTACAGTCATGGCCAAAAGTTTTGAGAATGATGCAAATATTAATTTTTACAAAGTCTACTGCTTCAGTTTTTATAATGGCAATTTGCATATACTCCAGAATGTTATAAAGAGTGATCAGCTTAACAGCAATTACTTGCAAAGTCAATATTTGCCTAGAAAATGAACTTTATCCCCCAAAACACATTTCAACATCATTGCAGCCCTGCCTTAAAAGGACCAGCTAACATCGTTTCAGTGATTGCTCCATTAACACAGGTGTGGGTGTTGATGAGGACAGGGCTGGAGATCAATCTGTCATGATTAAGTAAGAATGACACCACTGGACACTTTAAAAGGAGGCTGGTGCTTGGCATCATTGTTTCTCTTCTGTTAACCATGGTTATCTCTAAACAAACACGTGCAGTCATCATTGCACTGCACAAAAATGGCCTAACAGGGAAGAGTATCGCAGCTAGAAAGATTGCACCTCAGTCAACAATCTATCGCATCATCAAGAACTTCAAGGAGAGAGGTTCCATTGTTGCCAAAAAGGCTCCACGGTGCCCAAGAAAGACCAGCAAGCGACAGGACCGTCTCTTAAAAGTGTTACAGCTGCGGGATTGGGCTACCAGCAGTGCAGAGCTTGCTCTGGAATGGCAGCAGGCAGGTGTGAGTGCATCTGCACGCACTGTGAGGCGGAGACTCTTAGAGCAAGGCCTGGTCTCAAGGAGGGCAGCAAAGAAGCCACTTCTCTCCAGAAAAAACATCAGGGACAGACTGATATTCTGCAAAAGGTACAGGGAGTGGACTGCTGAGGACTGGGGTAAAGTCATTTTCTCCGATGAATCCCCTTTTCGATTGTTTGGGACATCTGGAAAACAGCTTATTCGGAGAAGACGAGGTGAGCGCTACCACCAGTCTTGTCTCATGCCAACTGTAAAGCATCCTGAAACCATTCATGTGTGGGGTTGCTTCTCAGCCAAGGGAATCGGTTCTCTCACAGTCTTGCCTAAAAACACAGCCATGAATAAAGAATGGTACCAGAATGTCCTCCGAGAGCAACTTCTCCCAACCGTCCAAGAGCAGTTTAGCGATCAACAATGCCTTTTCCAGCATGATGGAGCACCTTGCCATAAAGCAAAGGGGATAACTAAATGGCTCAGGGAACAAAACATAGAGATTTTGGGTCCATGGCCTGGAAACTCCCCAGATCTTAATCCCATTGAGAACTTGTGGTCAATCATCAAGAGACGGGTGGACAAACAAAAACCTTCAAATTCTGACAAAATGCAAGCATTGATTGTGGAAGAATGGACTGCTATCAGTCAGGATTTGGTCCAGAAGTTGATTGAGAGCATGCCAGGGAGAATTGCAGAGGTCCTGAAGAAGAAGGGTCAACACTGCAAATATTGACTTGCTGCATTAACTCATTCTAACTGTCAATATAAGCTTTTGTTACTCATAATATGATTGCAATTATATTTCTGTATGTGATAAAAACATCTGACAAACACACATAAAAACCAGAGGGCAGCAGATCATGTGAAAATATAATATTTGTGTCATTCTCAAAACTTTTGGCCATGACTGTAGGTTCTTCAAAGTAGCCACCTTTTGCTTTGATTACTGCTTTGCACACTCTTGGCATCTGAAATGGTTTTCACTTCACAGGTGTGCCCTGTCAGGTTTAATAAGTGGGATTTCTTGCCTTATAAATGGGGTTGGGACCATGAGTTGTGTTGGGCAGAAGTCAGGTGGATACACAGCTGATACTCCTACTGAATAGACTGCTAGAATTTGTATTATGGCAAAAAAAAGCAGCTAAGTAAAGAAAAACAAGTGGCCATCATTGCTTTAAGAAATGAAGGTCAGTCAGTCTGAAAAATTGGGAAAACTTTGAAAGTGTCCCCAAGTGCAGTCGCAAAAACCATCAAGCGCTACAAAGAAACTGGCTCACATGAGGACCGCCCCAGGAAAGGAAGACCAATAGTCACCTCTGCTGCGGAGGATATGTTCATCCGAGTCACCAGCCTCAGAAATCGCAGGTTAACAGCAGCTCAGATTAGAGACCAGGTCAATGCCACACAGAGTTTTAGCAGCAGACACATCTCTACAACAACTATTAAGAGGAGACTGTGTGCAGCAGGCCTTCACGGTAAAATAGCTGCTAGGAAACCACTGCTAAGGACAGGCAACAAGCAGAAGAGACTTGTTTGGGCTAAAGAACACAAGGAATGGACATTAGACCAGTGGAAATCTGTGCTTTGGTCTGATGAGTCCAAATTTTAGATCTTTGGTTCCAACCACCGTGTCTTTGTGCGACGCAGAAAAGCTGAACGGATGGACTCTACATGCCTGGTTCCCACCGTGGAGCATGGAGAAGGTGTGATGGTGTGTGGGTGCTTTGCTGGTGACACTGTTGGGGATTTATTCAAAATTGAAGGCATACTGAACCAGCATGGCTACCACAGCATCTTGCAGCGGCATGCTATTCCTTCCGGTTTGCGTTTAGTTGGACCATCATTTATTTATCAACAGGACAATGACCCCAAACACACCTCCAGGCTGTGTAAGGGCTATTTGACCAAGAAGGAGAGTGATGGGGTGCTACGCCAGATGACCTGGGCTCCACAGTCACCAGACTTAAACCCAATCGAGATGGTTTCGGGTGAGCTGGACCGCAGAGTGACGGCAAAAGGGCCAACAAGTGCTAAGCATCTCTGGGAACTCCTTCAAGACTGTTAGAATACCATTTCAGGTGACTACCTCTTAAAGCTCATCAAGAGAATGCCAAGAGTGTGCAACGCAGTAATCAAAGCATATAATTCCACATGTGTTAATTCATAGTTTTGATGCCTTCAGTGTTAATCTACAATGTTCATAGTCATGAAAATACAGAAAACTCTTTGAATGAGAAGGTGTGTCCAAACTTTTGGTCTGTACTGTATTTACATATTCGAAGGTTTGAAATTGGATCTCCTCTGGACCGCAGGCATTGTGGTAACATCCTGCAAAGCCAGATCCAGAGAGCACTGACAGATTGTTTTCTGCGGGAACTACTGGCGACATTGTGAGACAGGGACTGGGAAAACTGTATTGTAAAACTACATTGAGTAAACTTAATGTTGTAATATTGTTACAGTAGTTCAAATACATGTGATTAAATAACAATAACTTTGTATTGTATTGTATTTGAAATTAATGCAGCCCGTCAACTAGAAAGTGCAGCCCATATACAGTATATGGCTGAGTTTGAGTCCCCTGGTTTAGAGCTTATGTAAAGAAGGTATGAGCATAACTTGATTCCATGGTCTGCAAAAAATAAGCACGATTTAGGGAAAAAAGATACTAATGTGCCCATCTCATAATTATAGGACTTGTTCCCAAAAGCCTCATGCCTGTAGACCAGAAAATGCAAAGTCTGATTGAAGGAGATGAAAATAAAGTGCAAAAGAATTTCAATTTCAGTTTTCCTTTGTGATTTTAGTGGAGGATATTATATCCCTTTTATGTGTGTTGTGTGTCTTCTCAATTTATCTCAATTTATATCCACTTTCCTCTTTTTCTCATAAGTATGTTTGAGCGTTCTCATACTGCTACAATTCTTGAGCAAATGATTTGATGGGATCTATAAGGCAGCAACTTTACACTTTTTCTTTTTGGGTATTCGTAGAAACAAGTAACAGCCGTCAGGAATTATCTGAAAATAGTCATTTTTTGATCTCATTCAGATGTTAAGTAATTATTTATCCTTTATCATCTTTATAGAGAGACAAATTAGGCTGGAATGTCATGTCACCACTGAGGGGCAATAGTGTGCACATGCATTATCAGGAGTTGTGCAGATGTGCAGCAAGTACAGGTCAAGGAAATGGGCTACAATTCAAGCTCAGATTGAGGCTGAATTGTGATGCTATGCCTACCCAAAATTTAAAGGCTGTGTACACCTTTGGGGGCAATTTTTTTTTATTATTGCATTATACTTGCTGTGATTGAAAAATCACTTTTTCAGTTAGTCTTTATTAACAATATGGATTCCTTTTTTTGTGTACAAAGCTGAGAAGCTGTACTAGCTGCCTGTGGATTTTTTCTTAATTCCATCATCTGAGGAGCAGACGGACAGCTTATCTCTTCTCTCTCACATCATAAACACTCATTATAGCTCAATCCTTAACTTACTGATAAGAATGTGGCTTAAATAAGTGTTATAACCTATCAGTAGTTTACAGATAAGGGTAATTAGTGAAAGTACCAGTCACCTAGCTAGACAAACAGTTAACCCTTTGTGACTGAGCAGCTCAATATTTGTAATAAAGACCAATTGAAAATATGATTTTAACAAAAAATAAGTTAAATGCAATCATAAAAAAATTCCAAAGGTGTACATAGCCTTTAAGGGTTTAGACACCTTTTCTGTTGTGCGAGACAAGGGGGCATGGCGTAGCAGAAAGTGGGTGTTCTTTAGTGAGAAAAAAGGCGTAGCTTAAGAGGTGCCAAAGTTTGACAAAATTGCAGCAGAACTTTGCCACAAAATTCTGGAACAAATCAAACCAATTAATAGGTGATGTAACATTAATCCTGTATTATACAGGTAGATTGAATAAACAATTGACAGGAGTGAAGCATCCCCTCCGGGCAATCACTTGCTGCTATTGCATGAAACGATCTCCTCCGCAGCATGGGGAAGAACGATCACTATACCATCGCTTGTACCCATGCTGTCCAGTGGTTTGCTGGCGGCAGATCCTGATTACACAGCACAATCTACTGCTGTTAAGAGCTAATTTTTAAGCATGTGTAAAAATCAGAATTGCCCGATGAACGAGCTCGTTCATTAGGCAATCTGCGGCATTATTACACTGGAAGATGATCGCTAATGAGCATTCATAATCGATTATCGGCCAAAAAATAGGCCAGTGACATACAGCCTTTAGGCTACACAGGCTAAAGATACACCAGATTTGTCATTCAGCATCAACTACTGTGATAAATCTGCTGCATATTTAGACTATCTAGTCTAGATTTCCATTCTAGACAGTTTTAACACCTTCATGTTGCAATAAATTTTCCATTTTTGCATTTTCCGTTTTCATTCCCTGCCCTCCCAAAGGTTCCCTCCTGACCATTGTGTCTATTGCCCATGGAGTTGCGGTATTTTCTTAATGCTTTCTAATGCTTTCTTAATTTTAAATGCTGTTAGGAACAACTCAGGCAAGACGGCCAACCCCATAATCATGTTCAGGAAATAGAATCAGAAAATCAGAAAATAAAAATATATTAGAAAAAAGGTTATGTGTTACTATTTGGTTTTAACTGGCAGAAAAACTAATTGGTGATACATTTCCTGTAAAAATGAAAGTCTTTAAAATTAAACAATGTGAAAAAAAAAAGTGAAAAAAAAACACACTAAAAAACAAGTTATTTGGTTTTAGGGAACAATGACGTACACCAGGGGCGTTGCTAGGTTAAAACATTCGGGGCCTGGGCCCCTGATGTTTCCTCCCAGGCCCCGAATGTCCTGCCTGCCAGCTAGATACAATTGTATTGCCATCCTCAGGACGGCAATATAATCGAATCTAAAGCACTGCAAGACGTGAAGGACCTGTGGTGACATCACAGGTCGTGTGATCTGTGCAGTAGCTGAGAAGGACCTGCACGTTATGATGTGACCAGTGCAGGAGAGGCTCCACAGTGAAGATAACTCTAGGGGAAGAAGCTCTGCTGAGGTCTACTATAAGAAGAGGTAAGTGAAGGGAGAGGCAGAGGAATGCTGGGAGTTGTAGTTATTTAACTGGGACTGTATGTTAGGGTTTAAGAGAGGGATGTTATTTACATGGGACTCAATGTTCAGGGGGTGATGATATTAACATGGGACTGTGTTAGAGGGGGCTGTGAAAGGGAGTGATGTTATTTACATGGGACTGAACGTTGGAGGGGGCTGTGGGAGGGAGTGATGTTTTTTTCATGGGACTGTATGTTGAAGGCGACTGCAGAGGGAGTGATGTTATTTATATGGGACTGTATACTGGAAGGGCTGATGGGAGGGGAGTGATGTTATTTATATTGGATTGTATGGCGGATGGAGGAAAATAGTGTTATTTAAATGGGACTGTATGTTGGAAGGGCTGAAGGGAGGGGAGTGATGTTATTTACATGGGACTCTATGTCGGAAGGAGGGAAAATAATTTTATTTACATGGGACTGTATGGTGGAGGGGCTGAGGAATCATCATTGCTGAGGTCACTAAAAGGAGGAATATAACTACAGGGGGCATTATAACAGTAGGGGGGAGTATAAATACTGGGGACACAGGGTGAGCATTATAACAGGAGGGGGTGATATAAATACTGTAGGGGTATTATAAATCCAGGGACATTATAGATGTTCTTTTTACTACTGGGGGCTCTATAGAACGGTCTTATAGATCTGCCTTATTTTTACTAAGAGCACTATGGGAGGCCTTATTACTACTGAGGGGTCTGTAGAGAGCTTTATTACCACTGGGGGAATAATAGAGGAGCCATATTTATATGGACGCTCTATGAGGGCATTATTAATTGGAGGCACTCTTGTGGAGCATTATCACTGTTGGGAGCACAGTAGGGGGCAGTATTGCTAATGAGGGCATTCTAGAAGAATTAGTATTGGTGAGACTATGAGGAGCACTATTACTATGGGGGCACTATTACAATGGAGGGCACTGATATTTCTTCAGTATAGTATTTGGGGGATTGGGGGTACAGCGAGCAGCAGGATAACACTGTTGGGACTCCAGGTTGGGGATGATGATAGAAATGTGAGGAAGCTAAGATGTCTGTCTGTCACACTCTGCAGAGACAAGAAGCGACTGAGAGAAGTTGTCCGGACCAAAATGGAGAAGATGATGACCAAAAGATCTACATCAAAGGAGACGTCACCTGGGAGGCCCTAGATGTGAAAGGTAAGTGCTGCTACGGAAGGAGGGGCAGGTGGTCAACTTAGAGAATTGGGCCATATGCATTGGGGCTTGGGCCCCGGATCTTTTGAGACCCTAGCAACGCCCCTGACGTACACATTATCATTTAAACAAGTAGAATGTTTCCTTGGTAACTATTTATACAATGCACATCGGAACTTGAGACATGCCATTTATGTTCTGTACAGGGGCCATCTGCCTACAGCTGTCAAGAACACCAAGTAAATGCACTCAAGTTAAAGTAACACATATTGCAGGTTAAAAATTAGGCTACTGAAAAATGTTATTTTATTTTTCTGTTCAGATCATAAAAGCACCCTTCAACCCAGGGGCGTAGCTAAAGGCTCATGGGCCCTGGTGCAAGAGTTCAGCTTGGGCCCCCCTTCCCTTAGTGCTCTGTGTGTCTTTGGGCCTCCTCAGGCACCTGGGCCCGGTAGCGACTGCTACCTCTGCACCCCCTATAGCTACGCCCCTGCTTTAACCCTTTTAACCCCAGATGATTTTATGTTTTTATATTTATATTTTTCACCCTCTGCATTGCTGAAGCCATAACTTTTTTATTTTTCAATTCAAGTAGCTGTACAAGGGCTTGTTTTTTGTGGGACAAGTTGTACTTTCTAACAGCTTCATTTAATATTGCATTTGTTGTAGTAGGAAGCTGGAAAAAATATCTAAATGAGTTGGAAAAAACCCACCTGCAATTTGGCCATAATTTTATAGGTTTAGTTTTTATGATGTTCTCTATGCAGTAAAACAGCATTTCTTTGTATGGAAGATTAGCTATGTTCTTATGGAGCCTTGCCACCTGCAGGCCTCCATATGAATTATAATTCTAATAGCCTGGGATTAGAGATGAGCGAACGTGCTCATAACGAGCACTGCAGCGCTCGGCTCCCCTGCGCTCGCATGGGCGCAGGCATCCGCTTCCGTCCTCCTCACCCGACGGAAGCGGATGCCTGCGCCCATGCGAGCGCAGGGGAGCCGAGCGCTACAGTGCTCGTTACGAGCACGTTTGCTCATCTCTACCAGGGATCCTTCCTATAGCTCCAGGGTATTACAGAGAATGAATAGCTTTCCCCCAGTGCTCCTGGGGAAAGCCGCCTTAGATGCCGTGGTCACAATTGTCCATGGCATCTCTGGGGTTAAATGTCTTCCACATTATTACTGTTCACATTTAACACAACAGAAACCCGGCAGCTATGGCGACAGCTGCTCTCGCTAGCAGGTGCCATCTTTAAAGGTCCGACTAGCGCCAACATGTACATGGGCGTGAAGGGGTTAAATTGAATATTTGGTATACTGTAAATGTAGAACCTATATTCTGCATAAAGTCTTCCAACATATAATACATTTAATAGTCATACTTTAAAAAAAAAAAAAATGTTCTTTTCTCCATATTATACATATTCTAAAATGACCTTGTTTTATCATCATCATCTGATCCTCTTTTTAAATGTGCTCTTACAATTCCATGTATTCCAGCAGTCACTTGTCTTTCAGTAACATAAAGTACAGACTAAACAAAATGGGTAGGCACTCACCCTTTCTGGAATGTATAAAGGATTTAATTTAAAACACCAATAATAATTAAAACATGAACCGCATAAAACATACAGCAAACAAAAACATATACATAAAATAAAATATATCTCTCACTAGTTTGGTCTCATGGAGAACCTGCCTATATTGTTCTTTATTGATATATCTTGTTGGTATATTATATCAACACATCCATATTCCCCAAATCCTTAAGGATCAATAAATAATCAGGGCACTTCTCTCTTTACTTTGGTATGATGGTATACGTGTAGAAGTTAGTGTACAGTCTTTTCTCTTATTGTATTTATGTCTTGGAGGAATTGCCGTTCGGGGGTAATGTTAGCCGTAATTTTCAAAACAAAGTTGCTAGTTAGGATGGTTAGGTATTACGGGTAGTGCACTTACCCATACCTATACTGCTTAGTCCATTCCACCAACGCCTCGCTCTCACTCGTGACTGGTACACGGTAATTGGCGTCTTCCCAGTTGCGGCACGCTCCTGGTGTCCGGTCTTTCACCTACCCCTCCACTCACAGGTACTTGGTTCCGGGCACCTAGCGTTCCTCCTTTATTTAGACTTTCAAAAGACAGATAGATTTCATCCAATTGTACTGTCTTGTTACAAAGATATAAAATGACCCTAAAAAAACATCAAATTCTTCATATTGTTCAGTTGTAATACACATACCCTGCTTCAGGAACTACTTTAATAATCATTACAATGAGAAATATCTAAAAATATACTCATTTTTGGGTAGATGCGATTTCATTGCGATTTCTAACGCCACCTTGCATTTTTTATATACAGATGCGTTTTTTCTTCCATATATTGGTTTTCAATTAACCATATGCTGCAATGACTTCAATTTATAAATTTCTACTTCATTTTCACAGTAGCTTAATCATAAATCTTATAATACATATCCTAATAGCTTATTATTTTATTTCCTGAAGAATGTATCTATATTTTCTAAGATATACATAAATCTTCCCCAAAAACGTGTATATATTAACTAGATTGTATATATTGTTTGACTGAATGTTTTTTTAGGGTCATTTTATGTTGTTGCATTCTTTGAAATCTGCGATCCAGTTATCCATAGTTTGGCTGTTAAGCGAGTATTTAAGACATGAGATAATGAGGGGCAGGTATGGCTACTGATGAAGGTGCAGGTGGCACCGAAACGCGTCTAGTCGTGGTAACTGCCCCGAGAATCAACTATACCCAGCCGGCTGTAAGAAAATATATCTTTGTAACAAGACAGTACAATTGGATAAAATCTATCTGTCTTTTGAAAGTCTAAATAAAGGAGGAACGCTAGGTGCCCGGAACCAAGTACCTGTGAGTGGAGGGGAAGGTGAAAGACCGGACACCAGGAGTGTGCCGCAACTGGGAAGATGCCGATTACCGTGTACCAGTCACAAGTGAGAGCGAGGCATTTGTGGAATGGACTAAGCAGTATAAGTATGGGTATGTGCACTACCCGTAATACCTAACCATCCTAACTAACAACTTTGTTTTGAAAATTACGGCTAACATTACCCCCGAACGGCAATTCCTCCAAGACATAAATACAATAAGAGAAAAGACTGTACACTAACTTCTACACGTATACCATCATACCAAAGTAAAGAGAGAAGTGCCCTGATTATTTATTGATCCATAAGGCTTACAGTCTTACCCCAAATGGGGAATATGGATGTGTTGATATAATATACCAACAAGATATATCAATAAAGAACAATATAGGCAGGTTCTCCATGAGACCAAACTAGTGAGAGATATATTTTATTTTATGTATATGTTTTTGTTTGCTGTATGTTTTATGCAGTTCATGTTTTAATTATTATTGGTGTTTTAAATTAAATTCTTTATACATTCCAGAAAGGTTGAGTGCCTATCCATTTTGTTTAGCTATTTTCTCTTGATTTGCACGGGTTTTTTGGGTACCCGGGACAGAGCACCCTCTACTTTTTGTCCAGTTCATCCAGTGAGTGCCTCCGATACATATATTTTTATACATAAAGTACAGACTGTTCTGAGTTCCCTGTTCATGAATATAAGGCTTTATTCAGATGAATGTATTATGTACTCAAAGCGGTTGTCCATGATAAAAGAAAAGGTTTACTGTGCCAAGTACTGCAGCTCCCCCTCATCCTGAATTGAGAAAAACTGCAATACCAAACATGGCCCATGGGCAGATCTTGGGCTATTTCTGAGGGTAGGAAAGCAGATTCTTTTTTTTTCTAAACATAGACAACCCATTAAAGGGGTTATTCCATGATTTGTGTAAAAAACAAAAATCAGACATCACATGACATGACAGTCTCTAACAAAGCTAGGACCAGCCCTGTATCTCACACGGGTTCAGATCTGACCACAATCATTGCTTCAATTGCTCTGCTAGAGTTATTTCAAGCTGTCTTTTATCAGGGGGAATGGGAGTGTGTACTCTCTTAGTAAGCAGGTCCTTTCTGCTGCAGCTCTCTTCCTATGATAACTTAGGGGCATGTCCTTTCTCAAGGGGAATGTCCTTCCTGCTGCAGCTCTGCTCCTCTAAATGTAATAAATTCTAACATTAGATATAGCTGGTGGCAGTTGATGGGTGGAACTGAGCAGGTGCATCCACCTACGCAATGTTACTGAAGTGTACAGAGAAATGAATAGAAGAACAAACAGCAGGTGGTGCTATACAGATAGGTTTTGTTGAATAACTCAGTGTCTATACTAAATTTCTAATTACAAAAGCATTCATATTCAGATGCTGGTTTGAATAATGTAGTAGATAGCATTCATTATTCTAACACATACAGACGGCTCATGACTTAAAGGGAGTAGGTAAACAGTTTTGAGCATACTAAACTGCTGACAGCACCAGGGAGCTGCCAGCAACAGCAGCGCATATGTACATACCTTATGTAAAGCTTTTGTTATCAAGATTAGTGAGAATATGAAGTTTTCTGCTGACAGATTCTGCTCCTGCAAATGTCTAGGAGGCAGAGCTTCACTGTGAAGTGCTCTCTGCATTCTTCTGCTTCACAGCCTTTCCATTTGAGTGATAGCTGTAGTTGTCTCCTGGTTGGATGCTACACCTGTCACTCTGAGCAGAGGGGAGGCAGCACAATGCACAGATCCCTTCACAGTGAAGCTATGTGTCCTGGGCACTTGCAGGAGCAGAACTTAGCAGAATAAAGCCTCATAGTCACACTATTCCTGATAATAAAAGCTTCCCAAAAGGTATGTTTATCCTGCTCCCCCAGTCTGAACCCAGTGGAATCAGCAGTTTAGCATAGTCAAAACTGCTGGCAGACTCCCTTTAGTTTTATAGGTAACTGGAATGAATGTCTGTGTCCAGCCGTTCAACCGAATAAAGTAAAATAAAACAATAAAAATTAAATTTTCTGATCATTTTAGAACAAAAGCAAAAAACAAACAATGCAACAGCATTTTGCAAACACAAATAATAAAGTAAATACAATAGTGCCATACTCACTGTAGGAAATGTAAAATGCTAATGCTGTGTTATAAACGTTATTCTTGGCACATACATTATGTATAGAATTATTTGTGCCTGTCCGCCAGTGACAAGGCGATCTCTTTAGGACATGAACTTGCACTAAATACTACACCCTGGTGCCATACTGACCTCTATTCAATTCAGGGAATGCAGGTTCCATATACATGCTGAGCCCACACTATATTATACCTCTCCTGGTGCCAAATGGCCTCCAATAAATACAGGTAGAGCAGGCTACAGCTTTATACTTGCACTGATTAAAATTAGCCTATGGGGCGGGCTGCTTTATCAAGAGTGCACGATCAATAGAGTCAGCCACAGCTCCAACACAGACTGCAGAGAAAGAAATGGAGGTGCATAGGTGCACGACACCATGGCTGAAAGCACAAAAGCAAAAACAAGCAATTCAACAGCATTCTGCAAACACAATAATAAAGTAAAAACAATAGTGCCATACTCACTATAGAAAATGTACTAATGCTAATGCTATGTTATAAATGTGAGATTCTTGGCAAATACATTTTGTACAGAATTATTTGTGCCTGTCCGCCACTGGCAAGGTGATCTCTTTAGGACAGAAACCTACACTAAATACTACCTCCTCTGGTGCCATACTGACCTCCTTTAAATTTAGAGATTGCAGGTTCCACATGCATGAATTTCAGAACAGTCATGATTATACCCGGTGATAAATATAAAAATACTCAGAACGGACTGTACAATGTTACTGGTAGTGATCCTTGGAAAATCAAGGCTCCATTATGCTCCTGGTATTTATCTTTCTTTAAGAATGAACCTCTGATAACTTTCACAGCCCTTCCCTAAGCAATGAACTTTATCTGCAATGTTTAATAGGCGATTAACGGCTGATATATTGTCCCATCTTCTGTATATGCGCTAAGAAGTTTGTTTTCCCATTGGCAGGCAGCAATTATCATCATAATGCTCAGTGACAGTTTCCTAATTATTTGTATGAAGTGTGTACCACTGGGAGGTTATGGGGGAAAATATTACACGCGAGATAACTTCTGCAGGAATTAAGTTCATTAACTGTTTGCTTTTCTTACACAGATATTACATTTGCAAAAGTGAGAACAGGAAGTGCGGCCATATTGGTTGTCAATTTTGAATAAGTTTGTCAGAAACTGATGGTCAAACTGTCAATGTAATGCTAGAAAGGCACGCTGAGAAAATCTAAGCAATCCATTCAAAGGTGACAACCAAAACGGCTGCACTTACTGTTATCACTTTTGCAAAAATGCTGATATTACAAAACTGAAAAATACCAGTATTTCTATGTTAATAAAACATAAATATAAAGCTTTGGCTGCTGCTTCTGACTTACTAATACAGTATATTGCCATATTTCATTTCATTATAATAGTATCAGACAGGCTTGGACTGGCCCACAGGGGAACAGGTGAATTCCCCAGGAGGCCCCTAGACTCCCACCCCCTGCATAAGTGGCACATAACAAAGTAGACTTACTGCTCTACATACATATATTCAATGTACAGCTCCTCAACCAGCCTGTGTTCATGGAGTCTAGATCACTATTTTTAATTTTCCTACTGCCCCTCGTTCCCCCGCTGTCAGCATTTAAAGCTGCATTGAAATACACAGTCTGGACTGCTGCACTGTGCTTACACCATGGAGCAGACTCGTACATATGCACAGCAGTCCTGACAATGTATTACAAAGCACCTCTGAGAGCTGAAGGGGGGGAAATGGGGGGAGAGTAAGAAAATCAAACATAGTGATCTGGTCTCCATAATGGTCCATAATCACTGATTTTGAAAATGACTGATTCCCTTTAAGTGATATCCATTGCTCAGTACTATCATTGCATACCTTATAAAAAGTAATTTGCTCTGCTAGAATTTCTTTGGGCTGACAGCTCAAGGGGTGTGTCCTTTCTGCTGTAGCTGTTTCCCTGTAACTGGTATAGCTTCTAACAGAACATATAGCTGGTACATGTTCGACCAGCTCAGTGAGCCAAAGAAATAAGGAAAAGAAGAAACAGCAGGTGGCGCTACACAGATACAGTTCATTGAATGGCTCAGTGGCTTTATTACATTTTTAATAACATCCAATCACATCCAAACAGTCTTCAGATCCAGGTGCTGGTTTGAAAAATGTAGAGTATGTTTTGTGGCACAACACCTTTAAGAAAGATTGACCAGGACATTTACATGTTCTGGATATACCCAGCAGACACTTCATTTGCACAGTTTTTCAAAGTACTTTTTACAAGGTATGAGACGCTATATTCGACTAATAGATATAAAAAGTTAGAAACATCTTTTTCAGTTACAAATGGTTGGAGGACCGTCTTATATGGGTTAATCCTGCTGATAGGCCACCAATGTCTACAATCCATTCACAGACTATAGACTCCATTAAGCCCTGTATGTCATTACGGAAAGCATCACAGCTTTTAATATTATATGAAATATGGTATTTTATGGTATTGTATTTATACAGTTTTCTCTTGCAGAAGTGAATCTTTGCTTTAAAGGGGGTTTCCAGACTCTTGATAGCGATGACCTAGCCTCGGCATAGGTCATCACTATCGGATCAGCTGATCTCTGTAGCTTCTGGTGCACAGACTATCACTTTGAATGGAGCTGGAGGCGCAGTTACGTTCAGAGCATAGTGGCTGGGATGGGTTACCACTAAAGTAAATGGGGGCTGGGCTTTAGTAACCTGGCATGGCCACTTCACTTTGAATGACGCATTTTAAAATGTTTGTTCTGGTGGCTGCATGGAACAGCTGATTGGTGAACGTGTCAGACGTCGCACCCCCACCAATGGGATATCGAGGACAATCCTAAAGACAGGCCATCAATATCAGGAGCCTGGAAAACCCCTTTGAAGGGGTCGTGTCACTTTGGCAAGTGCCATTTATCATGTAGAGAAAATTAATACAAAGGCACTTACTAATTATTGTGATTGTCCATATTGCTTCCTTTGCTGGCTGGATTCATTTTTCCATCACATTATAAATTGCTCCATGGTTACAGATCACCCTGCAATCCTTCAGTGGTGACCGTGCTTGCACATGATAGAAAAAAGCACCGGTCTCTGTGATGGCTGGGACTGTGGGAGGTGCTATTTCCTATAGTGTGTAAGCACGACCACCCCTGATGGATTATAGGGTGATCGTAACCATAGAAACAAGCAGTGTATAATGTGATGGTCAAATGAATGAAGCCAGCAAAGGAAGCAATATGGACAATCACTATACAGTGCCTTGCGAAAGTATTCGCCCCCCTGGAACTTTTCAACCTTTTGCCACATTTCAGGCTTCAAACAAAAAGATACAACATTTTAAATTTTTGGAAGAATCAACAAAAAGTCGGTCACAATTGTGAAGTGGAACGAAATTTATTGGATCATTTAAACTTTTTTTGTAATAACAAAACTGAAAAGTGGGGCGTGCAAAATTATTCCGCCCATTTCCTTTCAGTTCAGAAAACTCACTCCAGAAGTTCATTGAGGATCTCTGAATGATCCAATGTTGTCCTAAATGACTGATGAAGATAAATAGAATCCACCTGTGTGTAATCAAGTCTCCATATAAATGCACCTGCTCTGTGATAGTCTCAGGGTTCTGTTTAAAGCACAGAGAGCATCATGAAGACCAAGGAACACACCAGGCAGGTCCGTGATACTGTTGTGGAGAAGTTTGGATACCAAGGTTTGGATACCAAAAGATTTCCCAAGCTTTAAACATCCCAAGGAGCACTGTGCAAGCGATCATATTGAAATGGAAGGAGTATCAGACCACTGCAAATCTACCAAGACCCGGCCATCCCTCTAAACTTTCATCTCAAACAAGGAGAAGACTGATCAGAGATGCAGCCAAGAGGCCCATGATCACTCTGGATGAACTGCAGAGATCTATAGCTTAGGTGGGAGAGTCTGTCCATAGGACAACAATCAGTCAAACACTTCACAAATCTGGCCTTTATGGAAGAGTGGCAAGAAGAAAGCCATTTCTCAAAGATATCCATAAAAAGTCTTGTTTACAGTTTGCCACAAGCCACCTGGGAGACACACCAAACATGTGGAAGAAGGTGCTCTGGTCAGATGAAACCAAAATCGAACTTTTTGGAAACAATGCAAAACGATATGTTTGCCGTAAAAGCAACACAGCTCATCACCCTGAACACACCATCCCCACTGTCAAACATGGTGGTGGCAGCATCATGGTTTGGGCCTGCTTTTCATCAGCAGGGACAGGGAAGATGGTTAAAATTGATGGGAAGATGGATGGAGCCAAATACAGGACCATTCTGGATGAAAACCTGTTGGAGTCTGCCTGAGACTAGGACGGAGATTTATCTTCCAACAAGACAATGATCCCAAACATAAAGCAAAATCTACAATGGAATGGTTCAAAAATAAATGTATCCAGGTCTTAGAATGGCCAAGTCAAAGTTCAGACCTGAATCCAATTGAGAATATGTGGAGAGAGCTGAAAACTGCTGTTCACAAACGCTCTCCATCCAACCTCAAAGAGCTCGAGCTGTTTTGCAAGGAAGAATTTCAGTCTCTAGATGTGCAAAACTGATAGAGACATACCCCAAGTGACTTTCAGCTGTAATCGCAGCAAAAGGTGGCGCAACAAAGTATTAATGCAAGGCGGCCGAATAATTTTGCACGCCCCACTTTTCAGTTCTATTATTACAAAAAAAGTTTAAATGATCCAATAAATTTCGTTTCGCTTCACAATTGTGACCCACTTGTTGTTGATTCTTCACCCAAAATGTAAAATGTTTTTTGTTTGAAGCCTGAAATGTGGCAAAAGGTTGAAAAGTTCCAGGGGGGCGAATACTTTCGCAAGGCACTGTACATTAGTAAGTGCCTTGTATTAACTTTCTCTACATAATAAGGGCCCTTGCACACGACCGTATGCGCACCGAGACATACGGTCCGTGAGCGGGCCATATGTCCCGGAGCGGCATAGATCGTACGCACGGGAGCGCACAGCATCATAGATGACAATGATGCTGCGCACGTCAGGCCGCCGCGGGGCTACTGTCCCGCACTCATGTGATCTTATGAGTGCGGGACAATAGTCCCGCGGGTGGCCCAACGTGCACAGCATCATTGTCATCTATGATGCTGTGCGCTCCCGTGCGCACGATCAATGCCGCTCCAGGACATATGGTCCACTCACGGACCGTATGTCTCGGTGCGCATACGGTCGTGTGCAAGGACCCTAAATGTTATTTGCTGGAGTGAGAAAACCCCTTTAAGCCTAAACATGGAAAGAGCCCCCTTCATTTCTGCACTCCGGTAAACTGCAGATACAGTAAATACAATTACAGAATTTTTGCTGTAATTACACTTTTTTTTAATTCCATTTTTGGTGAAAGTGTGGTAATAACGCATTTAGATGTGAACACCTGTAATATTAAATCCGGCTAGTTCCTGTTCTGTAGACCAGTCATAGTTGTGCATAGCTCTAGAATATAGCCTTTGACCTGTGTACACATTGCTGTAACAGGTATGTTGATCTTATACATGTTTTTTTACATGTGTTGATATTTGAAGAGTTAATATGTGCACCTCCGTGAGGCGGAATCGGTTCTTGCTCCTTATTTACCTAAGTGTGAAATAGCTCTGCCACACCATGATATAGAAATCCTGAAGCCTGAACTTGCAATATTCATATGATGCAAATGTTCTGCGTTCCACTGCAAACAGCAGCAAGCATTTGCATTTCATTTCTCTTATCGCTGTTCACATCTTTCACTGGAGGTAACCATAGCCACGGGGGTTCAAAGGCTTTACCTGCTTTATTTGGGCACTTTCATATAGACAATCAAATTATGAGTGTGTTTCAAGCTGTTCCTGTACGAGAGCTCTGTAAAGGAGCTTCTAAGCAGAATAATGTTTTATGCGTGAGCTGACAAGGACACAAACACATACAAAATGCTCTTTCATTTCTCCATTGAATAAAGTTTCAAAGTTCAAATAAGGATACAGGTACTTGTGTAATGTAATATAACGTTACAACATGCCGCCCTCTGTTGCTAAATAGCTTTCCTTCACTTGCCAAATGATTAATCATTTTGTGCTGGTTGGGTAAACATCACTGTAGCATAGATGCCAACGTGCTGAAGTTATTTCCAGGGATAGCTGCTAAACAGATGCATCTAAAAAAAAACCTGGTTCTTTTTAAAGGGGTTATCCCATGACTAATGTAAAAAATGATCATCAGACATCAAATAGTACAGGGGTGGCTAACCTGTGGCTCTTGAGCCGCATGCGGCTCTTTGCCTCTTCAAGTGCGGCTCTTGCGGTGCAGCTGAGACGCAGTCAGGCCGGCTCCACCCCATGCTCAGATCTCCTTTCCTGATCGGGCACCATTGTTACTCTGCAGCTCCAGCTTGCTCTCCACTACATCCTGATGCACACAGTGTCAGAACATAGTACATGGAGACGAGCACTATGACCTGACGTTGTGTGCATCAGAGTAGCAGGTGTCTGATCAGGAGAGGTAGGTGATTTTTTTTAAATTATAGAACTGAGCATGTGAGCCTTATCTAAGCATGGGAAGTTCTGATCTGAGCCTGAGGGGGGTCCTGATCTGAGCCTGAGGGGGGTCCTGATCTGAGCCTGAGGGGGGTCCTGATCTGAGCCTGAGGGGGGTGGGTCCTGATCTGAGCCTGGGGGGTGGGTCCTGATCTGAGCCTGGGGGGGGAGGTTCCTGATCTGAGCCTGGGGGGGAGGGTCCTGATCTGAGCCTGGGGGGGAGAGTCCTGATCTGAGCCTGGGGGGAGGGTCCTGATCTGAGCCTGGGGGGGAGGGTCCTGATCTGAGCCTGGGGGGAGGGTCCTGATCTGAGCCTGGGGGGGAGGGTCCTGATCTGAGCCTAGGGGGGAGGGTCCTGATCTGAGCCTGGGGGGAGGGTCCTGATCTGAGCCTGGGGGAGGGGGTCCTGATCTGAGCATAGGGGTGCAGATCTGATTATGAGGGTATGATTTGAGCATGGGTTTATGATTTGAGCATGGGAGGAGATCTGAGCACTGAGGGTCTGACACTGGGCGTCTGATTTGTATTGTCTGATCTGAGCATTGGGGGTCTTCTTTAGGGGGGTCTGATTTGGAGGTCTGATGAGCATTGGGGATCTTATTTTAGGTCAGATTAGGATTGGGGATCTGATTTAGGAGTCTAATCTGAGGTCTGATGAAAACTATTTTTTTTATTATTTTTCTCCACTAAAACCTAGGTGCATCTTACTGGGCAAAAAACACGGTCTGTGACTCGTGTGTAAATGTGTAACTTGTGGCTCCTGGTAGTCATACGTTTTTTTTCTGCCTCTTTGTGTCTGTAAGGTTGGCCACCCCTGATATAGTACATGACAACCTCTTTATTACAAAGCTAGAACCAGCCCTGTACCTCACATGGGTCCAGAGATTTCCCCATTCATTGCTCTGGCAGCTAAAGGGGAGTGTCTTTTCTGCTGCTAAGGAGGCGTGTCTCAGCTCTCCCTATCACAGCTCAGGAGGCAGTTGAAGTATGAAACTGAGCATGTGCGGCCATCCCAGTGAGCAGGTCAAAGAAATAAGAATAAAAACAAACAAGAGGTGGCATTATATGGATAGATTTAATTGAATAACTCAGTGGCTATGTCATATTTTTAATTACATGTAATTACAAAAGTATTCAGATACAGATGCTGGTTTAAAAATTGAGATGACTGCTGAAATGTGATTTGTACAAAAGAGAAAGTGTTATGGTCTGTGTGAAAACTTCAATATTTCAGGTGTTTTTTTAACAGCATAGTATATCCATTTCTGATGAAACATTCCCTTTAATATTTCCTTTAGCTTTCATGCTATACATTTTATTTTACATGAGCCACGTGCTCTATAATTTGCACACCAAAAATTAAGTACTATGTAACAACTACGAGGTTCTGAAATAGGTTTTCAAGCAAGTTTGACCGTATGTGAACATTTCATGTCAGTGCAAAATACAATTGAAAAAGCAGAGAAATTGCCCATAGTGACCAATCGGATTCCAAATCATATTTTTTTTTTGCAAAATGAAAGCAGCATTCTTCCACTTTTCCCACATTGTAGACTTTTCTAGTTCAGAATGCATGAAATATTACAAATTGCTGTTTTCAACTTTAACCCTTAGGACAGGCCTGTAATAAGTGTCAGACAGTTAGAAAATGACACACACACACACATGCTGTTACATTTTATTCACTTCCTTTTCTGCTACATATTTACCTCACTGTGGGGCAGATTTACTAATCCTGTAGATGCTATATACTTAGGCTGTGTAGACCTGCAACACATTTATTGCAGTGGCTCAGGCTGGGTGATAAATGTGGTACATTGAGTGGCTTACTTAGAGAAAAAAATTTACACAAGAGTTGTGGTGCAATTCTGGTGCAAAATGGCACAATTTACACCAAAATTTAGGTGCACCAATTTTAATAAATATGGGTTTATGTGTTTTGAAAGAGCATTCTTTTAGTATGTGTCGGATTATCAAATATATGCTGCAAATTACACCAAATTACTCCATCTTTTTGGCATATTTACCTGCAAGGTTCAACTACCCCTCTGTCAATTTTCAGAAATGCCAGATGAGCTCTTGTCAGCAGTGAGCCACCCAGCAGTCATCTGGCTCCCACAGTTTAACCTCATCCTCCCTGGCAGGCACCTGTAGATTCTTACCCCCCTCGAGAGGGCTAATATGACCTCTCTCTGGAGAGGAGGAGTGTGCGGTGCCTGCAGAGGAGCCGAGACGTGGCCACTCATCTATAGCAAACTGAAATCAATCACCAAGTGCTGCCAAGCTGCTGAAGTATCCTGAAGACTACCCTACTATACAGTCTCACCCTTGTGACCACAATATCAGCCCTAGAATAGGTTTACTTAAATGATATTATTTATTACTAGGTTATGCTGGGACTGATAGTGCCTCATTGTTACGGTATGTATTTATTCTTTACAAAGTTATGCTGGAATACCTGGTGCCTCTGTGCTCCACATTGTACAGTATACATTTATCTCTAGGTTGTGCTGTTATGTGTAGTACTTCAATGTTCCAGTGATCCAAATCATAGTTTTCTAGTTTTATTTGACAAAATTGAGTTGGTGGACATTACACTGCATTGGGGAATACTACACTGTGCTGATATAAACATTTCATGCATTACCATAGTGTATGGAACATTTAAGACTACTACTTCCACTATGCATGTTGCCACTGAGGGGAAATAGTAGTCTGATTTGGCTGAACACAGACTTCCTGCCCCATGCTTGTACATATTACTGTTAAAGGTGTTTTCCGGGATTTTGATATTGATGTCCTAGTCTCAGGATAGGTAATCAATATTTGATTGGTAGGTGTCTGACTCCCAGTACCCCTAACTATCAGCTGTGACATCCTAGGCCGGTGATGTCACATTCATTGGTCACATAGCCTAGGAGCTGCTCAATCCTATTCAAGTGAATGGGTCTGGGCTGCAATACAAAGTACAGCCACTAAACAATGTATGGTCCTGTGCTTGGTAAGCTGTGAGGAGGCAGAGCACCATAGGATTGTGGCTTGTTCAAACAGCTGATCGGCAAGTGTGCCAGGAGTCCTGAGGATAGGCCATCAATATCAATATATCAATATCAAAATCCTGGACAGCTCCTTTAATACTGAGAACTTTACTCCATTTACTCTACTCCTTTGTGTATTTGGATCAGAAAACAGAGAACTCTCATCACTACCAATGTGTTGTGCAGAGTGCATGTATATTGCAGGCAGAATAGGAAGTCTATTAGCTGCAGCATCAGCCTATAGCCTCACTGCAGGAAGTGATATCAGAGAAGCGGAAGTCGCTATTGCGACTTCTGTTGTATAACAGACTAATATGCAGCCATTTGGTTATTTCGTGTGGATTCAAAGAACTTGTTCTACATGTCAGAATGGAAAGCTCCTCTGGTGAAGCCAATCATTACGGTTATTCAAACAATGTTTATTACCTAGTATGTCAGGGTAACATCTATGGATCTTTTACCATCCCAGGATATACAGGGCTGGCTGTAGATGGCTTTATCCCATATGTCATTTATGTCGCCTTGTTGGTGCTGCTTTTTGTGCTGTCACTTTAGGCAAGCGCAGAGTGAAGAAATGTGGGAGAACTGCAGCATAATAAAACCTGTACATTTAGAAAAGTACTCTCAATCACACTGCCTTAAACACAGTCCCACCCACCTACACGTAGAACTGAGCCGCAGTATAAAGAATGGGGGCAACACAGCAGTGGGTAGTACAGAATAACTGAGTATTGTTGTACTTTATTATATTCTACATTTCAAAAGCTCCCGGAGAACTCCTTTAAGATTATTTTGTGCTTTTGATACTGTCTGCATTGCAGAGCAGCCATATATATCTTCACTTATTATGCTTGAACAATTGCCTTTAACTTCTTAGAAAGAATGAAACATTGACACAATGGCGAAAACATTATAGATTCATTTAACTAAAAGTAACTTTGTTTTTCTTATTGTTCCCATTTGTGTTCACAAAATTGCTATTCAGGCCATTATTTCTTTATAGGAACCGTTCTCTGCTTTAATGGCTTTTGCATTTGTTACAGATAAATACAGAAACATTGCAGGGAATGCTTAGTGGAGCATCTAGGACAGTTTGATCTCCACAAGTTTAGCTTGTTCTTTTATGTTTCTGAGAAGGAATTACAGTTCAAATGATACATACTAAAAGTTACAGTGTTACCCACAGCAGCTCATTGCTTTAGATTGATTTATAGCATTTTATTCTGGCTCCCTGCAGAAATTTGGAACGGAGCAATATATCTTAAGTTTGACATGATTTTGCTTTTAAGCTAAGCTGAGAAAATCAAGCCTATCATTCTTGTTTTGTTGTGCTTTTCTGTAATGTTGAATGATCACCTATAGTTAAGGCCATTGTAGGTTTTCACATCGCTTCTGCTCCTCTCTTGGGTGTTAGGTGGGTACCAAATAGGAATTAAAGGGGTTTCATTGAAATTCAATTGCGGTAACCCCATGATTTTACTGTGACTGTCATTTATAGAAGGAAAAGCGTGGCATTTTAAGAATAAAAAGATTAAAATTGTTTTACAGATGCAGATTATTGTAGATCACAATAAGGCCCCATTCACATGTCCGTATTTGTTCACATCCTGGAAAAGGGTCAGTTTTTGGCGGATCCGTTGTTCCGCAAAAAACTCAGTTTTTCCAGCACATCCGTTCCGTTTTTCTGCAAAAAACGGAAGGCTGAATAACATCTGAACTTTTTTTTTCTACCCTCCTGGAACGGAATCCGCAAATGCGGATCACATGCGGATGCCTTTCCGCATGTCTTCAGCATTTATGGACGTCCCATAGACTTGTATTGGGCTACGGACCGCAATTTCGGGATGAAAGTAGGACATGCTGCTTTTTTATTGCGGGCAATCGGAATGGAAACACGGATGCGGACAACACACGGAGTGATGTCCGCATTTTTTCGGCAACCATTGAAATGAATGGATCCGCATACTATCCGCATTTTAGATCCGTTATTGTGGGGCCTAAGACACACAGGACGTGTAAATGGGGCCTAAGACTTTTTAAATTTAAGGGATATTCTGTTAGATTAATTTATCTTAATTTATATAACTATTAGATTGGTGGGAGGTCCTACGGCTGGGACCCCCACCCATCATGAGAACTGGGACCATGCACTCCCTGCAGTCCTCCTGAAATGAATGCAGCTGCTAGTTGGGCATGTGTGATGCCGCTCCATTCATTTCTATGGGAATTCGGGAGATAACAGAGCACTGTACTCGGCTATCTCCAGAACTCCCATGGAAATGAATGGAGCGGTGATGCACATGTGCGACCGGCTTCTCATTTTAGGGGGCCTGCAGGGGGTATGGGGCCCCCGTTTTTGAGATCGGTGGGGGTAACAGCTGTAGGACCCCCACAAATCTAATAGTTATCCCCTATCTTATGGTTTATTACCTTTAACTTAAAGGTAACCAGAATACCCCTTTAAAGGAGTTGTCTGGGATTTTGATATTGGTGGTATATCGTTAAGATAGGTCATCAATATCTAATTGGTTAGGGTCCAACTCCCGATGCCCCTGCGATCATCTGTTTGAAGAGGTCGCAATGCTCCAGCAAGTGCTGTATAGCACTTGAATGGGACTGAACTGCACATGGGCCATGTGACCGATGAACATGACATCACTGGCCTAGGAAGAGACCATGGCACTGCCTGGAGCACATTGGTTTCTAGAAAGAGCTGATCAGAGGTAGCACCTGGAATCGTATCACCACTGATCAGATATTGATGACCACACACTTATTTGCCCCGTTGTTGCCATCCTGCAATTATCTTGATTTATAATAGCGGGTACAGTTATATCTCACTTATGGCACTAGACTTATTAAATTATCTACTGTGCAATCCTGTCATATTCACACAGGCTCTTTTCTTTCTAAGTTATTTTGTAAAGTTGTACAGTCATGGCCAAAAGTTTTGAGAATGATACAAATATTAATTTTTACAAAGTCTACTGCTTCAGTTTTTATAACGGCAATTTGCATATACTCCAGAATGTTATAAAGAGTGATCAGCTTAACAGCAATTACTTGCAAAGTCAATATTTGCCTAGAAAATGAACTTTATCCCCCAAAACACATTTCAACATCATTGCAGCCCTGCCTTAAAAGGACCAGCTAACATCGTTTCAGTGATTGCTCCATTAACACAGGTGTGGGAGTTGATGAGGAAAGGGCTGGAGATCAATCTGTCATGATTAAGTAAGAATGACACCACTGGACACTTTAAAAGGAGGCTGGTGCTTGGCATCATTGTTTCTCTTCTGTTAACCATGGTTATCTCTAAAGAAACACGTGCAGTCATCATTGCACTACACAAAAATGGCCTAACAGGGAAGAGTACCGCAGCTAGAGAGATTGCACCTCAGTCAACAATCTATCGCATCATCAAGAACTTCAAGGAGAGAGGTTCCATTGTTGCCAAAAAGGCTCCAGGGCGCCCAAGAAAGACCAGCAAGCGCCAGGACCGTCTCTTAAAAGTGTTTCAGCTGCGGGATCGGGCTACCAGCAGTGCAGAGCTTGCTCAGGAATGGCAGCAGACAGGTGTGAGTGCATCTGCACGCACTGTGAGGCGGAGACTCTTGGAGCAAGGCCTGGTCTCAAGGAGGGCAGCAAAGAAGATATTCTGCAAAAGGTACAGGGAGTGGACTGCTGAGGACTGGGTAAAGTCATTTTCTCTGATGAATCCCCTTTTCGATTGTTCGGGACATCTGGAAAACAGCTTATTCGGAGAAGACGAGGTGAGCGCTACCACCAGTCTTGTCTCATGCCAACTGTAAAGCATCCTGAAACCATTCATGTGTGGGGTTGCTTCTCAGCCAAGGGAATCGGCTCTCTCACAGTCTTGCCTAAAAACACAGCCATGAATAAAGAATGGTACCAGAATGGTACCAGAATGTCCTCCGAGAGCAACTTCTCCCAACCGTCCAAGAGCAGTTTGGCGATCAACAATGCCTTTTCCAGCATGATGGAGCACCTTGCCATAAAGCAAAGGTGATAACTAAATGGCTCAGGGAACAAAACATAGAGATTTTGGGTCCATGGCCTGGAAACTCCCCAGATCTTAATCCCATTGAGAACTCGTGGTCAATCATCAAGAGACGGGTGGACAAACAAAAACCTACAAATTCTGACAAAATGCAAGCATTGATTGTGCAAGAATGGACTGCTATTAGTCAGGATTTGGTCTAGAAGTTGATTGAGAGCATGTCAGGGAGAATTGCAGAGGTCCTGAAGAAGAAGGGTCAACACTGCAAATATTGACTTGCTGCATTAACTCATTCTAACTGTCAATATAACCTTTTGTTACTCATAATATGATTGCAATTATATTTCTGTATGTGATAAAAACATCTGACAAACACACATAAAAACCAGAGGGCAGCAGATCATGTGAAAATATAATATTTGTGTCATTCTCAAAACTTTTGGCCATGACTGTACAGATCATGTCCTTGAGAGCAGACAGCTTCCAGATTGCACTAGAATAAAAGGCCCTGATACATGGTTTGAGATGTAGCTGAAGGCAACTTGCCCCCAATGCGTTACTAGTAAATACGGAGGAAAGTAGTAAATCAATTGTGAAATTATAAATCACCAGATAAATTTGGTTTCAGTTTTTTTTGTCATTCTTGTACTCATTTATTGAAGTTTTTTCAAGCGTATTTACTATTTCTTGACATCATTTACCTGTTATATTATTATAATATAATAATATGAGAATGCTGCTAATATAAAAAGGGTGTCCAGGATAAAAAACATGGTTGCATTTTTTCCAAATATAGCACCACCCTTGTCTACAGGTTGTTTGTGGTATTGCATCTAAGGTTCATTTAATTCAATGGAGCTGTGCTGCAATACCAAACACAACCCATGGACGGGTATAAAGCTGTTTTTGGAAGAAAGCAGCCATGTTTTTCTAATCCTATACAACCCCTTTAAGATCCTTTCACATGGGCTGATGCACAGACAATTATTTGGAATGAACCATTCATTACTTGATTGTTGATCCAATAGAAGAGCTACATTTATATCCAACAATCATTTCCTCTGTATGGGGAGGAATAATTGCCCCCATATAGATTTGTAGTCTACGGGCAGCATATCATTGCTTATACAGTGGAAAGTGATGCTTACAAATGATGTGCTTTATAAATGATGCAATCACCAACGATTGAGTTTTTGCTCTTTCGTTGGCACCATTTACATGGGCAATCAACACGAATAAGCATTTGTAGGGTCTTTAGACTAAATATGGATGGTTTATTCATTCTGTTATACCGTAGTTGACTATTGTTTAATAACAAGATACATCATTGTTAGATGCTGAGCGTTTTAAGGAAATTTTCTGGATGGAGCATTCCTAGGAATACTTGTTCCTGATAAATTCCCTGTGTAGAGGTGTCAACAATCACCCGACCAACGAGCAAATGCTCATTTATTAGTTGATGCGTTCACCTAAATCATTGCTAGATTGTGGTGTGTAAACAGGAATCTGCTGCCCAGAAACAATGATTCCTCATGGGGACAAATGATTGCAGCAGTGGTAACTGGTCCCCTTAGGGAGGATGTAAATGCCGTTGTCACCTCCTCTGATGAGCAAGCAACAGGAAAGAACGGTTTGTTCCCGATTGTTGCTTGCTGTTTTGGCCTCTGTAAAGGAGCCTTTAGAAAATATGTTAAAGATGAGCTGTCACTACTTCTAATTTGCCTGCATTATTAAATACTTATATTGCCCATGAAGTAGTAATTTTAGAGCATCTGTTCTTAGAATTGCGCACTACTAATTGTGATAGAGGGAGAAGCATTTTGACTAATCAATGCCATATTTGATGTTATTATAGAGAAATAACAAATGGCTGAATTTCATCTAATTAGAATTGGTCTAATTAGTCTCGGAGCACAAAGAGGGGACATTATTACTATGGGGACACTAAAGATGGCATTACTGTGCAGAGGATATAAAACGGGGACATTATTACTGAGTGGGTTTACAAAGGGGTCACTGTTAATATGTATACCACAAATAGCACTATTATTGCATACCTCCCAACTTTGCAAAGAGTCAAAGAGGGACATATTGCCGTGGCAAATTTTTTCAGCACTAGGACACACCCCTAACTCCGCCCACTATACGCAAATCTCACCCAGTCCCCTTACTGCACGGGGATAATAAACACAGTGATGTCAGAGATAATAAACACAGTGATGTCACTGTACAGGGATAATAAACACAGTGATGTCACCGTACAGGGATAATAAACACAAGTGATGTCACCGTACAGAGATAATAAACACAAGTGATGTCACCATACAGGGATAATAAACACAGTGATGTCACAGTACAAGGATAATAAACACAGTGATGTCACAGTACAGGGATAATAAACACAGTGATGTCACAGTACAGGGATAATAAACACAGTGATGTCACCGTACAGGGATAATAAACACAGTGATGTCACCGTACAGAGATAATAAACACAAGTGATGTCACCATATAGGGATAATAAACACAGTGATGTCACAGTACAAGGATAATAAACACAGTGATGTCACAGTACAGGGATAATAGACACAGTGATGTCACAGTACAGGATAATAAACACAGTGATGTCACCGTACAGGGATAATAAACACAACAATGTCATAGTACAGGATAATAAACACAGTGATGTCACAGTCCAGAGATAATAAACACAATGATGTCACAGTACAGGGATAATAAACACAGGGATGTCACAGTACAGAGATAATGCACCCCTTTCTGACCCTCATAGAAAGTTAAAAAAAATTAAAAACCTTATACTTACCTTCTTAGTGGCAGCAGCATCACCAGCCGGACATCAGCTTCTTTTGTCTGGAGAGGGTGGGGCCAATGCTGACTGATGGCCGGCCTCGTTCCCCTCCTAGACAAGAGGTACAGAATGCAGCAAGAGGTACGGAGAGCTGCAGGGGGCGACGGGAGGGAGGATGGAAGAAAAAGGCAGTTGATTCCGGCTGTCTGCTTCTTCATGTAACAGTCAACTGTCTCTGGGTCCTATGGACGCAGAGACAGCTGCCAGAGACCGGGACATACCTCCCCCGTGCCGGGACAGCCACTGCAATCCGGGACTGTCCCACCGGATCCGGGACGGTTGGGAGGTATGTTATTGTTTGAGGCCCAAAATAACTGAAAGAAGTCTTCATGGCGGTCTCAAGTGGATGGAGAAGATTAGAGAAAGACAGTGACTCCAGTCAGAGAAGATATCACCTGTTACTTGATTTAACTATACAGTATTCATGTATATGGTCTATAGTTGACAATTTTGGTCAATGTACGGTGGTAATATTGGTCCTTGTATGGTTGTTTTTCAGCAACAGTATGGTGTTAATATTCATTCACCATGTGCTGAAATATGTTATTATTTCTAATGTTGGATTAGTATATGATTTTGCTCAGTTCGGTGATAACATTAGCTCTTTTTATGGTGGTATTATGTGCTGCCTTTCATATATCCTGGAACAGAGTACTGTTGAGGTGGTGCATCTAAGCTTGTCAAACATTATAAATGTTATTTTACTTTTATTTTGGTGAAAGGAGCGGGGAATATACCTTTGGCAATAACCCCGAACTTTAAACCTGTCACCACAAAATGCATTGAAATCTGCAGGCAGCATTTTATATAAAAGAAGGAGCTGAGCAGATTGATATATTGTTTGGTGGGAAAAGATTCGGTAAAACAGACGAGTCACATTATTATGACCACCAGCTAATATCCAGAGTAAGGTCCCTTTCACACGAACGATACGGATTCAGTCCGGATGCATTCAGGGTGCATTCCGGAAAACTCGCACCAATCCGCACGCAATCAGTTTTGACTGCTATTGCGTACGTTCGTTCATTTTTTCCACGCGGGTGCAATGCGTATGCATGCATTTTGCACGCGCGTGATAAAAAACTGAATGTTTACAAACAACATCTCTAAGCAACCATCAGTGAATCACTTGCGTGCGGATGCAATGCAAATTTCACGCAGACCCATTCACTTCAATGGGGCCAGGGCTGCGTGAAAAATGCAGAATATAGAACATGCTGCAATTTTCACGCAATGGCGAACTGATGCGCTATAAAATTCACCCATGTGAAAAGACCCATTGAAATGAATGGGTCAGGATTCAGTGCGGGTGCAATGCGTTCGCTTAACGCATTGTACCCGCAAGAAAATCTCGCCCGTTTGAAAGGGGCCTAACTGTCCTGTGCAGCGTGGACAGCAGCTAGACGACTAGGAGTGACTCGATGAGGGGCTGATAGGTTGTCTCAGGTATCTGGAGCCATGCTGACTGCAGTGCATCCCTCAGCTGCCGGAGGGTGTGTGGGGAGAGAATGCAAAGAGCGAACACAATCATTTAGGTGGTCCCACAGATGCTCAATTGTGTTCAAGGCTAGAGAATTAGGGGGCAAGGGTAGTACTTGGAAGTCTTGGTCATGTTCGTTCCACTAGTGTTGGACATTTCTAGTCCTTTGACATGTTGCATTGTCTTGCTGGAAGATCCCAGGAAAGATAATCAGAATATATGGGTGTATGTGATCTACACAGATGGAGTCATACCCACATGGATGAGTGGGCCCAGAGAATGCCATGAAAACATTCCCCAGACCCCAAAGCTACTGTCAAGCGAGGTCGGCGTCGCGCTCCCTCTGCACGACATCGCCGGACCTCTCCGCCCCCTAGAGACGAGCAATAGGGAATTGAAGTGCTGGTCTTGTCAGCCAGCACTTCATGAGTTAATTCTCTGTTTGGGTTTAGCCATGTGGTGCTGATCACACCACATGGCTACTTTACATATTGTTTGGACAGCTTGCTCCACCTCAGGTCATGTGATGCTGGCCACATCACATGATCCTGGGTGGGCTATTTAAAGATGGCAACTGCCTCACTCAGATGCCTGTGATTAGTTTATACTTTTGATCAGTGCTTGTGCGACCTTGTGTTTTGGATTTGCTATTTGGACTCTGACTTTGGACTTGGACTTGGACCTCTCTTCTCTTGACCCCTGGTATTTACGCTATCTCCTGTGTTTGACCCGGCTTGCTGACTACTCTATCATTGTGTTTGAGGCAAGTAGGTAGGGAAAGAAGGGGGGTTTCAAGTACAGGGCACACCTTCCCTTGTCTGCCCCGTGACAGAATCACAGGCCCGTATCATATGGAGCAATTGCGGGTGCTCACGGACCAGGTTCAGGGTATGGCGCAGATGATCCAGGACCTGGCCGAGAGGCTCCTACATCAGGAGCAGCTACAACCTGCACTAGTAGCGGCTCCCTCCACATCTAACCCCATTGTGGAACCTCATGTTAAATTGCCGGATCGGTTTTTGGGGAACCGGAAAACTTTCCGTTCCTTTAAGGAGAGCGTAAAATTGTATTTTCGTTTACGTCCTCACTCCTCGGGTGCCGAGCAGCAGCGGGTAGGAATAATTATTTCCTTGCTGCAAGGTGATCTGCAGGAATGGGCCTTTTCTTTACCGCCTGACTCCCCAAGCTTGCAGTCTGTGGAAGCATTTTTTCAGGCCTTAGGCCTATTATATGAGGAGCCTGACTTGACTTCTGTAGCTGAGACTCAGCTCAGAGACATTCGGCAGGGTAACCGTCCAGTAGAGGATTACTGTGCTGAGTTTAGAAAGTGGTGTTTCCTCTGGATGGAATGACCCAGCTTTGAGAAGCCAGTTTAGGGTGGGGCTGTCTGACCATCTTAAGGACTTACTTGTCAGTTACCCTACTCCTGACACCCTAGAGGCGACCATGACACTAGCCATTAAACTGGATCGTCGAGTGAGGGAGAGACGGAGGGAACATTCAGATATTCCTCAGGTTGTCGTCCTGCCTGAATCCCCTGTTCCGAGTCCACCTTCTACCAGGGTCCCGGAGGAGTCCATACAGTGGGGAGGAACTTTGAGAGATCAGAGACGCTTGAATGGAGCCTGTTTCTACTGCGGTGAGACGAACCACTGGCTCCAGCAATGCCCGAAACTTCTGCCCTCTAGAGAGCTTTCTGCCGGAAGTAAGGTAACCCCAGCAGTGGTAAGGAGGAAAGTATTATTACCTATCTCCATTGCGTACTACCAACTCAGGGGGTCCGGTAAGGCTTTTGTTGATTCTGGTTCTGCCATTAATTTTATTGATTTTGATTTTATACAATCTGTGGGGATTCCGCTAGTTCCTTTAAGGGAGGTGATTGAAATTATCGCACTGGATTCCACTCCATTGAATAATGGGAGAGTGGAGTTTTGTACTCCTGAGGTTGTATTAACTGTAGGAATTACCCATACCGAGACTTGTTCCTTCCTTGTATTAAAGGATTTACCTGCCGACCTTGTTTTAGGTCTGCCATTGTTACAGGACCACAACCCTGTGATCAACTGGTCGGTAGGTGAATTGGAAAAATGGGGAATGAATTGTGACAAATGTTGTAGATCAGTATTGCTGTTTGGAGGTACCACTGAGTCTCTTTCCTTGCCCAAGTATATCGGCGATTTTTTGGACGTTTTTTCCATGTCCGAGACTGAGTTCCTCCCTCCTCACCGCCATCGACCTTATTGAGGGATCCAAATATCCCAAAGGTCGCATTTATAATCTCTCTACTCCTGAATGTCAGTCCATGAGGGATTATCTCAAAGAGAGTCTGGCCAAGGGTCACATCCGGCCTTCAGTTTCTCCCATGGGGGCAGGTTTTTTCTTTGTTGGTAAAAAGGATGGAGGATTGAGGCCCTGTATCGATTATAGGGAGCTCAATAAAATCACTGTTAAAAACAGATACCCGTTGCCCCTTATTCCTGACTTGCTGAATCAGGTCCAGGGGGCCTGTTGGTTCACCAAGCTGGATTTGAAGGGGGCATACAACCTAATCAGGATTCGTGAGGGGGACGAATGGAAAACTGCTTTTAATACCCCGGAAGGTCATTATGAGTACTTGGTAATGCCTTTTGGGTTAAGTAACGCTCCGGCAATTTTCCAAAACTTTGTCAATGACATTTTTAGACCATTTATTGGGAAATTTGTAATTGTCTATATTGATGACATCCTGATTTTTTCTGCAGACTGGGAAAGTCACGTATCTCACACCAGGCAAGTGCTGGAGGTGTTGCGTGAAAACAAGTTGTTCGTTAAAGGGGAAAAGTGTACCTTTGGTGTTCAGGAAGTGGCCTTTTTGGGATACATTCTCACCCCTTTTTCTTTCAAAATGGACCCAGTTAAAGTACAGGCCATAGTGGATTGGGTGCGACCTTCCTCTTTGAAGGCGCTCCAGCGATTTCTGGGGTTTGCTAATTTTTATCGTAAATTTGTCAAAAATTTTTCAGTGGTAGCCAAACCCATTACGGATTTGACTCACAAGGGGGCTGATCTGGTCAATTGGCCCCCTGCAGCTATTGAGGCCTTTGAAAGGTTAAAGCAGTGTTTTATTAATGCTCCTGTGTTGGTCCAGCCTGATCAAAGTAAGCCTTTTGTAGTTGAGGTGGATGCGTCTGAGGATGGTGTGGGGGCTGTACTGTCCCAGGGGTCTTCCACCTTAACTAATCTTATGCCATGCGCCTTCTTCTCCCGCAAGTTCTCTCCTGCCGAGAGAAATTATGATATTGGGAATAGGGAGTTACTTGCAATCAAGTAGGCATTTGAGGAATGGCGTCATTTTTTAGAAGGGGCATTTCACCGCATTACGGTCCTCACGGATCATAAGAATTTAATGTTTTTAGAATCGGCTAAGCGATTGAATCCTAGACAGGCGAGGTGGGCTTTGTTCTTTACTCGTTTTGATTTTTGTGTTACCTTCAGACCCGGGAGCAAGAAAGTTAAGGCCGATGTCTTATCCCGAAGTTTCCAGGCGTATCAGCCTCCTGACGTCTCTCCTGAGCCCATCCTGCCAGCTAATATCATCGTGGCCGCTACCTCATCTGACCTCGCTTCTGAAATCTCGGCAGGACAACATCTTGCTCCCATTGGTACCCCCAATGACAAATTGTTTGTGCTGGCTCATTTGCGGTTGCGACTGCTGGGTGAGTGCCATAATTCTGTTTTGTGTGGACATCCTGGCATCAATGCCACCAAGGAGTTGGTCTCTAGGCAGTATTGGTGGCCGTCAATCTCCAGAGATGTTCAGGCTTTTGTAACTGCGTGTAACACTTGTGCCAGGTCCAAGAATTCCAAGACACGACCTATGGGTGAGTTACATCCTTTACCCATACCTAGTAGACCTTGGTCACATCTGTCCATGGACTTTATCACGGATTTGTCGTGTTCTGAGGGTAAAACTGTGATATTTGTGGTGGTTGACAGATTCAGCAAAATGTGTCATTTTATTCCTTTGTGTAAATTACCCTCTGCGAAGGTCTTGGCATCCGTGTTCATTGATAATATTGTCAAACTGCATGGTGTTCCTGAGAATATTGTTTCTGATAGGGGAGTACAGTTTGTGTCTAGGTTCTGGAGGACGTTCTGTAATAAGATTGGTATCTCTTTGTCCTTTTCATCAGCCTTTCATCCGGAGACCAATGGTCAGACGTCTTAACCAATCCGTTGAGCAATATCTCAGATGTTATGTTTCTGATAACCAGCATGTGTGGGCCAGATTCCTGTCTCTGGCTGAGTTTGCAATTAATAATCGTGTTAATTCATCCTCTGGGATGTCGCCGTTTTTCTGCAATATGGGTTTTCATCCACGCTTTAGCTCCTTTTCCCCATCTGCGTCGGTTGTCCCAGAGGTCAATGATTTTTCTCAAGAACTGTGCACAGTTTGGGCACAGGTTCACTCGAACCTGGAAAAGGCCCAAGGAGTTCAAAAAGTTAAGGCTGATAGAAAACGTTCTAAGGGTGTGAATTTTAAGGTTGGGGATAAGGTATGGTTATCGACTAAAAATCTCAACATGAGGGTACCATCCTACAAGTTTGCACCTCGCTTCATTGGTCCTTACAGGATCACCAAGGTGATCAATCCGGTTTCATTTAGGTTATGTTTACCCGACTCCCTTTGTGTTCATAATGTTTTTCATGTGTCTTTGCTCAAACGTTATGTTGCTCCCGTTGGTCCTGAGGAACAGTCTACGCCTCCGGTTGAGGTAGCAGGACAAATGGAGCATGAGATTGGCAGAATTGTGGATGTGAGAAGGGTCCGGAATTCCTTCCAGTACCTCGTACATTAGAAGGGGTTCGGTCCTGAGGACAGGTCTTGGGTACCGTTGAGCAGGATGCATGCAGACTCGCTCATCCGAAAGTTCCATCTGCAGCATCCCGATAAGCCTGCTCCCGCTGGTAAGGGTCCGGTGGCCCCTCGTGAAGGGGGGGGTACTGTCACGCGAGGTCGGCGTCGCGCTCCCTCTGCACGACATCGCCGGACCTCTCCGCCCCCTAGAGACGAGCAATAGGGAATTGAAGTGCTGGTCTTGTCAGCCAGCACTTCATGAGTTAATTCTCTGTTTGGGTTTAGCCATGTGGTGCTGATCACACCACATGGCTACTTTACATATTGTTTGGACAGCTTGCTCCGCCTCAGGTCATGTGATGCTGGCCACATCACATGATCCTGGGCGGGCTATTTAAAGATGGCAACTGCCTCACTCAGACGCCTGTGATTAGTTTATACCTTTGATCAGTGCTTGTGCGACCTTGTGTTTTGGATTTGCTATTTGGACTCTGACTTTGGACTTGGACCTCTCTTCTCTTGATCCCTGGTATTTACGCTATCTCCTGTGTTTGACCCGGCTTGCTGACTACTCTATCATTGTGTTTGTTCCGTCTGTGTTTTGTCTCTCCCTGTGTTCCCTTTCCCTCCCTCTGCACTTACCCAGTATAGGGAACGTCTTTGTGGTTGTCCGCGGCCGCCTAGGGCCGTTTGAGGCAAGTAGGTAGGGAAAGAAGGGGGGTTTCAAGTACAGGGCACACCTTCCCTTGTCTCCCCCATGACAGCTACCCCCACTATCTTGTGTTCTTCAAGCAATGGCTGCAGGGTATTTGTTCTCTGGTGTTTCTCATCTGACATGCTAACGTCCATACGTTTGTTGAAGCAGAAGACTATGACTCATCGAAGAAGGCAACCCTTTGCTAATCAGCAGAGGTCCAATTCCAACACTGCAAACTGAAGCCTTTTTTGCCAGTGCCGATGGTGACCATCCATCTGCTGCTGAGCCTCATAAACAGTCAGGTTCGATGAACTGTTGTTTCAGACCCACGTCTGGTAACCCCTGGTTCATTTTGGCAACAAGCTGCTTTAATGTAGTGTGTTGGTCTGCCCTCGTGGACCTTCGTACAGTCAACATCCACCTCTCACATCAATGGCACATGGTGCTCTACAGTTTCCACGTTGCTTATTCACAATGGTGTCATTTGTCCACTCACCATACACTTGCACCACAGCAGCACGTGAATAATTCACAAACGGCGCAGTTTCAGAAATACTGCCATACTTGGCCTGAAAGCAAATAATCATTCCTTTGTGCAACGCTGATAAATCGCCCCTTTTACCCATTCAGCAATGAGGGACATGTGTGCAGACAGCCTATCACACACCTTATATACCCACCAAGCCAGCTCATGACACATGACTTTCTTAATGAGCTACAGTACATGCTGCTGAAAACAATGGCTTCCGAAAAGTGGTCATAATGATGTGATTCTACTGTGTAATTTATATATTTATATCTTTGCCTTTTTCTCAACTGAAGACCACCCCTGTGAACTGCTCTCAGTACATGGGTTATTAGTGATTGATAGCATTCCCTGTGTAATCTTTTCCCACAAAACTATGCAGTATATCAATCTTCCCTGATTCTCCTGCTCTATAATATTGTGCCTTCAGATTGCATTGTATTTTTTGGTGACAGGTCCTCTTTAAAGATCCTAGTAATGATCCTTTAAAGATCATCCTAGTAATGCCCTTCTTTATTATCTGTTTGATGCTTTTAGTATTTGCATGTTGTCTATAACATTTATTTCTAAGGTGCTCATATTTTCTTACATTTACCCTCAAAGAACAGATAAATCAGGTATTGATTTTATCCAATTTTATTGATCTACAAGCTGGACATACTGTTCATATGCATATTGTCTGGCATTTGGAACAGTATTACAATATCTATTTTTTAAGAACAATCACCTGCATTTCCAGAAATTGAATGTCATTTTTTTAGGTTCTAGATGCAGAAATCCCAGAGAAAAGAAAAAGATCAGTAAAGGTCTCTGAAGCAGGAATTCAGTGTGAAAAGCCAAATAATTTACAGTATTTCTTAGCTGTTAAATGTCAACATATTAAGCCAGAAAACAATGTTGAAGACATGCAAAATCTCATCTACAAGTTTTTTTTCTGATATTCATGTGAACCAAAAAAAAATCCCAATGAACACTACTGATCGACTGCAATAAATATATTTATTGAATAGGAACATATATGAAAAGCACGGAGAGTGCTGTGTGGGGCCAAAGCAGGATGTACATAGATATATGGACAATTCAACTTGGTATATACAGTATAATTTATATATTCACTTTTTAAGCATGAAACTGTTTTAATGAGATTGAGTATATGTATTAGCTTTAATGTGGTGTTTATCATAGCTTTTTCCGCTTTGGCTTAAATATGGAACACTTGTTTTTTCCTGCTGCGTCCCCCCACCACTTATTATAGGTGCTATGTTTTTAAATGTCCGTTGTGCTATTTGTATTTGTGGGGCTTTTACAGCCAGTGCTTTTAATATATTTTTCTATTCAACAAATATATTATTTCTTGCTATAATGGTTGTTTTTTTTTTTGTTGTTGACATATTTATGAGTCATGTGGTTTAATACATGAGTGTCTATATTATATAGGTATTGGCCTTTAATGTAGGTTTCTAGACAAAAGTCACATACAGTGCAAGACAAGACAGATGTCAGCAGGGGATAGAACTATATTATGGCCAATTGACAGATTGAAAGCCATCGAGACTAATGAATAACAACTACTAAAACTATACACATACAATAAGAAAGTATATAAGAAATAAACAAATATAATAAAATTGATAACTAAACTGGAAAAAATTCTTGTGTAAATAAAAGCTATAACATTATAGACTGAATCCCCTAAGAAACTGTGCACACTCGGGAGGTTGTCACAGATTTTTCTTCCAGGTCAGAATCAGAATCGGAATCGGAGTCAGAGTCAGAATACTGTAGCTCTTCATTATCTTCTTCCTCAATCTGTTCTTGTTTACCTGTGAGACTTGAGAAGGTAATACATTTAAGACATTTACAAATACTGTACTTCAATAGTGCAGTGCATCTGATATATTTCTGATTTTGATTTCTGATAGCACTTGTGTCATTGTGTTTTTATCTATGTGTACCTTTCAGTGTTCCTGTTTCCTCACCTGATTGGTCAGTTTTTGACCATACTATATTATGTGGCATTTATATAACATGTCCACAAACGAAAAATCGCCAGGACAGCTTGGGGTTGAAACAACATTGTAATAGTAACTCTATGTAGACTGTGGATTTCCTAACTTTATCATTTTCAGAGTACACAGGATAGCCACACATGTGGCAAAGCCATCTGGCAGAGGAACAGCCTGCCAGAGTTCACTGTATCTGGCGTTTACCACCAGACTCTATTGACTTTAATGGGATCCAGCAGGGATTCCTCTGGTGTCCAGGATGAGTGCCGGGTTGGGGCTGGACAAAAACCAATGCATGCATGACATATAATACCTTTATAAATAACAGAGGATCCCCCATTCACCATAGTTTATCTAGTCCTTCTCCCTGCACAATGACCTACAGGTCACAGAAACCCCTCTCATAGAAGTCAGCTCCTATCCATTTTGTCTGTGGCCCCTGTGGCTGCTGTAATTAGGCCTGGTGGTCAATGTGAAAACTGCACACTTTTAGCATTTTTTCAATGACATGGAAAATAACAGAAAGGCTTAAAAAAACATGTTAAACATAAAAACTTGATTTAAGTAGACCATTTTCTGATGAGACATTCCCTTTAACAACAAGTTGCAGGTGGTGGCTTACTAGACTATTATAGGTTACTGTACACTGTTGTTAGTGGTTAGTAGTTTGAAGTCAGTTTTTGTATTATTTCTGTTAAAATGGAAGCTTATGGCCCTATGGTCCCCATGTAGATAAGATCACAAGCATTTCAGCATTTTTAGTATATTCAGAGCACCAAGTAGGTTTTGTACACTCTTTTAAGAGGAACTTTCAACTCTCCTGACATGCCTGGTTTTGTAAATACTTCCTTGTAAAATAACAATGCTGGGGTATATTTTCTTATAATTCTGTGTTGCTTCTCCGTTATTCCTCCTAGAAATGTATGAATACATTGACAACTAAGTACTATCACCCCCAGGGGCGTAGCTAAAGGCTCATGGGCCCTGGTGCAAGAGTTCATCCCTCATTGCTTGGTGGCCAGGGGACAGGAAGCTCATAGGCTTTGTGCTGCCTGAGGCAAAAATTGAAGCAGTACCCCCCCATCCCATGCCAAATTCTTGACCTAACCCCTTTCCTTCAGCCAGAGGTGTAACTTGACCAGCATGCACTTTCTATAATACCAGTGTCTTCTTATGTAGCACAAGGGTCTTTGGGCCCCCTCAGGCCCCTGGGGCCGGTAGCGACTGCTACCTCTGCACCCCCTGTAGCTAGTCTGATACTGGCAGCACTGAATGGACACCTCTCCAACTGGTAACAAAAGTCAATTTATTCATATGTTTCTAGCTGGAATAACAAGAGGCACAACATGAAGCACTAAGAAAAGATGGTCCACATTTGCTATGCAGTACTATGGGAAATGCAATTATTTATTAAAACTACTGGCATGTCCTGACATGTTCTTTCTTATTTTCTTCGGATATCAGACATTTAAAGGGGTTGTCTCAGTTCATCAAAGTGGCATTTATCATGTAGAGAAAGTTAATACAAGGCACTTACTGATGTATTGTTATTACCCATATTGCATCCTTTGCTGGCTTGTTTCATTTTGCCATCACATTATACACTGTTCGTTTCCATGGTTACAGACCAGTCTACAATCCATCATTGGTGGTCGTGCTTGCACACTATAGAAAACAGCACCAGCCTATGTGCGCTCCCATGGTCCCAGCCACCAGAGAGGCCAGCACTTTTTTCTACAGTGTTCAAGCACGACCACTACTGATGGATTGCAGGGTGGTCGTAACCATGGAAACGAGCAGTGTATAATGTGATGTAAAAATGAATCCAGCAAGCAAAGGAGGCAATATGGACAATTACAATACATTAGTAAGTGCCTTGTATTAACTTTCTCTACATAATAAATGCTACTTGCTGACGTGACACAACCCCTTTAAAGACCATCCACGTGTTAGGCTACTTTCATACCAGCGTTTTTGCTGGATCCATCATGGATCAACAAAAATGCTTCCATCATTATACAACCGTCTGCATCTATTATGAATGGATTTGGTTGTACTATCTCTAAAATAGCAAGGACGGATCCATCTTTAAAACCATTGTAAGTCAATGGCGGACGGATCCATTTTCTTTTGTGTCCGAGAAAACAGATCCGCTACCATTGACTTACATTGTGAGTCATGACAGATCCGCACCACATCGCGGACAGAAAAACGCTGCTTGCAGCATTATTCTGTCCTCAATGGGGACGCAACCAAATGGAAAGGAATGCATTCTGGTGCACTCCGTTTCGTTCAGTTCAGTTTTGTCCCCATTGACAATGAATGGGGACAAAAAGGAGGCGTTTCCCCCCGTTATTGAGATCGTATGACGATCTGAATAGTGGAAATGGAAAGCGCAGATGTGAAAGTAGCCTTAAATGTATGAAGAACCAAAAGTCTTCATAATTTACACTTACATTGAATGCTTAAAGAGAAACAACATTATAAAGTAAAAGACTTCAAGCAATGTAATCTTATGAATATTTGTAAAGGTTATGTAAATAAAGCAGTCATTTCCAGGGATTTGTTCTCTAAATCAAATCACTCCACATTCTGCAAGTCACCATTATATGCAAGAAATGTGTTTGCTGTTTACAATCTAACATCTGCTTCATCAAGAAATTATTTGAAGAAGATTATGTTTATATTTGAGATGCATTGCTTTATTCCAGCCATTTTCAATAAAGCAGGGTAGCAACAAATATCCAGCACTGCAGATCAGGCTTTTAGAAGCAGGTTAGCAGGATAAGAATCATCTTCTTGTTCATGTTTACATGTAGAATTTCTAAGGACCCATTTCCACATCAGAATCAGCACCAAAATACCACTCCAAGCAGCCCCCCATTCATTTCAATGGGAAGCAGCACTGCTTTTTTTTCTGGCGTGATGTGAACAATTTTTGGCACGTTTTCCATGTCACAAGCAGCCCAAAAAATGACCTCAAGCAGTTTCCCATTCCTTTCTGAATTTCATTTGCTAAAACTACTTATGCATCCGCTAATTTTTTGTGCAGATTTTGGAACGGATCCATGGCAAGAACCGGGAGTAGAAAGTACAGTTTTGAAAATCACAGAAAAAAGATAAAAAACATCCTGCATGATATGATAAATAAATATGCGGATGTCCATGGCTACATTTGTGATAAATAAATCACAGAAAACAGATAACAGATGCACAATAGATGCAAACAATATATATGGACTAAGCTTTCACTCTGAGGGCCCCAGAGATGACCCCAAAGATAAAAGTCTAAGGGGGTCAGATCGGGAGACCTTGGGGCAGGGGCGTTGCTAGGGTCTCAAAAGATCCGAGGCCCAAGCCCCAATGAATATGGTCCAATTGTCTATGTCGACCCTCGTCCCAACAGGAGAACATACCTCACATCCAGAGCCTCACAGGTGATGTCTCCTTTGATGTAGATCTTCTCTGTCATCATCTTCTCCATTCGGCCCGGACAACTTCTCTCAGCTGCTTCGTCTCTGCAGAATGTGACACACGGACATCTTATCTTCCTCACATTTCTATCATCATCCCCCAACCAGGAGTCCCCACAGCCTTATCCTGCTGCTCGCTGTGCCCCCAAAACCTCCAACTACTATCCTGGAGAAATAATAGTGCCCCCCATAGTAAAAGTCCTAGCAATAGTAATTCCCTCATTAGTAACACTCCACCCTACAGTGCCCCCAACAGTGATAATGCTCCCCAAGATTGTCCCCATTACTAGAAGAGTCCTCCAGTATTAATAATGCCCTCACAGAGCCCCCAGTAGTAATAAGGCCCCCTATTGTTCCCCCAGTGATAATCAAGCTCTCTACAGACCTCTCAGTAGTAATAAGGCCCCCATAGTGTTCTTAGTAGAAATAAGGCGGATCTATAAGTCTCTCTTATAGAGTCCCCAGTAGTAATAAGAATGTCTAATGTCTCCTGGATTTATAATACCCCTACAGTGCCCCCAGTATTTTTTATTGCTCCCCCTACTGTTATAATGCTCGCCCTGAAGTGTCCGCTGTAGTTATATTCCTCCCTTTAGTGTCCTCAGAAATTATAATTCCTCAACTCCTCCACCATACAGTCCCATGTAAATAAAGCTATTTCCCTCCTGTGTAAATAACATCACACCATCTCTCCAGCCCCCTCCAATATACAGTCCCATGTAAATAACATCCCTCTCTATCTACAGCTCCCTCCAAATACAGTCAGCCACCTCCAACATGCAGTCCCATGTAAATAACATCACTCCACGCCACAGTCCAATGTAAATAAGGCTACTTTCACACCAGGGTTTTGCTGGATCCGTCATGGATCAGCAAAAACGCTTCCGTCATGATAATACAACTGTCTGCATCTGTTCTGAACGGATCCAGTTGTATTATCTTTTAAATAGCCAGTTTGGATCAGTTTCTTCATGCGGACACCCAAACACAGCAAGCTGCGTTTCAGTGTCCGCCTCCAAAACGGAATGCAGACTGAACTGAAGCAAACTGAAGCAAAACTGATGCATTCTGAACCAATCCTTTTCCATTCAGAATGCATTAGGACAAAACTGATCATTTTTGGACCATTTATGAGAGCCTATGACGGATCTCACAAACGGATCCTTACAACGCAAGTGTAAAAGTAGCCTAAGGCTAGTTTCACACCACTTGGGGACTCCGGCAGGCTGTTCTGGTGGGTGAACAGCCGGCCGGATCCGTGCTGCCGCAGGTGCACATGTGGGGCTGGAACTATGCTCCGGCCCGGGCCCATTCACTGTAATGGGGGTGGGCCATGGATCCGGCCACAGCACGGCAAACCCTGCCGAGAGGCGGCCGGAACAAAAGTACAACATGCTGTACTTTTGTTTCGGCCACTTCTCGGCAGGGGTTGCCATGCTGCAGCCGGATCCATGGCCTGCCCCCATTACAGTGAATGGGGCCGGAGCACAGGCCCCACACGTGCACCTTCGGCAGCACGGATCCTAACACACCTAACAGGTGTGAAAGTAGCCTAACAGAACTCTGCCCAAGTCACCTCCAACACACAATCCCATGATAACATCCCTCCCTTCTGCCCTAACATACAGTCCCAGTTAAATAACCTCAACTTCCAGCATCCCTCTGCTTCTCCCTTCACTTACCTGTTCTGATGTTGCAGAGCTCACTGCAGCTTCTTCCCCACAATTCTCCTCTTCAGTTTAGAAGACAGGGGTTGAAATGGACCTGCGATGATGTCACAGTCATGTGACCAGTGCAGGATTGGACGGCACTGATCACATGACCTGTGATGTCATCACAGGTCCTACATATCTTGCAGTCTGTTAGATTCAATTGTACTGCTGTCCTGAGGACGGCAATACAATTGTATTTGTCTAACAGGCAAGACATACGGGGCCCGGGAGAATACATCAGGGGACCAGGCCTCGAATGTTTTAGCCTAGCAACGCCCCTTCCTTGGGGGCCATTCAACTGGCCCACGACGACCAATCCACTTTCCAGGAAACTAAAAACTCATCTAGGAATGCTCGGACCTGACACCCATAATGTGGTGGTGTACCATCTTGCTGGAAAAACTCAGGGAACGTGCCAGCTTCAGTGCATAAAGAGGGAAACACATCATCATGTAGCAGTTGAGTGGCCCCCAAGGTCTCCCAATCTCCCCCCTGAAACTACGGATACTGGAAGCCTGTGCTAGCATTTCTTCTGCGGTGTTGCTATCAGTGTGTGAAGAGTGGGAGAAGAGGGTTGCATTGACAATCCAACACAATGGGCAGCACTTTGACCTCATTTTATAAGTGGTCAGAAACTTGTAAATAACTCATGAAAGAATAAAGTTACGTTAAAGCACACCATTGTTTTTCTTGTGAAATTCTCAATCAGTTTGATGTGTCACATGACCCTCTTCCCATTGAAAAAACTAAACAGGAAGATAATATCACCAACCATTACCATTTTATTTAGGTGTATCCGTATAAATCGCCCACCCTGTACAATGCTTGCATCTATTGTGTTATTATCTGTTGTCTGTGATTTTTTTTTTTTTAGAAAGTACAGTTTTACCCTGAAGTATACACTCCCACAAAACATGTAAAAATCTATTGTATTACACTGACATGGTATTACCCCTGCCTTGTGTTAAGTGGGGTGCGCTTGATGTTAGGTGGTTGGGTGCAAGGCAGGAAAGCAGATGTGGGGACAGGCAGATGGAGGAGTGAATTACCAGAGCTGCTTGGCTGCAATAAAGTCTCTCTTTACTGAATAGATAATTGGAGTAGTAATAGTACAAATAGCAGCAATAGGCATAGGACTGGAGTATGTTTCAAAGTAGCCTTCTCCAAATAGTCGTGTGTAGGCTGTTGTAATGATGGTAGTAATCCTCCAGAGTCTCACTCTAAGTTCATGCAATCTTCCTAAATAACCACAGATATGTAATTCCATTCTCATTAACTCTTTCTGCAATTCCCAGTTGCAGGGTGCAGATATTAAAACCAGATGGCCAGTTTCAATGGATTGGGACACCGAAGTGATATATTTCCTTTCCACAGAAGTCTTATTGCCGTAAACATGCAGTACCTTACAGTCTGAATCCAGTACCGCCTTGATGGTTCTAGACTATCTGTTAATGTCTGTTTTCTTTCCTTCTACGGTAGTCTCTCAGTTAGGGCTCATGCACACAAACGTATTTTCTTTCCGTGTCCGTTCAGATTTTTTTTTGTGGACCATATGCAGAACCATTCATTTCAATGGGTCCCCCAAAAAAACGGAAGTTACTCTGTGTGCATTCCGTTTCCATATTTCCGTTGCCCCCAAAAAATAGAACATGTCCTATTATTGTCCGCATTACGGAATTATAGAATGTTTTATTAAGGGTCAGCTGTTCTATTCTGGAAAATACAGAATGTACATGGACGTCATCCATATTTTTTGCGGATCCGTTTTTGCAGACCGCAAAATACATACAGTTGTGTGCATGAGCCTTAAGACTGCCATCGTTAACTATTTGCTGTCCATACTCAAACATTTGGGATACACAGTGAATAAAGAAACAAGTGCTTTAAACATTAAATCACAATATTTAACTTTTGAATAACAATTAACCTATATGTCCATGTAATGTATGTAAAAATGTAAAAAGATTCATTTATGACTTTTTACCTATTGTACTGTGAATGAATGACTGCAATGGAATGTACTGCACAGTTTATTGGATCCTGTTGATGTCTATTGCTTGTCCAGCTGTCACTTTTTGTGATGTTATTCTGGCTGAGGACAAGAGCTTTTTGAAGAGTGTCTTTTGCAATAAGGTTTGCATTGGAAACAACATTTAGGAAACAGTGATGTGTCTGTGCTAGATGCAACATCTAATCAACAAATATATACGATAATTCTATTTGAAAAGTAAATCACAAAGTGTCAAAATTTACATTAGCAAAAAAAAAAAAAGAACAAAGCATAAAAACTAAAATAAAATAGCATTGGCATTTTTTTTGTAAATGCATCAATTTACTTGTCATGGCACTTAACGTGGAGCTGTTTTTGCTATGCTATGAGTTAGATGGTACTTGCTAACACTAGTCATAAGTCAAATGAGCCTAACTGCTACTTTATGTATACATTTATTTTATATATATTATAGTTTTTAGTCATGGCAAACTAACACAATGGAGAAAGTTAACCATGGGGCATATGTAAAAGTGATCAATTGAAGCCACAAGACATAAAGCTGGTTCCTGGCATCAGAACAGTAACCTCCTAAGGCCTCATGCACACAAACGTATTTCCTTTCTGTGTCCGTTCTGTTTTTTTGTGGACTGTATGCAGAACCATTCATTTCAATGGGTCCGCAAAAAACGGAAGTTACTCCGTGTGCATTCCGTTTCCATATGTCCGTTCTGCAAAAAAATAGAACATGTCCTATTATTGTCCGCATTACGGATAAGGATAGTACTGTTCTATTAGGGCCAGCTGTTCCATTCTCTAAAATATGGAATGCACACGGATGTCATCCGTATTTTTTGCAGATACGTTTTTGCAGACCGCAAAATACATATGGTCGTGTGCATGAGGCCTTAGGCTGAGTTCACACTTCAGTTATTTGGTCAGTTATTTCCATCAGTTATTGTGAGCCAAAACCAGTAATGATGCCTACCCAGAGATAGGGTATAAAGATCTGCACCTGTTCTGTGTTTCTGACCCGCACCTGGTTTTAATTCACAATAACTGATAGAAATAACTGATCAAATAACTGAAGTGTGAACTCAGCCTAACTGATTAGGCTACATTCACACGACCGTAGCATTCTGTAGTCCACAAATTGCGAATCCACAAAACAGGGATACTGGCCCGTGTGCATTCTGCAATTTGTGGACTGCCAATTTGTGGACTGCCAAAATGCCAATATAGCTGTTTTCTGCTCATCTTGCCTGTCAAAAACAGGAGTAAAAAGTAATCAAAATTTTTTACGTATACTAAAATGGCCCTACGAGCTATTTGGAAAAAAAAACAACACAAAAACAAAATGATGGGACTGCTAGGATGCATAGTGATTATGAGAATAGAGGTCCCCACGTCCCCTATAAGAATGTAGTGGTGGTGTCATGTCCCATGTTTGTCAAGTTTGACTCTGCCATCTCCTTGTAGTCTTGCTTTAATGTCATCAGCCCCTCCCTTCTTCCTGTCCCTTGTAGCCATTTTCATGTATGATGTTGTATAGTTTACATTTTCTGGCTGCCGAAATGCCTGGAAAGTCTCGGCTAAGTCTTGTCATTCCAGCAGCTTAATCAGAAATATGAAGTATTTTTATAGTTGAACACCAATTTCCTAAGAGCATTAGTACCTGCTTCCCTGAGATTATAGTATATGGGATTAATTTCAGTTTCAACAGTGTTGAAAAATATTTTTTTCTAATAATAAAGACTGAGCTGTCTTCATGGAAAAGGAAGATTTTAGCAGGGAATAAATTGCAGTTAGTGGAGTGAATCTCGGCACAGGGTGAGGAGGAGGATACAGACATTGCATTGTTCCGTAACTACACAAACAACCAGGCCTAATCAATTGTGAAGCACATTGTAAAAATTATTATAAAGGCCAAGCACTGACTTTCTAAGCTTTTAACTATAGACTTCACAAGCTTTTCTGAGATAAGGACTACATGCGTCAAAAATATTTAAAGAGGATTTGTTATCCAAAAATTCTTAAAGGGGTTGTGGTGGGAAAGAAGCTAGAAGTGACTCATGCATAGCTCCTGTGTGTTTGTAAGGAATTATATATCTGAAATATTTTTTATCATTTTTTAAATCCATTTTCTACTGACTTCCATGTTAAAGAAACATAAGATAAAGCAAGTTTTTAAAGAGAAATTCTGGAGACTTTATTTTACATTTAAAGGTTGTGGACACCTTTCTTTTATTTAATACCATGTATACTGGGCTGAAAAAAGTTTTTTTGCAATTTGTTTTCAATAAATATTTTGGATCGTTTTGCTTCTACAGCCTGCATGTAATTTAATGGATAGTAGGCTGCGGAAGGCTGAATTTACATCCAGCAGCCTGCAATGTTTTGGAATACACACAAGCTGCAGAAGCCAAACAGTTCAACTTTTTAGATAAGAAGCTATTACAAAAAAATCCCCCAAAATGCAATTAAAATTAAATGATTGAAAAGTGTCTATTAAGTCAATAGAGAATGAATTTGACAACTGATGGAAAAAAAATAATTTGGTTGTACAATTCAGTTAACCCCTTTAAGCCATTTTTCACTTTAACCCCTTCAAGCGACAGCCAGTTTGGACCAAATGCCAGAGCCCCATTTTTCAAATCTGACATGTGTCACTTTATGTGGTAATAACTTTGGAACGCTTTTACTTATCCAGGCCATTCTGAGATGGTAAATTTGAGTCAAAATATTTCATTCTTATTTATAAAAAAATACCAAATTTACCAAAAATTTAGAAAAATTTCCAAATTTCCAAATGTCAATTTCTTTACTTTTAAAATACATAGTAATACCTCCAAAAATAGTTATTACTTTACATTCCCTATGTGTCTACTTCAGGTTTGGATCATTTTGAAAATTACATTTTATTTTTTTGGGACGTTAGAAGGCTTAGAAATTTAGAAGCAAATCTTGACATTTTTCACAAAATTTCCAAAACCCACTTTTTAAGGACCAGTTCAGGTCTGAAGTCACTTTGTGAGGCTTCCATCATAGAAACCACCCAAAAATGACCACATTTTAGAAACTACACCCCTCAAGGTATTTAAAACTGATTTTACAAACGTTATTAACCCTTTAGGTGTTCCACAAGAATTAAAGGAAAATGTAGCCAAAATTTCCGAATTTCACTTTTTTGGCAGATTTTCCATTTAAATCAATTTACTCCGAGAATAAAGCAAGGGTTAACTGCCAAACAAAACTCAATAATTATTACCCTGATTCTGTAGTTTACAGAAATGCCCCATTTGTGATCATAAACTGCTGTACAGGTACACGGCAGGGCGCAGAAGGAAAGGAACGCCAGGGCAGATTTCACTGGAAAAATTTTAAGTTGCCATGTCACATTTGATGCACCCCTATAGTAGGAAACTCCAAAAAACTGACCCCATTTTGGAAACTACGGGATAAGTTGGCAGTTTTGTTAGTACTATTTTAGGGTACATACGATTTTTGGTAGCTTTTAGAGATGAGCGAGCATGCTCGGGTGGAAATTGCGTGCGTTTTTTCAAAATCTGCACGCAATTCCTACGCATATTTTAGTATGCACACAAATGCGTACGTATTTTATAAATTAGTACGCTAATGCGTACTATGTACTATGTATGCATATATGCATAGGAATTGCGTGCGGATTTTGAAAAAATGCACGTAATTTCCACCCGAGCATGCTCGCTCATCTCTAGTAGCTTTATATTACACTTTTTGTGAGGCAAGGTAACAAAAACTAGCAGTTTTGGCATTGTTTTTATTTTTTGTTATTTCCAACATTCATCTGACAGGTTAGATCTTGTGATATTTTTATAGAGCAGGTCGTTACGGACGCGGCAATATCTAATATGCATACTTTTTTTATTTATTTAAGTTTTACACAATATTTTTGAAGCACAAAAAAATCATGTTTTAATGTCTCCATAGTCAGAGAGCTGTAGTTTTTTTATTTTTTAGACGATTGTCTCAGGTAGGGGCTCATTTTTTGCGGTATGAGATGACGGTTAGATTGGTACTATTTTTGGGGGCATATGCTTTTTTCATCGCTTGGTATTACATTTTTTGTGATGAAATGTGACAAAAAATGGCTTTTTTTAGACAGTTTTTATTTTTTATTTTTTATGGTGTTCACCTGAGGGGAGAGATCATGTGATATTTTTGTAGAGCAGGTTGTTACGGACGTGGTGATACCTAACATGTATACTTATTTTTATTTATTTAAGTTTTACACAATAATATCATTTTTGAAACAAAAAAAATCATGTTTTAGTATCTCCATAGTCAGAGACCTGTAGTATTTTTATTTTTTGGGCGATTGTCTCAGGTAGGGGCTCATTTTTTGCAGGACGAGATGACGGTTAGATTGGTACTATTTTTGGGGGCATACGCTTTTTTGATCGCTTGGTATTAAATTTTTTGTGATGAAATGTGATGAAAAATGGCTTTTTTTAGACAGTTTTTATTTTTTATTTTTTACGGTGTTCACATGAGGGGAGAGATCATGTGATATTTTTGTAGAGCAGGTTGTTACGGACGTGGCGATACCTAACATGTATACTTATTTTTATTTATTTAAGTTTTACACAATAATATCATTTTTGAAAAAAAAAAAAATCATGTTTTAGTATCTCCATAGTCAGAGAGCTGTAGTTTTTTTTATTTTTTGGGAGATTTTCTCAGGTAGGGGCTCATTTTTTGCGGGACGAGATGACGGTTTGATTGGTACAATTTTGGGGTAAATATGCCTTTTTGATCGCCTGCTATTACACTTTTTGTGTGGCAAGGTGACAGAAAATGGCTGTTTTGGTATAGCTTTTTTTTTAAAAAAAAATTTTTTTGCGTACACCTGGCGGGGTGGACCATATGATGCTTTTATAGAGCCCGTCGATACGGACGCGATGATACCTAATATGTGTACTTTTTCTTTTTTTTTTTTACTTTTTTTTACTTCATTTGGGGAAAAAGGGGGCATTTTTAAATTTTTTTTAAACTTTATTTTTTTTTACTTTTTTACACTTTTTTTAGCGTCTGGTTGCCATGGTAACCATCGGGCCACTGCCATTGCAGCAGCGGCGGCCCGATGCCAGCACCGATTTCAGCTGTAGCAGCAGAGTGTGAGCTGTAATTACAGCTCACACTCTCTGCTGATGGCAGCGGCTCCGATCCTGAGCCGCTGCCATCATATAATACAGCGCAGGAGGGGGCAGGACCGGGGGGCAACGGAGGCACGAGGGAGGCACTACAAGGGGGGGCACTACAAGGGGGGCACAGACAACTTACCTGGTTTCAGGCTGCGATCTCCAGAGTGGAGATCGCAGCCTGAAACCAGCATTTTAGCACTGAAGCGCTCCGATTGGTTAGTCTGCAGAGACTAACCAATCGGAGCGCTTGCTGGCAAGGGACCACTCTGATTGGTCCCTTGTCGGCTTCCCCGAGGTCTCTGCTCTCCAGGTGAGCGGAGACTCTGGGGCTGTGACACTTTATAGTGTCACAGTCCCGGTAAGCAGTTTGGACGTAACTGCACGTCCAAATGCCGCAACTTACTTGCACTTTGGACGTACAGTTATGTCCAAATGCGCCAAGGGGTTAAGGACCAGGCCATTTTTAGCAATTCTGACATGTGTCACTTTATGTGGTGAAAACTTTAAAACGCTTTTATTTATCCAGGCCATTCTAAGATTGTTTTCTAGTCACATATTGTACTTCATGACAGTTTCAAATTTGAGTCAAAATATTTGATTTTTATTTATGAAAAAATACCAAATGTACCAAAAATGTAGAAAAATTAGCAAGTTTGCAAATTTCAATTTATCTACTTTTAAAATTCATAGTAATACCTCCAAAAATAGTTATTACTTTACATTCCCCATATGTCTACTTCATGTTTGAATCATTTTGAAAATTACATTTTATTTTTTTGGGACGTTAGAAGACTTAGAAGTTTAGAAGCAAATCTTGAATTTTTTCAGAAAATTTCCAAAACCCACTTTTTAAGGACCAGTTCAGGTCTGAAGTCACTTTGTGAGGCTTACATAATAGTAACCACCTAAAAATGACCCCATTTTAGAAACTACACCCCTTAAGTTTTTCAAAACTGATTTTACTAACGTTGTTAACCCTTTAGGTGTTCCACAAGAATTAAAGGAAAATGTAGACGAAATTTCAGAATTTCACTTTTTTGGCAGATTTTCCATTTTAATCCATTTTTTCCAGTAACAAAGTAAGAGTAACTGCCAAGCAAACCTCAATATGTATTACCCTGATTCTGTAGTTTACAGAAACACCCCACATGTGGTGGTAAACTGCTGTATGGGCACACGGCAGGGCTCAGAAGGAAAGGAACTTCATATGGTTTTTTTTTATGAAAGTTGTCATGAAACTCCAAAAAAGTGACCCCATTTTGGAAACTACGGGATAAGGTGGCAGTTTTGTTGGTACTATTTTAGGGAGAGATCCGGCTATCTGTGACTGCCGGACCCCTGCTGCTGATCGGGCTGGTGCAGCTCCTGCACTCACCCGATCAGCTTGACGTACATGTAAGTCATGGGTCCTTAAGGGGTTAAAGAGGAAAAAAACACTAGTGTAAATCCGTTCATAGGCTCGAATCACACATGCAGTTTTTAATACACTTTTTGGAGTCAAAGCCAGAAATGGATTCAAAAGGAATAGAAAATATGAAGGAAAGACTTATAATTCTTCTTCCTGCTGGATCTATTTCTGGTTTTGTAGAAAAAAAAAACTGCATTAAAAATGGCACCTCAAACTGCTTAAAAACGGAATGGTGTTTTCGGCCTAAGGGCTCATGCACACGGCCATTGCCTGGTGGTGGCCGTATTGCGGGTCCGCAATACATGGGCACCGGCCACGTGCACCCCGCATCATGGACCCATTTACTTGAATGGGTCCTCAATCCTGGAGATGTGGAACGGAGGCATGGATCAGAACCCCACGGAAGCATTACAGAGTGCTTGTGGTGTTTCTGCCCGTGCCCTCGCACTGCAAAAAAGTAGTGCATGCATTACTTTTCTGCGGTGCGGATCGTAGGATGCGGATAGTGGACCCCAATCAAGTGAATGGGTTCGTGATCCGAATGTGGCGGCCCCACGGTCAGTGCCCATGCACTGCAGACTGCAATTTACAGTCTGCAGCACGAGCAGGGTCGGCACACGTTTGTGTGCATGAGCCCTAAAGATAACACAGTAGGTTTGAGTTGCATTTCTGTTGAAAATCGACAGACCACACACACAGGGATGAGCTTCTTAAAGGACCAACTCAGTACAAATACATTGACATACTACAATGTAGCTGTACTACATCAGTATGTCATTCCCAAGAAATTCAGTTGATATGCACTATGATCAGAGGCTCTGACATAAGTAATTCCGTGCTGGTCAACATATTGTAATGATCCATATTTATTGTGGTTGTACCTGAATTAATTTTGATGCAATTTGGCTTATCTTATTTTGACATATTTCTGAAGTAAGTAAACCATAAATAAATAATCCATTGAGTCTGCCCCGCTGAATTAGCATTTCATAGTGGGAAAAGGAAGCGGCTTGATGAGAAAAAACAGGTAGTAACACACATCCTTTTTTCTAATCTGTTTTTATTTCCTGTTTTAATTCTGTTTCCTGAACATGATTATGGGGGCAGCCATCTTGCCTGAGCTGTTCTTAACATCATTTAGATTTAGAAAGCATTAAGAAAAATTGCTTTACAGTGGCCCCATGGGCCATAGACACAATGGTCAGGAGGGAACCTCATTGACTTCTATGGGAGAATTTTCTAGGCATGCTCTGTGACCTGTACAGAGGTCATTGTACAAGGGAGGAATAGATATTATTTGACAATCACCTATTGTGAATGGTGGATCCTGTCTTATCTATACTGCAGAAAACTGATAACTGCAGTAAAGTGATTAGTACAGACCAAGAAGTGGTGTGTATTAATAGGCTTAGTGGCCAGTGAGAAAATTACAGGATTGTATGTTTTTTGTTTAAATATAGATATTGACATGGAAAATTAAAAATAACATAATCCACAATTGTTAAACCTAAAAACATGATTTAAACAATAGGTCATTTTCTGATGACACATTCCCTTTAAGGTGCACACATATCAGTGTTCGGTCAGTGATTTTCATCCAAAACCACGTGTTTTTAAACACAGAACAATAGCAATTCTTTCCATTATACCTCATCTCTGTGGAGGCTTCAATCCTGGTTTTGGCTCACAATAACTGATGGAAAACACTGACCAAAACACTGACATGCAAATAAGGCCTATGCGAATATGATAAATATTGCAAATTTACAAAATATCACAAAATGTTTGCTAAATTTGTTGCATGAATTACTATTGAACCGCTGAATTTTTCAGTCTAAAGTGTAATCTTATTTATTACAAAGGCTCTGTCAGTTTGTTACCAAAAAATAACAATTATAAATATGGCTAAAAATGTAGCTCCACCCTCAACACATCTGCTTTCCACTTAGTAAACATAAAGTGGCAGGCATGGCACAAACCTCCATAAAAATGGCACAAATACACTATAAATTTGTTGCAAATGCCTACTCCACAGACAAATAGGCAAAAACACTCCTCTGTTCTGGCAAAACACATTTGATGTTTTACCCATAAATTTACACTAGATTTTAGACAGGGTTAGTAAATCTGTCTGTAAGGTACGTAGGTGGATGGCAACAAACTCACTCAACTGAGGAACACAGGAACGGGTCTAAAGATGATTTTGCAGTATAGAAACAAACTATTGTACTTGTGAAACAGGTAAATTTATATTCAATAGGAACACTGTCACTTTGATAACAGGGAAGGTATAACTACAGTCTCTATGAAATAAGTTTAACTTTACACAGTCTCTCAGAGGCCGCACTTTCCTGCTAGTGGGCGAGTGACCCTCCTGGTGCTTGATCTCCTTCTCTTCGAAGCAGGACCTTTCTCTTTGCTGCAGTAGAAAGTCTGGCCAGGAACTTATGAGGCCTTGCTTCTCTGCACATTTGCTCCACACTCTGCACCCTTGCACTGGTCCGAGTTGCATTCTTCCTTCACTGCCACACAATGCTCTGCCTGCCAAAGTCTCTCTGTACCTGTCTGAGCTGCACTGCTTCACTTGTGTGGCAGGATCACACCACCCCTGAGCTCTGGTACAACCCTGCTCTGGATCTCCTACACTGTACTCCTCTCCTTCTCCAGGCACTGGCTGAACTGCTGGTCTTCCCCTGTTATCTCTAGCTGGGAACTGGCTCCCTCTGCTGGACTGGAATGATGATAGCATGTCTCCCAGCACTGCAACAGCTCCTCCTGACACTACGTCCCCCAAGGAAGGGATTCTTTGAAAATTCCAATGAGAACACGATGTCAGGCATTCAAGAGTATGTGAGGAACAGCATGGTATTTTCAATATATAAAATACACACAAATACATATGCTGCATAATCTTGAAGTATAAATGATGGCTTTGTAGACCATTTAGTCTGTATTATTATGTGATGTATGCAGTTAACAAAGCATGCTGGTGTGGGTGGAATCATATTTTATAATCGTATCATTGTATATTGTGTCAGTTCTGCTCTAGTGCACCCCAAAAATGTTTGTTTTTCATGTATATAATATGTCATGTCAAATTACTTTCGCTGTTGCTCTGATCTTCTGGAACTTAAACACCACCAGCAATCGCATTATAGTAGATCCCAAGCTGAGTCCTGCGCTCAGAAATGTGTCTCACAAATGGGTCCTGTCATTTTTGTAGCTGCATTTTGTTGTAAACCAAAGCACAATTATGTGTGTATTTTATTAAAAAAATTGTCTATTCTTCAGTACCAGCTGGATTTCAGAAGTAGTTCATGTTGTGTGTTCTAGGTCATGTAGTCGCATAACAATTGATAAGATAAACGCTCTGTCTAAAGGTATACTTTCTTCTGGGGCATCTTTTCTTATAACTGCCTTGCACCATTTCAATGTTATTCCTCCTAAATTTTTAGAAATTGATTTCCAACTGGGTGTGTTTCCAGTTGTGGGGGTATGTCCCTGCACAGTTTTAAGGTGCATTCACACGACATCGGATCCACATTTTTTTGCGGATAGGATACAGATCCATTTATTTCAATGGGTCCGCAAAAAATGTGGACAGTACACCTTGTGCCGTCCACATCTATACATCCATTCCATAGCCCCGCAAAAAAGATAGACCATATCTTATTGTTGTCCGTTTTGCGGGCAAGAATAGGCATTGTTACAGTGGCTCCACAAAAAAAAAAAAGAGGCATCACAGATGTCACACAGACGTCATCTTTTTTTGTGGATTGCAAAATACATACGGTTGTGTGAATGCACCCTTAGGGCTCATGCATATGAACGTATGTATTTTGCAGTCCACAAAACACGGATCTGCAAAAAAAAGACAGATGACATCCATGTGATGTCCGTGTTGCATCCTTTTTTTGTGGATCCATTGTAACAATGCCTGTCCTTGTCCGCAAAACGGACAAGAATAGGACATGTTCTTTTTTTTTTTGTGGAGCAGACATGCAGACACGGAATAAACAGAGTCATTTCCAATATTTTTTCAAGCCCCATTGAAGTGAATGGTTCCGCAAACTGAGCTGAAACAGATAAAAAAAAATAAGTTTGTGTGCATTAGCCCTTATGCTGGTGAGAATGCAGAGACACAGTCCCAACTGGTATCACACAGGATGAATTTTTCATACATTTCTAGGAGGGATAGAGGAACTGCACAACATAAAGTTCTAAGAAAAGATGCTCCAATATTGTTATTGTATGGGAAATACAATTATCAACTATAAAAAGACATGTCTGGATAGGCGAGAACACTTCTGCTCACACTGATAGCGGTTGTCATAACATTGTGATCACAGCTACATTGTTCTTCTGGAGTTTACTACATTTTAGAGTTGTTGCATTTCCTGGGATCAAATTGTAGACAGTGAACATCAAAGATGATTTCCATTTTCATAATCATTTTTTATGTACCCAGAGTTCCACAAACACTGCATATTTGTTGCCACAAATACCTGTTTTTGATGCCAACACTTTTCTTCCCCCTTTTCTCAGCTTCACTGCATCCTGGCAGGATATTTACAAGCAGAACTTCCTGTTTTTCATTACCTTCCTGTTGGGTTTTCCAACCAACTTTTCTCTGTAATGTTTTGGTGTAGACTTGTTGCACTCTGTAAGTGAGGCTCGGAGTAGGGTTCCCACCCCTGAATATAATAAAGGAAAAAATTCCGGCTTTTCATGCAGACTTGAATGTTTTTTATTTATAGAGAATTGCGGCAATGTATAAGTACGTGACATTTCGGCCATACAGGGCTTTCTTCAGACTACAATACAAATCAAAAAGATTACAATTTCAGAATTTAAATCTTACAAGAAAGCATGGTGAAAATGAGACTTATATGGGCACAAGCAATGTTGTCTTTATGAGTTGATAAAGGTGAGTATAGTTATATGAGTACACGAGAGACCTTTTGCTCAATGTCCATTACATAAACAAGACAAATATAAAAGTGTCACGCAAATGTGATATACAGTAGTACATATAGAGATGAAGTAACTGTATAACTGTAAGTAGAGTCTAGTCGAACGTAAAATAGCCAATACTCCAAGGATCATCTATCTCCCATCTTAATTATCAGGATAATGTGTAACGTAGATTGCAGATATAAGCATCCCGTTCATAACAGTCGGTACAGAGCAATACTGGTCTGGACATGTTAAGGAATATCATGACTACGCCTGCAGTCTATATTTTAAAATGTCCATGTGGTCTGGTGTATGTAGGCGAAACCACGCAAACAATACGAAACCGCATTTGCCAACACAAATCCAGCATAAGAAAACAGAATCTCTTACTTCCCGTTCCGGCACATTTTCACCAAACCAAACATCACAACTCAGATTCCAAGTCATTGAACACATTCCGGTCCCAAGACGGAAGGGGGGGGGGGCACAGGATAAAACAACTAAAATTAAGAGAGGCCTTCTGGATTCACAAGCTGGAGAGCTTGGAACCAAAAGGGTTAAACCGTGAATACGAGGTTCAGTATCTGATATAGGGCACTAATCTCTGCAATATGTTCCTTACAATTCATTGGGGTTTGTGATAATGAAGGATTGGTCCATCATCTGCCTTATTATCATTTATTATCTGTTATTTTTTATTGTCTCTCCATTGTACCTAATTGTAATACTGGACACATTACTATATTTCTGCAGTTTGTATCATATTTTATTATCTGATGTCACTACCCTTATGCCGCTCTATATATATATAATAATGTCAGTTCTCTTTATCTCTTTTAGGCTTACTGACGTTCCCGGACCCGCCCCCTTTCTGCCGCATCACCTTTTATGTATCCTTTTACCTTTGCCACACGCACCTGCTTTTAAGACGCGGGCCGCTCCATTTCTTCACAGCGCTACCTTTCTACATTCAGCAGGCTGCTGACTACTCATACAGTGCTTCATACCTACTTTATCTCTTCTCTTCTGAGGCATAAGGTAAGCGGTCTCTTCTGAACGCCAGCAGGTGTAGTCATGATATTCCTTAACCTGTCCAGACCAGTATTGCTCTGTACCGACTGTTATTAATGGCAAGCTTATATCTTCAATCTACGTTACACATTATCCTGATAATTAAGATGGGAGATAGATGATCCTTGGAGTATTGGCTATTTTACGTTCGACTAGACTCTACTTACAGTTACAGTTACTTCGTCTCTTTATGTACTACTGTATATCACATTTGTGTGACACCTTTATATCTGTCTTGTTTATGTAATGGACGTTGAGCAAAAGGTCTCTCGTGTAGTCATATAACTATACTCACCTTTATCAACTCATAAAGACAACATTGCTTGTGCCCATATGTCTCTTTTTCACCATGCTTTCTTGTAAGATTTAAATTCTGAAATTGTACTTTTTGATTTGTATTGTAGTCTGAAGAAGGCCTTGTATGGCCGAAACGTCACGTACTTATACATTGCGGCAATTCTCTATAAATAAAAAACATTCAAGTCTGCATGAAAAGCTAGAGTTTTTTCCTTTATTATATTTCTCTGTAATGTTTCACAGGGCTTGCTGTGAAGACAGACATGTAATGATGTTGGTTTATCTCCAGGATTAACCCCTTGTCTACTGATTTGGCTGAATTGACTTTGACTTGTCTGTGGAATAACCTGTCATCTAATGATATGAAGTGACTTTGACTTGTCTACTGACTTTACTCCCACTGACTTTCATGGCTTAGATTCTGGCTTATATTTCTCTCCTGCTATTGCAGTGGGCTCTGGCAAGCACTTAGGGTTAGCGTTAGATCTACGAACTAGAATGGTTGAAGGAAGAGTTAGAATTTGCTAGTGGTGGTGCCAAAAATTGACCTTGTATTCTTCTTCACCTCTGTCTCTTTACATTAAGCAGCTTGTTGACAGTTTCCATCTTGCAACACAAGATTTTTTTTCATACTACACAAAGTAAATAGCTGTAAATACCGTATAATTTTACCATCAATCTCAAGCCTACCACCAGGTTCAACTCTATAAATATTCACAGGTTGAGAGGCATAATGGCTTACTATATACAAATTATTATTCGCTGTATTATGCTAACATGTAACCAATCTTTTATATAACTTCATTTTCAACTATTCTAAATGGCCTTTAATTAATTTTTTTAAATGTACTTTATTTATTTTACAAATTAAACACCCCAACCTCAGAGTATCCATAGCCCTTTGAAATCTGTACACCGGTATGCCTCTGACATGTATGTGGTGTATGGGTGTACGGAAGCCACAGTACTGCAGGCATAGGGGCAGTGGCGTACATAGAGAAGTAAGGGCCGCATAGCAAGGATCAAACCTCACACAGGACAGAAGGGTTTATGCCTAAACCCTTTTCAATGACCCTTGGGCCATTTTTCCACTGCCTCATTTGCTAAAAGTTGTTCCTTTAGAGGGTAGAGTCCTGACCAAGTTTTCACCTCCAGTAGAAGAGGAGATAATTCCAACTAAGAGTGGACCCCCTCTTGCCCTGGGCCCCATAACAGTCGCATGGTCTGCCGCTATGGTAGTTACGCCCCTGCATAGGGGCTGCAGCTCATGTCTGTGTCTGCTCTGCTTAGTTAAGGCCTGGGATAAAGTTTGTGTGCCTGTTTTGTCTGTAAAATAGTAACATAAATAAAATAGATTACAAGAATGAACTAGAGGCCAATTAGAATAGTTATAAAGTTATATAAAAGGTTAGCTACCCTTTAACTTGTACATTATTTGCAATGCTGACTAATCATTATTATTTGAGGTTCTGTCATAATGTAGCCTAAGGCTTGTGCCTCATATTTCACACTTAGCCAGGTATGCAATAACACTAGATACTAGGCACGGCAGAGAATGAGATGAGATGTATGTTAACGAGAGATATGGAAAAACCACTGGATCGGAACAGTGGTGCCATTACTATGCATTAATGTTATTAACAATGGTAACAATAGCATTTCGCTTTAATTTTATAATATGATGTAGTAACACCTCTTTGAGGTGACCCTATTTTGTGTTGAAAAGTAGGGGGATGTCTTCTGAAAGAGAATGGGCACTGTGCACAATGTATACAGGAGATCTGGTGTGGGTAAGTGGTTGGTCTTTTGGAGTGATTTGAGTGTCTGTTTTGTCTCTATTCTACTAATGTTTGAACACCTTCATTCATTACCTTTCCATAACTTAAGTATAAATGGACAAAAACACCCCGTCCTGTTAGACTATGTTCATGAAGCTTCTGGTTTTGGTACAATTAGTCTGAGCTGTGTTTAGCTGCATACTAAATCGCTGCATTTCCATTACTTCCACCATCGAATCTGGAGAAGAAATAGCATAGTGCTTATAATAAATACTGCGACTATTATTTATTGTAATTATGAAAGTCCAGCCTCAAAATGGGAAGCCTGCCAATAATTTTCTTCGTGTTGGCAGAAAAATTAGGACACCGTGCTTGAATTATTTGCCAACAACCAATTATTAAACATATATTCTTTTTTTGCTGTTCTGGATATTTCCCAATCTAGTTCTAATCTATCGAGTTTGCCTCCATGAAATTCAATTAAAGATTTCAGGCAATTTTTCTAGACTGTCATTTTGCCTACATCTTAATTACATCTCTCCAATTCAAAGTATGAAATAGAGATATATATTAAATTGCACATTTTGTATTGCCACACCAAAGAGACCGTTGTTTGCTAATTTGTTCCGATTATTATATCCTGATATATGTGGTGTGTGAAGCCATTACAGTGGCATTTGTAACTATAGATTTCCACTTTAAAAAAAATGTATACATTTACCGTCTTTGGTTTTTTACTGGACAAAACAAGGTGGAAAAGTGAACTTTTACTATGGTTTTCCATCCTATTTCTCCCCAAGTATACTATAAATGTGGGACAAAGAAGTGACGTGAACAGAGCAAGCTTTGTTCACATCATGTTTTTGCCACTTGTTGTAAATACAGTTATCTATCTATTCTGTATACTGTATGCATATACCATATTTTTTGCTTTATACGATGCACATTATTATAAAATAGATATTGTAGGTTTTATAGGAGGGAAATCAGAAAAACAAAATCAGACCCCCAATAAGACCCAAAATCTTCATCAGACCTCAGATCTGACCCCTAATTTTTATTAGCCCCCCCCCCAAATCAGCCCCCAACTTTTAGCAGACCAAACCTTTATCAGTTTCAACTCCCCCAATCCTCATCAGACTCACAATCTTTATCAAACCCCCCCTAATAAGACCCCTAAACTTTATAAGTTTGTATGAGACCTCAGGTGAGATGCTCCAAACCTCAGTCTATATTACACCTCAGATCAGACCCCCCCCCCATCAGAGCCCCAATCTTCATCAGACCTCAGATCAGACATAAAATAAATAAATGAACTTAACTCTCTTGTTCTGGATGGTGTCAAAACAGATTTAAATGTATAAATTAATTTTTCTGAATCTTTTCCCACAGAACTATATATCAATCTGCTCAGCTCCTCCTGCTCTATAACCTGCTGCCTGCAGATTACACTGCATTTTATGGTGTCAGGTGGTGGAAGGTTAAGTGGCCCACTGGGAAAATTCCTTGTAGGCCAGTTTGGGAAAGCCCCCTGTCAGTCACTGCATAGAATGGTGAGGGGAGCACTCCTCCTGAATTCACTGGACTCATAAACTATGTGGGGGGTGTATTTTTCAGTGCTCTACATAGTCAAATGCCATAACATTGTTGTGCCTTTTTGAATATTAGAAGCATATTAAACTGTCAAACCAGCGACTGCTCTTCCTATCGCCTCTTTAAAAATTGCTGCTGTAAGAAAACGTGGCAATAAAATGCCTGTAAGCAATGTACAATTGCAACTGCTACTGCTTTGGTATCTGACTTACCAATACAGTGTATACCATTTTTTACATTTTGAGTGGGAATTCTCTTTAACAACCTCTTTGCCCTCTAGAATGTTACTGTATTTCCAAAGTGCACAAGGAATGCAGGGAGTATTCTCACAAGATGAACCTGCTCACAGGATGGATGATGGTTGTGTTTGCAACTCACACTTGTCTGCTGCAACTGGGATAAAAAATAACTCCAATCCTGACTGTTTAACCCCTTAGTGACCGCAGCATCTGAGTGGTTAGACAGAGAAAGGGATGCCTTTAGTCCCCCGATTGCCCCCTCCCCCACTACTTCACGGCAAAATTGTGCGGTCCTGAATGGCTGTCATGGCAGGAAGTAGAGATGAGTGAATCATCAAAAATTCGCTTTGGCGAATAATCGACGAACTTATGACAAGATTTGTTCTTAATACGAATTTATTCGGTCGAATTTGTGTTAAAAATAATCATTGTTTTGCGAACATTACTGCACAAATTACGAACATACTGTCTAAGCGTTGTTAAAAGTACGCTACTGAACTGAAAGCGTAATGTGGGTACAAATCCTTAGCGTACTATTAACTCGCGATTGCGTCATACACAAGAGGCTAGGCTGCGGCGTACAGTCCTCAGAAGCAGTCCATGTGAGGTAGAAAAGTAAGGTGCTCACTGTTAGCTATCCGGCTAAGTGCATAATTTACTAAAAACACCACACAATAAGTGCATAATAGGACACATTGCAGTACCTGAAAAAGAATACACACAATGGGCTAAAGTGCTTGAACGTTGCTGAACCGGTAAAAACATTATTGCTATGCTAAAATACAGCAAAGACATAATTATGCAAACATTTTAGTGCAATCAATTTCACATTTGCAAGCATAATAGGCTCAGATATACGTTTGAGTCTCTACTCATGGCTGCTTGGCATAAAATACTGGAACACAGTCCAAAATTCAATTGTAATCCACGTGAGGTAATTTTGTAATCCAAACAGTTAATGTGTAATCCACATGGATAATATAAAATAGCAGCAAATAGAGAACCTTTCTTGCAAAGGGGGCTCCCAAATAACCTGAGAAGGGGGAAAAGGAAAATAGGGGCGCTTAGGCGCAACTGGGAATTTTCTGCAGAATGGGGGGAGTCCTGACAAGCCATGTCCATCTGGGTGAGAGTCAAACAGGGGGGCAATAAAAACAACATAAACTAAGAACAAGTGCCAACTAGCTCTCACCCGTCAGGTGCAGTCCATGTTGTGGCTCCCATAGGTCCAGAGGTGTCCTTTAAATCAGCCAGTAGAAGGGTTCCTCAGATGAGGGACCGAAGTTCTCCTAGCTGGAACTGCTGCTGAATGACATTAGAGGACGCTCCTGCCTCCTGTAGGCCAACCTGGCTGCTGTGGTTGAGCTCCACACTTGTCCGGGTGGTGGTCACACTGATGAGCGCTGCAGCAACTTGCGCCTTCACTTTTCTGGATACTCCTGCCAGGACAGCAGGGGTAAGGACTTCTGGCTGCAGCAGTTCAGGCAAGGTTGCACCCAGGGACGAACCGCCAGCTCCCCTGGCTGCTGCTGACTTCATTTTCCAGGGTAGTTGGTACTGGATCACCGTGGACTGGAAAGTAAAGGATGATGTCGTCAGCTGACCCAGCTGAAAAGACTGTGGTGGTGGAGGTGGTTGCAATCCAGGGATCAGAGGCTCAGGCTGTGGATTCTCCTTGAAACGGAGGGTGCCATCTGGTGACTCCTGTAGGCAGCGCATGCGCCCTGCGCCTGCTGGTTCCTCCGGTCAAACTTCTGGTGGTGATGCAGGTACCAGGGACTTAGACAATAAGGTAACCCCGGTAGCAAAGGGGCCTTTCAGGGATGCCATGGGGGTATATTCAACCTGATCCCCGATGTATAGGCTGTGACATACTGGGTCAGGTACGGCCGTTTCACAGACCTGTGGCCCACAAAGTACTCCTTGCCATCCTCGTCGTCTGCCAGGAAGCCACAGCCTCGCTCCACTGAAAACCATAGGACGGTTCCCTTACGCCGTTCCAGTGTAGTGTCTCCCGGCCTCGGATGGTCCAGTACTTGGATGACCCAGTCCTCCATCGCATTCTTGTAGTCCCATAGGGTCTGGGCATGGGCCGTCACTGATGCAGGCACAATGGGATTCTGCTGCATGGAAGGTGTTGTTGTTCTCCTCCTGGGCGGCGGAGTGGAAGCCCCAGCCACCTCTGCTGCACCAGCCGGCACAGTGAACATCGAGTCAGGAGCCGGTGGGATTCTCTTGGCCAGTTGTGACACTGTGATCTCCTCTGAACTGGACGGTGGGTCGGGGTACTCGCTACCAAACACCATCTCTCCCCACTAAGGGGATTTAGAAAAAGTAAAAATCACAGTTAAATGCACTGAGAGTGGTCCCAAGCCGCTCTATACACCCTTGCTCCTCCTTTTTTCTCTGCTAATCCCTCCTTCTCCTTTTTGATTGACAGGGCCAGGATCAAGAGGGAGCAAGGGTGCATAGAGTGGCTTTAGTCTGCCTTTGGTATGTTTAACTGCTCATTGGCATATAGATTAAAAGCAGTGAAGCAATGAAGGTAGATCATGCTGCTGCTAGGACCCATCTGGGGGAAGGGAGCCCAGCTATGGATAAAAGCCCCCATGACACTATATAAAGCAGCAACAGCAGCAGGCACAGTTCATTGGTGGAGGGGTATGGTATACTATATAATATGCAGCAGGCATAGCTCATGGTGGGGTATGCCCAACTATATAATACATAACAGGCACAGTACAGGCATAGCTCATGGAGGGGTATGCCCAACTATATAATACGTAGTAGGCACAATTTATTGGGGGGTGGTATGGTACACTAAATAATACATAACAGGCACAGTACATTGAGGACATGGGTATGGTACACAATATAGTACATGGCAGGCAGAGTTCTTGGTGGGAAAGGATATGGTACACTATATGATACGCAGCAGGCACAGTTCCTGGAAGAGAATGCCTGACTATATAATATGCTGCAGGGACAGTTTATTGGGGGGCGGTATTATGGTACACTATATAATAAGCAGCTGGCACAGTTCGTTAGAGGGAGGGGTATGGTACACTCTATAATTTGCAGCAGGCACAGTTCATCGGGGTATGGCAGATTATATAATATGCAACTATAGGCACAGCTCATGGGGGGGGGGTAGTGGGAGAGACTAGAAATGGGTGATGGGAACCCAATTCATATTCATATTCTGGCATGACCCATTAGACAGTTTTAGAGTGTCTAGGTAGACACCCCAAAAAGTAACACCCAGTTTTCAATTCATACAGTCAATTTGTACAGTATTCATACAGTTTCTACGAGAGATAAGAGATGAAAGCTTTAAGACAAGATGCTCCAGAATTGTTATATCATGATGAATGCAAGCATTTTCTAAAGCAGACAAGTCAAGAGAGGTGACAAGTCCTCTTTAACTTTACTATAGTGATCGTATAAATTGTCTGAATGCATGTGTCATACGTAACGGTACAGCATTTTTTGATAATCGAATTGCTAATTTTTACCAAATATGTCAATGTGTATTTGTTGAATGTTAGGTAATAACAAGATGTATGCATAACTAGACTGTGGACAGCAAAACTGAGTTTGCGACAATCTCTAGAGTGAAAATCAAAAGAGATGCTCAAACTTGCACTACCAGCATCATGTTATGAATTTTTGATGAAAATAGCTGCTTCACTTGAAAAACATAGACAGAGGATTGCTGTATTTACCCCTTATACTTCAGAATTCATTACTATCCGATAAGACAGGGATATTTGTAAACTCCTAAGCTAACACCGAAATCACCTGCTATGATAGAACATGTAGTACCTTAAAGGGGTTCTCCGTGAATTAAGAAAATGAAAATACTTATATATTACTTTATTATAAATATATTCCCAAATACCTTTCATTAGTTGTAATGGCTCGTTTTGTCTATGGAGCAATCACTAGGAGAAATACAATGGCCACGTCCTATCAGAGCACACAAAACCTGTCCTAATCACACGGGAGGACAAGTTACTTCACAACACTGTGGTAAAGAGCTGCCTTATTCTCCTCTCTGCTCTGTAATGTGAAATGATGAGGCAACATGAAGTACAGAGAGGAGGGTGGGGTAATGAGCAGCAGCATTTGTATGCAGTCTCCATTAGCACAGCTCCATATCACCACAGTCTGTCCTGTCTGTCCTCTCTGTACTTCATGTCTCTTCTGATCTAAATCCCCAGAGATTCAGCTAAAGTTCTTATTATCTGTATTCAGGATCATAATCCCTGACAAGCAGAGCAGAGAGGAGGATGAGGCTTCTCTTTAGCTCAGTGTTGTGAAGTAACTTGTCCTCCTGTGTGATTAGGACAGGTTTTATGTGTACTGGTAGGATGGCAACCATTTTGTTTCTCCTAATGACTGCTCCTTAGACAAGCCATTATAACTAATGAAGGGTATTTGTGAATATATTTATTATAAAGTAATATTTAAGTATTTTCATTTTTTTAATTCCCAGAGAACCCCTTTAAGGTTTCTTTACATGTGTCTCTTTAGTGTGTTTTTTTTTCTTTGTGCAAAATTGTGCAAACCACTGTGGCATGAATGCAGTTATTAATGAAAAAAGCTCATCATGGGGCAGCAGTCTAAATTTTCTGATTAATGACCATGACAAGTGAAGTACATGTATACATACAATACAGAATATTGTAATGATACAGCAAAACCACTGTCCAGTATTTCCAGTGCACTAGCAGACATGTACTATTCTCATTTAAAGGACCCTATATTTCCTCATTATGCTCTAATTGAGTATTTTGCCAGGTGTTTCCTAAGCCAGACAATGCCTTTAGAGAAAATGGACTTAGTTACTTACTTAATTGACTTAATACATAAATACATTATTTTCTCACCTCTGTACAAATTCAAAAAAATTAAAAAGTTCATTCAACTTTTTCTTCTTTTTAGCAAATGATTAAGAAATGAGGTGCTTTTCCAGGGCCACCAATTAAAGAGCTACTTAATTCATGCTCAATTTAGTTCAGTAAGGCTGCAGTAATAATTCAGAAGGCTTTACTTTAGGAAAGATGATGTATATAAAAAGAGCTCATTCAATTTTTCACAACTAATCAACTATATGGAGACGTACTGTATATTTAGCAATGGGTTAATGGTAGAGACGAGCAAATTTAAAATAAGAGGTAGGATGAAGATGAACGCCATTCTGTGTTCAACTTGTGACCTGAGAGCATGTGCCTGGCAAAAATCTATTACTGACACAAGCCAGTCACAGTAGATTTTAGGGCTTTATTAGGGAAAGCATAGCATAGAGAGTGAGGGTCTGGTAACTCTGAGTTGTGTGTTGTTTCATAGTTCATACAACTCTCTGGCAAGTTCTGTGTTACAAAATCCTAATAACCTCAACTTACCTTTTGTAATTGGGCATTTTAGCGCATTTCATTGCATCAATATACCAGTGTTATTGAAAGCATTTGCAGCATGTCTGAGAGGGTGTAGATGAGAGGATATTAGTGATAGGTGAATGGTACTGGTAGTTGCTACTTATTTTGGAGGCTCCCCTGGGCCGTGCAGTGATGGGAAGCATGCACCATTTCTTCCCTTTAGGGCACACATTGGTCTTGGGGTTCTCCTTCCGGATAGTGGTCAAGTTCTTACAAGTTCTTACACAAAGTTCAATTTCCACAATTCTTACAGGGTAAAAGGTTGCAGCAATAGCATTCAGGAACGAGGGGTGAAACACAAAAAAATTGAGGCAATATATGGTCAGAACCTCCCAAAATACTACCAGGGCTAGATCTGCTTCTATTATGGTAAGCTTAGAAACTGGTGATGCCACCGATACTGTGGTTGCAGGCTCAAAATGTGCCAGACCTACAGTAAGTAAAGCTTGACTGCCGCTAGCTTCCCATATGGAAGTTTTTTTTCCATAAGGCCAATACACAAAACCACAGCCATGTGCAAGATCTGCAGGATTAAAAGCTGTGGGCATTCAAACACAAACATAGGTACCAGGGCTGTCTTGTAGAACATGAAGCAGTATCACTGGATCCTGTGGAATCACTGGATCCTGTGGAAAAATATAACTGACCATCATATCAAATGAGAACAAGTCTGTCCAACTTCTCCTGGTCCTCCAGCAATTAGTTTGTATAGAAGCTTAACTCCCGCCAAATTGCTGGCTTTGCAGTCACTGCTGTACCACTTAGTGGATTCTGCTGCCTTTGGGGAACTGATGGTGTGCACTTGTGGTGAGCTATGGATGTTATTCACTCCTGGGTAGGAAAGGGTAGTCACGGTTGTCATGGGCGATGGCACGGGGGTAATGGCGCAAGAGGTTCTGTAGTACCTTTCCCAGGGTGAGCTTACTCACAGAGAATACTCCAATGAAGCAGTGGTAAGGTTCAAAACAACTTGGTAATTTATTGTAGGAACTTGCAATACAGTGAACGGTCTGTCCCTGGTAGTAACCAGGATTAATGATGGCAATAACACTGTCTCTTTCAAGATCAGGTAGAATATGACGCGGGAGGATACTTGATATGTCTTTTGATCTTTCAGAGCTATTTGTCTCTTTAAGAAATATACTGACTAATTATAATATACTTGAGATAAAGACTTGAAACTGAAACTTGACTTTAGATAGAATCACAGACCTGATCTGGGATGCTTCAGCCGGATGGCACAGGACTTAGAACGGAGATTTAAGACCTTGAGAATGTTACGTGTCGTCCAATCCGGTGACCGGGGAGACAGCGTGTGAGCCACTGACACGAAAGTCAGGTTAAGTGTTGGCAGGAGACCAGGAGGACCCTCAAACATGTGCTCCTTACCACAGCAGGCGGTGCAATATATATAACAGATGTGCCTTGCTGAACAGTGTGAGGTGTGTAGAATCCAATCCAGCACAGATTCAGGCTGAGAGGTAGTTTTGGCAGGCTTGGGCCTAGTTTTGGGGAGACATAGCATGCAGGAACCAGCCTGGTTGAGTCCCTGACTGGACTGACCACTACACTAAGGGCTCCACACCACTTAGCAGGGTGGTGGGGGGCGGAGTAGCTCAACCTTCTGGCTCACCATTGGTTCAGTGGTGAGTTGCAGAAGGCCACATGATCAAGTATCCTCCATTTAGGAAACACATAAGTTAGGACCAATCAGATTACAGCTATGCTGTATGTGGAGACAATGATGTCATAAACCAGGAAATACATAATATGCAAGGGTGTAACTACACAGAATGACCATTAGGTGGTGCTAAAGTATAAGGAGTGATATGCTTTATGCAGAAATACACTGTAAACAGGAGGTTTTACCACATTAATGTAAATGACCATACTAAACTCTCCATGGTAGTTGTCAATGGCAACAAAATACCATTTGGGGCCATTACACACTTAGCCTCACGGGAAGATACCTAGTCATCAGTATGTCTCCAAAAAAGCCACCCCTGCTTTATACTCTCATGTGGTAGAGAACATGGGCTGCTCCCTGCAATTTTCACTCTGAAACAAGCTGCATGCCATCATGGACACCTGGCGTAGCTGTTATGGGCAGGGTTTTCACAGCCAACTATGTCAATGTTACTTGAAGCAGCGGCAGTCACGAGGCTAGGTCCTATTCACTTTTCCACATTTGCATCAGTGTGGTTCCCACATTGGGCGCTTATCTACTTCCTGCACGTCCTCCTCAATGGACACCTTGCCCTGACATAGTCATTGTTTTCTGTCTCCAGTGGAGCTCACAATCTAAGTTCTCTATCACTATGTCTTTGGAGTGTGGGAGGAAACTCAAGCAAACATGAAAACAAACTCAATGCAGGTGTTGTCCTTAGGTGGATTCGAACCTAGGATCCCAGCACTGCAAGGAACCAGTGCTAACCAACGAACCACTGTGCTGCTATCATATATGTAAAGTAAAGCACTGCCATGCTGTGCTAGAGCTGATCAGCCTAGGCATGAGTAGCCATACAGCTGACCAGTTGGTAAAGTGCATCAAGGTGAAAACATCCCACTGACTGTCTTTCCTGGGCAAGGTGGCTCCTCCCTGTATGGTGAACGTGATGAATGTTTTGAAAATGTATGGAGGCATGCAGTGTGTGCTGACCATGTCCAGTATGTCCTTGTATTTCAGCCATTCTTATATGGCAAGGAGTGTCCTCCTGGACTTGCAGACAGAACTGTCTGCCATTGCATTGCTTGATCCTCTATGTTACAACTCGCTAGAATTCCACCCTGCATATGCTACAGCAACTGTATGAGCATCGTAAAGTGGTGAAGGATTTTGTCATGCACCAGACCACCTCAGCAGGGAGAATGTGTTGTTTTAAGGTAAGGCAGTGGTAACTCATCAGAGAAACATATTGCTTACTCATACTCTTCAAGACCACCAGATTTTTCAGTAGGGACAACTGCTGCATAAACAATGTCATCCCCTTATATTTATCCTAGAACAGATATGCTGATGCAGCAAAGAATGGTGGAAAAAGAGCTCTGTAGTTGTTCGGGACCAACATGGACAAAGTCCTGTTATGGAGTATGATGAGGATGAGCAGCTACCATGACAGCCAATCATTACAGTGGGAGGTGAAGCCAGAAATAACTGGGTCCTTAGGCATGCTCGCGAACATGGCAAACTGTATGCTTGCTTGCTTGCTTATGTACTGACAGGAATATCATTAGGATCAAGGAATCTGATGATTACTGGATAGCCATGCTGTTAGACCTTCACTTTCAAAGCAATGTGGGAGAATGTTTTCCTGTTGCTGAAATGGAGCCCAAATTGCTGTATTACCAGGATACACTGTGTACGTAGCTTGCTGCAACTTTGGGTGAGCAAACGCCAGACACCTGCGTGTCTGACCAGGAGGCCCCTCTACCCCCCCCCCCCCGCCCACCCAATCACCCACTTCCCACTGTCTCCCCTACCACAAGCAGCAGAAGGCCTGTTCAGTATCATTAACATGATGGAGCAGTTTTATCAGCTGCACCGTCTAGCTGACACAAATAAGCTAACGGAGACATACCACCTGAACAATCAGGTTCAGTCCTACTTGGACTGAGGCCTTTCTCCAGCACATACCATAGTCCCTGACCCCATGGACTTCTTAGCAGGCAGAATGGAACAGTGGCCAGAAGGGGCCCAGATAGCTCTCTCTGTTCTGTCTTGTCAAGACAAGAGGCAGGTGGCATTGTCGCACCCAAATGGACAAAGTTCTCATCAAGTTTTCCCACATGTCTGGCTGAGGCCAATAAATAGATGCGCCCTTGCTGATGGTGGCGATTTATGACCCACCCCATCACACCACTGCTGATGTCTGCCTGCCAACCATCATGTTCCATACCATATGGCTTCTGCTGCTGCAACTGCTGCAGTTGCTACTACTCACTGGTAATCCTATAAATGCCACTTGAAACATTGGTAACAGCCATTTGGGCTCCTTACTAGCCTCGTTTGCATATATATATAAAATCATTTTTCTGGCTAAATAAAAGCATTCACAGCTATGTCATTATTTACTTAACACGTTAACTATCAAGTTTAGATCGGCTGCATCAGTAACATCACCAAAAGTCTTGTATAACATAAAATGTTTAACATAAAATCTCGATTTTAGGTGTAGGGGCAGTGATACTGACCATTTTTGTTGAGTTGCTAATGCACAAAATGGGCCACTTTAGAGCTATTTTTCTAATAGAAATGTACAATTTCAGTAATTAAAGAGGACCTGTCACCTCTCCTGACATGTCTGTTTTAATAACTTGCATTCCCCATGTAATAACAATTGTGGAGCATCTATTCTTATGGCTCTATGCTGTTCCTTTTCTTTATTATTTCTACTAGTAGTTATGAATGAATTGCTATTAGCCTTCAGTAAGGGTACAGAGGACGGGTAACCAGTTGGGGGTGTGTACCTGCACAGACTGAACATGGCAGCACTGATTGGATAGAGTGAGTCTGTGCAGATACACACCCCCAACTGGTCACCTCCCCTCTGTACCCTTACTGCAGACTGCTAGCAATTCATTCATAACTTCTAGTAGAAATAATAAAGGAATGGCACAACATAGAGACATAAGAATAGATGTTCCAGAATTGTTATTACATGGGGAATGCATGAAGATATTAAAACAGGCATGTCAGGAGAGGTAAAAGGTCCTCTTTAAAATATATTACAAAAATGGTCATTATCACTGCCCTTACACATTACAAAAAAAATTACATTTAGGGCGGTATTCGCGTTATGGAATTCCGGTATAGGGTTCCATTGTAACAGAATATAACGGAATTTTAGAATGGAATGCAAAACGGAAGCCTTTAAGAGGCCTTCAATTTTGCTCTGTCCTAATACATGTCTATAGCTACAAATAACGGTTCCGTTTTGTTCTGTTATACATGACGGAAAAAAGTAGTTCTGTTGACAGAACTATTAAAGGCTTCCATTTTGCATTCCATCCTGAAATTCCGTTATAACTCTATTATAACGGAACCCTATAATGGAATTCCATAATGCGAATGCGAACCCGCCCTTACACCGTAAACATTAGGTCACTTTCAGATGACATATTCCCATTAAGTAAAAATGAATAAACATAATGAAGAACTGTCATGTACCTCACTTCTGAGAGAGAACCATCAGCAGAATACCTATTCCCACAGTTTACTAGCTGTGCCTGCAGGGGCAGATAAAAGAATATGTAATTGCATGTTCACTCAATGCTAATGCATATGGAAGATTGCAATTGCTAATGCATGTGACTGCAGATTCAATTAGGCGATTACTCATATTGCCATTCCCTTGTATAATACCTACAGTGGCTCCATTCGGAGCTTTGCTGTAAATACACTGTGAAAGGATGGAGTCAGAGGTTCCGCATTCTTCAATGACAATGTGAGTTTGCAGGTTGATAGTTTACAAGAAATCCAATGTAATAATAACTTTTCCTTTTACAAGACTATAATGCTGGAAAGATTCTTCTAGCATACTTGTATAATAATCTGCAGATGATGTGCAAGGCAAGACTGTGCTGTAACACTGTTATGTAGAGAGCATATGCAGAGACACAGAGGCACACAGAATAGACAATATCATTGTATTGTGATGGCTGATTTAGAAAAGTACGTAAAATGCCCTTGATCCTACACTTTAAATGTCAAGGAGAAGTTCTGCATTACACAACAGCACTGTTAGTGGCTTTCATTTTAATAATTTAGTATTTATTCACAGAACAGATCTTTTATGCCACAAATGCCATGGATAATATTCTTTAGATGTGTGTGAGATCACCTACTGTGAGATGTATATAGTCTACTGTAAGTTATCTCCAACCGTATAAATAAACGCCCATCAAATCTATGTAAGTGACTGTACCCATACATAGCCTTTTCGTTGTAGCCATGATATATTTCACTACATTGCACAGATTTGCACCATAATGTAATTTTGACATATGAATACTTGCATGCACTGTTCCACATGACATTTTACCTACTTTGCATTTTTCTCTGTCCTGCACCCGTCACTGATTAGAAAATTCCAATACTACTTTAACTAAGTACAAACTTATTCACCTTTGAGCAGACATTAAAGTTTGCATATAGAAGTTATCAACACAAGGAGTTGGGTAACTTTGTAAATACATTGCATTATCTTACACCTATAGTTGCAGCCTTAGGCTTAGACTACACACACAGATTGTTTTCCATGTTTAAAGGATTACTTTGTTATCCCCTAAATTTAGGATTAGATCAGTGGTCATCCTACAGCTAGGAGTTCCAGAGACAGACAAGCGATATCCCCTGTGGGTAGGGATAACGTAACAAAACCTGAATACCTCTTTAACAGGGGCGCATTGGCCATAGTCTTTACAGGGAAATTTCCTGGTGGGCCGATGCCCTGGGGGCCGCCTGGGCCCTCCTCATAGCTGGCCATTTGAAGTTTTTGGGGCTGTATTTTGTGCTGCTGGCAGTATTTTGTGATGGACTGTAGTATTTGGCTATGTTGGTCCTGCCTTCCATCAGTTTGGACCCAACTACAAAACGGGGCTACTTTTAGTTTTTTTTTCAGGTCCACTTTAAGTTCCCAGTCCACCCCTGCTCTTTAACATTTGAGCTACAGATATTGTCTAAAGGAACATAGTAAGTTGCATACAACCTAATACACTCAAGTGGACTGCAACTGTCACTTAATAGTTAAAATCAATTTTGAGGCATTGCATTAAGTCTAGGTGCAGCCTTAACCTGACAGTTCAGTGCTGCATTCACATTTCTGCAGGCTTCAGAACCATAATTACAGTTTAGAGTTTCCATTCTGGAAAATATAAGGGGTCATTTATAAAGCCTAATGCCTGCAGCCTATCAGAGGCCGGCTCAGTCGGCGTGGCTCGTCATCACGCCGCCTGAGCCGAACAGCACGGGACACAGCCTGGAAGAGGCCTGCATCGCATCGCTGACAGGCTCATAGAGGTAAGTATATGTGTTTATTTTTTTATTAACACTACGCTGTTGCCCAGTATGCAGGCATCTACTAGGGGGCATTTTACTGGCACACATAGGGGAAAGGAGCACTATGGGGGGGCATTATACTGGCACACAGGGGTGGAAAGGAGCACTATGGGGGCATCTACTAGGGGGATTATACTGGCACACATGGGAGAGGAGCACTATGAGGGCATCAACTGGAGGGCATTATATAGGGGCATTTTACACTGGCACAAACTATATGTGCAATGTGGGGGTGGTGATGAGTACTATAGGGACATTTTATACTTGCACACATTATGGGGGCACTATGGGGGAGGGGGGAGATGAGCATTATCAGGGCATCTATTTGGGGCACTCTATAGGGGCATTTTATACTGGCACATTATGTCAGGCACCATGGGACGGGGAGGAGCACTATGGGGGCATCTACTGGGGGCACTTTATAGGAATATTCTTTACTGGTGTAAATTAGAGGTGACTAGATGGTGTGTTCAGAAGGTGAGATGATGATGGAAATGTAGGAAACTAAGATGTCTGTCTGTGAAACTCCGCAGAGAGAAGAGATGGCTGAAAGAAATCATCATGGCGGTCGGTCTGAAAGGAGAAGGTCTACATCTAAAGAGATGTCACTGGATGTACGAGGTATGTGGCGTTGTATTAGGCTACCTTAACATCTGCGTTAGTGATTCTGATGGAATTCACCCGCTCTGGCACTGCTGGATGCAGAATGCCCGCTGCCCCCATTAACTATAATGGGGTCTGGCAGAGATCCAGCCACATTCAGGCAAAAATGCTGAGAATCAGCGGGACACAAACCGCTGCATGCTGTGGTTTGTGTCCAGTCGGATTGTAGAGCTTCAGGTGTGAAAGTATTGCTGTATGTAATGTTATGAGGGAATAGGTTAAGTTGAGAATTTGGCATGGGGGGTGCGGGGGCCCAGGCACAATCTTTGCACAGGGGCCTCTGCTGTCTTTGTCCGCCTCTGGTGCGGGCATCGCTGGTGCAGTCACTTAAGTAATTGTTTCTGGGCAGCAAATCGAGCAAACTAATCGGGGATCTGCTCCCCACAAGCAATAATTCTGTATGGGGATGAGCAACAACAGTAACGTTCCTTCCAGACAATCTGCTGATCACAATTGGAGGAGACCAGTGCTTGATCTCCTCCAGAATATTGGGAGGAGCGATCGCTAATGCCATTGCTCTTCCCCATACTATCTTGTTGTTTCCTGGCTACAGATCGAGTTTACACAGTACAATCTGCCACTGGGAAACAATGATCTTTTGTGCTGCACAAAAGATACAATTACCCGATGAATGAGCATTTTGCTTGTCCATCGGGTAATTGGCGGTGCATTTACATTGCCAGAGCGTTACTAGTAACGCTGGTTAGGGATAATCAGATATCCTTAAAGCAAAAGTAGAAGACAGCGCTGCTCTATTTTCTTTATTCCCTTTTCTCTTTCACCTTCTTCCTTAAAAGCATTGAGAGGCAGACCACCTTGTAGATCGACCAAATCCAAAACAACTGTAATAACCATACACTTGCTCTTCATGCAGGTTTTTTTCTCCTCAGTTTTTACCCCTATATTAGGTTTAGAGAAGAAGCGCCAACGGTGAAACACCACAAACACAGTGATACACGTAATGTTTTAATGTTTTGCTTTAAGGATTTCTGGTGAACTCGACCCACTTCACTTGGGACCTGCTGCGCTCGATATTGCTGTATTGTGGATAACATATTTTTGTTCAGGGATGATCAGATAACCTGTTGGTATAATGCAGCCCTTAACTGAACCACTTATGATCTCAACTAAGGCTTTATTCACATCAAGATAAGGACCTGTAGGCCTATACATCCAGCAGAAAAGTATCATACTAAATAGACATGCGGTCCTGTTAGTAAAAAAGAAAAAAACATATACAGCAGGTTACACATTTTTTTTTAAATTTTTCTATATAAGTATAGAGTCTACTAAAAAGATATACTGACATAACCTGGTCCAAATGTAAGGTAAAATATGGAGGTCACTGTCTGGACTACAGTCAGTAACCCCTAGGTGTTCACCAGAGGTTGATTGGACCTGGCTGCTAGGGACTCAGGTTACTTCTGCAACAGAAAATAAGTGTGAGCTCACAGGTGGCAGACCATAGCGAGTGGCCAAAGGGAAACAGAAGAGTAGTCAGCTTGTCAGGGTCATAGTTAGGAGAGAAAGCAGAAACTTAATCAGTAGACAATAGGTTAATCAAGAGCCAAGCCAATGTCAGAACATGAAGAATCTCTAAACAAAAATAGGAGCTGAACATTCAGCATAGTAGAACTAAACCAGCCAGGACACATACAAAATCATAGGCACTGAGTTTTGGTTCTGATTTAAATACCCAACCTATCCCTCTGATTGAACGCTGAGCCAGAGGTCTGATTAGCTCGATGTCCTGCCTCTCTGATAGGCCAACCAGCCAGGGCTTGGCTGGTCTGCAGGGCAACCTTCTAGGAAGGCTTCTGATTTCCCCCAGTACTGCCAGATCAAGGCAGGTAAACACATGACACCAAAGCCCAGGTGATTGGTTCCCTATGAATATATTTGACATATACTCCAGGAGCATGTCATGCCATTTATAAGGCTTAATGTGACATGAACAAAGTCTTAGCTGATATAGTTGTGTTAGGCTACAGAAAAAAACAAGGATGCAATGTATTTGCAATGTTAATCGACCTCTTATATAGATTACATTACATATAGTATAAAAATTCAATAAACCCATATTCTAACATGTGAAACGTGCGTATACATCTTTCCATTTTGAACGCATGTGTATTCCATGTAAGTTCAGTGTGTGAACAAAGCTACCCATATGTGACATGCCTGAAATATATACCATGTTGTACAGGGAAATGCAAAAGCAGAACTTGTAATGGCCATATGCTAAACAATACAAAGAGGGATTGTTGGTGGCTGCCTATAATTCTTGCATAAGTAGATCATCAAAATCTTCAGATAAAACTTTATCCTTTGTTAAAAAATAAAAAGCAGTAGTATTAAAAAACCTCCTAGATATCCCATAATCAATTGTGAGTGGTATTATTGCAAAGTGCAAGCATTTAGAAACCACAGCAACTCAGCTAAGTTATAGAACAGGGTCGCCGATAGCTGAGGTGCATAATGCATAAAAGTCAGGAACGCTCTGCTAACTCAATGACTGCAGAGTTCCAAACCTCCAAAACACAAACACAAGAATTTCTGAGAGCTGCATGGCATGGCCAAATATCATCAAGCACAATACCAAGCATTGGATGAAGTTGGTGTAAAACCCGCCGCCGCTAGACTCCACTGGAAACATGATCTGTGGAGTGACGATTCACACTTCTCTATCTGCCAGTTTGATGGTGAGGAGAATGACTACATTGTGCCAAAGTTTGGTAGAAGAGGGACAATATTATGGGGTTGTTTTTTCAGGGGTCGGCCTAAGTGAAGTCTTAATGCTTCAACATGCCAAGACATTTTGGAAAATTGTCCTCCATCTTTGTGGGAACAGTTTGGGGGAAACCCTTTTCTTTTCCAGCATGACTGTGCCCCAGTGCTCAAAGCAAGGTCCACAAAGGCATGGTTGGGTGAATTTAGAGTGGCCCAGACAGAGCCCTGACCTCAACTCCATCAAACATCTTTGGGATGAGCTACAATGGAGATTGAGAGCCAGGCCCTCTTGTTCAACATCAGTGCCTGACCCCACAAATGATCCTCACGATGAATAGGCAAAAATTCCCACAGACACACTCTAAAATCTTGTAGAGAACCTACCTAGAAGAGTGCAAGCTGTTTTAGCTGCAAAGAGAAGATTACCTCTAAATTAATGCCTATAGATTAAGAATGGGATGTCATAAAAGCTTCTGTATGTGTAATATGGCGATGTCCGAATACTTTGTCCATATAGTCTAATCTATCTATCTATCTATCTATCTATCTATCTATCTATCTATCTATCCATCCATTTTAAGCACACATCAGTTATATTATTCATACTGGATTGAGTTCTGGCCTGTTTCTATTGCTTTGCTCTGGCTGTACAGAATATGTGGCATATGCATGTCAGAACTCAGGTTATCAGCAATGATAAATAAAAATAAAGCATTCATTGGATTAATTTCTGATAACATTGGCAGGAATAAAAGTGTTTGTGTTCTCCTTAGAGAAAAATCTGTAAGGTTGGTTATACACATTAGATAGCTGTCAGCCTAATGCTTGTTTGGCTGATAGTATTCTCGCAACCCTCTACACATTGACGGTTGGCTTGGCAAGCATGCATGTTTTCACAGTAGGGAGAGTGGAGTAAGTGGCTGCCAGAGAACAAAAAGAACAGGCATGTTGAATTCCAACTGCCTGTTCCTTCTCTCTTTCGATGTCTGTCATCAGTAGAAGTCTGGACAACCCCTTTGTACATTAGATGTTTGGTCTGACCAACATAGGTGTAATGTGCATGACCAGCTGTAGTCATAGGTTTCTTTTTTTCATGTTGAAAATCTGGTACCGTTTACTGTCTACTGGACAGTACTGGTTACAATAAAATATTATCAGGCAAATGCATTAATATTGGACGACCACACAAAAGGTTTAACAGTTTTTACATGCGACAGATTAACTAACAGAATGCAGGCAATGTCAATTAATTGACAATTGTTGTAGTCTTAAAGCATAACTGAGTTTTCAAATAAAAAAATTGCATAATGGCTGTGCTTCTTCGTACACTCATAACTATGAAGGAACAGTTATGTTTAGGCTTTCCCAAAGTGTCATTCAGCCATATTATTCCCTGTTTCAGCTGCACAACTAGATGCATTTCTCTCAGAAGCATGGGGAGTATTCCCTCTGCCAGTACAGTATGCAGTGACCTTACTTCCTTTACTCGCCACTGTTTGTTTTCTTCTCGAGAGCTCAGAAAGCTGTGAAAAATCACAGTTATAGCAAGGCAGGAGGCTGCTGTGATGTTTAGAAGCAGAGTAGAAACAGTTCTTTTTAACATGCTCACAATTCAGCTAGCTTTGACAAGCTCACACTTCCTCTCAGCTGTCTTCAGAGTCTCTTACCAGGGACGGAGCTTGCCTTATAACATGCATGCTGCAAGTTAAATGGGTATTCCCGTCACACAAATGTAGTTTGTATAGTTAGATATAGCCATACCAATGTTATTACTAATAGAATGTATTTGTATAAAATGTACCGTTTAGAAGATTTGCCTATTTGTATATACATTGTCCCACACACATCAGTCAGGCCGTTGCCCCTAGTTACGGCCACCACGGCCATGTAGTAGTGGTGGTCAGCTTGCTCCTTTTCAAACCCGCTCTGAGGTAACTGCTGTATTGTGAACGCACATTGCATGAGCATGCGGAGACACATTATTGGGTACTTTCACATCTGTGTTTTGGACACTACCAGTCCAAAACACAATGGTCAGGATCCGTCCAAAACTCAGACTTCTACGGATCCTGCTCCATAGAGCTGAACTGATCTTGGAACAGGATCCGTTTCTCTGCGGTTTGGAAGCGCAGGCAAAAATGCTACAACCCTAAGATGTGTCTCTGCATGCTCATGCAATGTGCGTTTACAATACAGTAGTTATCTCAGAGCAGGTTTGAACAAGAGCAAGCCGGCCACCACTACTACATGGCCACAGTGGTCGTAACCAGGGGCAACGGGCTGACTGATGTGTGTGGGACAATACCTATACAAATAGGCAAATCTTCTAAACGGTACATTTTATATAAATACATTCTATTAGTAATAATATTGGTATGGCTATATCTAATTATACACACTACATTTGTGAAATGGGAATACACCTTTAAGTAGAAGTGAGACCCCTAGTGGCCATGACTTTACAGCTTTTTTTCAGGTGGATGCAGGCATATTTTTAAAATGAAGTGATATAGAAATTTGCTAGCTATACCAATCTCTATTAAATGAAATTAAATTGTGTGAAAGCACAGTGACTTTATGCCAGGTTTGAACATACTAGTGCTGTAAATCTGGTTTAGTGAAGTTGTTGGAATCTAAATGGTACATTCAAAAATGTTAGAACTGCTAAACAGGGTTACAATACGCCTGTGAAGGAGGCTAGGTGCAGTTTGCATCAATTTTGAAGACAAATTCAGGATCCAGTGGATCAAAGAAACAGAAGATGGATCCTTTCCCTCTGTTTAGGTTCCACTCCTGCTTTCCACGTAAAAATAAATACAATATAGAAAATATAATTTTGTATCACATCCTAAAATTGTAAATGTACCTATATTTTCTCTTGCACTTCAGACCTGCCTTTAAGCGCATTCCATCTGAATTATTCAGAACATTGGCAGTCACTCATAACATGAAAACAAATGTTTTATTCACTTTGAAAAACATTGCTACAGTTGCAAATATTCATCTATGTGTAGATCTTATAAAGTAGTTTCATTAACATATATATTCCTCACTGGGCAGGAGCATAGAAAGCTCTTCAATTATCAATAATACAATCATTTCTTTTGTTGTCAATGAGGATTTATGGCTCCATATGAGATCCTAAATTTCACTGCCAAATGTCAAGGCTGTCTATGTATTTGCTTTGTAGAAAACCCATTTTCAAATGCAGTATATGAGTTAACAGAGTAGAGTTCCCCATTATGAATCCTCATAAATTGGAAAGGAGAATGGAAGGTTCATCCATCGTGTTTGCTGATGATCCCCGGTACTAGGACACTGTGTGATCAGCTTATCATTGGGCACCCTTAAGGCCCCTTTAGAAGGCCCAATTATTGGGAAAATTATCGAGTAGGAGCATTTCTAGGAACGTGCTGCTCTTGTTCAGTCTAAACAGTTGCCCAGAAACAATGAATGTTAATGGTGATGAGCGACCACTACGAGCAGTCAATTATTGGGAATAAATGGTTTGTTTCTTATAATTGCCTGATGTGTTGTCCTTTGTAAAGGGGCCTTTAGGAGACCGCACCAGTGATACCTTCACCCCATTAATGAGCATGTAATTTGTTCATCATGTAAATTGTACACTGGTACACTTGTTACTGAACAGGTATATTTGTTCTATGGTTAGATAAAGATAAGACTGGAAATCTAAGGGTGGTCATACACATTAGATGAACGTTAGCGGAACCTGCTAATTCTAACTGGACTGGGTGAAAAGCCTTTGCCAGAGGTGTTTGCCAGTGGCTTTTTCCATCTTCCATTGTCTGTCAGTGGCTTATTCATCTTTCTCAGCACTTGTACAGTTGGTTGGTCATGCTGGAAGACTTTCATCTAATTTATATTGGTACCTTTTAGCCGGCCACAAACATTATATTCCAGAACTTGTGAATTTTTATGGGATGTCTGATAATGTAATGTTGGTTCAGTCGGCTTTTTTCCATCTTGGTTTTGTCTGTCAGTGGCTTATTCATCTTTCTAAACACTTGTACAGTTGTTTGGTCATGCTGGAAGAACGTGTGAATTTTTATGGGATGTCTGATAATGTAATGTCGGTTCAGTCAGGAGAGATTCTTACCTGTCTGATATTATGTTTTCCACAGAAACGTGACTGAAATTATGACCTTATCCCCTTCTAGCTATGCAAATATCTTGTATGTTTAGATGAGCCATGGTAAAATCAAGGATGAAGCAGCAGTCTAAAGGCCCCTTTACACTGTTCAGTGGAGTAGAAGATTGTTGGGAAGGAAGCTTTCCTTCCCAACAATCACCTGCTCAGGAGGAAGGACTGCCATCACTCGTTCCCATACAGAATCATTGTTTGCTGGCACCAGAGTGTTGTTTAGACAGTATGTTCTGCTGCCGGCAAATGATTTAGGTGACCACACCAACTATCCTATCACCCGATGAACGGGTGTTTAGCACCTTTACACCGGTGCATGATAATGAGCATTCGTATGAAGTGTAAGTGAGCCATAACTTCAGTTTTTGAAAGAGTAACCGTTCAATTATATATAAACTGTTGAAGGCCGGAAAAAGGTGATAGTATTTAGTAATGTTAGTAATGGAAGTAGGAAAGTCCCGGATAGTTTGACAAAATAAAAAAACTGGGGCATCTTATTGGTGCATGAACATAGATCCACTGGATGTCTGATCAAAATGTAAAACAATCCACTGTTAACCCAATAGATACTGTACCAAACACAATATGAGGGTTATATATTTTTCTGGATTAATAATCTCTTATTTTAGAGCTGTGATCATAGCTTTCAACTCAAGATTTTTGTGAAATGTACCTGGTTGTCTGTTTGATCAGTCCAACTCTTTGATACGGTGAGATTCTCTGATGGTTAAAGAAGTATTCTGAAGTATCTTTCACTTCTTCCCTTTCTTTATATGGAGTTATAGGATCTGTATTGTAGTTTGAGTGCCCCTTATTTTCTTCTGGAATGTCTTTGAATTCAGACAGTGAATTTTTCTTTTGCGTGTTAGACTGGGATATGGATTCACTTTCTGAAATGTCTTGCTCATTACTTTGAAAATGTTGAACTTTTGAAGCTGGTGAGTGAATTTTCTTCTTGCGTCTTAGCTCTTTCTCATTATCTGAGCTGTCAGAACTTGTGATGTCACTGTTTAAACTGCAGAAGACACAAAGAGTTATTTCAAGTTATGACTTTCTATGTAATAGTCTTTTGTGTCACTATTGGTCTACATTGCACCAAAAATTCTATCTTCCATACATCAGATACATGAAGCCATAATGGAAACAACACATGGCCTCATTGAAATAACAATAAGGGCATACCCACTGTTAAACACTAAACCTACAAACATGATTCACAAGGGAGCACTAAGACACCATGCCAAATGTAATATCATAAAAAATATTAAATAGAAAATAGAAAATACATACATACTACTGGTTTCAATGCCCCTAAAATAGATGTATAACATGTCAAGAAATATCAGGGGTGGGAGAAGATATATTAAGATAGAATATCAATAACAACTACTATAGGTAGCCAAAGAAAATGACTGAACATATATGTAAGAGGGGGACGTCCTACTCAACTCTAAAATACCATTATAAAGTCAGGCTACATGAGTACAATATCAAAAAACTCCCACAAACAAAACCCACTTGTAGACATGATTGGGGGGAAAAAACAGTAATGGTCAGAAAACACCTTGATGGGTGTTTCGCTTCCTCAGCTTCATCAGGAGGTTAGAGGTTATGCAAGGGATTGGCGCCAAAAAAGAATAAACCAGGAATAATCCCTCTTGCATTGATGTTCAATCATTTTCTTTGGCTACCTATAGTAGTTGTTATAGATATTCTATTTTACTTTATATTCTCCCCTCCCCCCTTCACCCCTCATCTTTTTTGGGGGCATTAAAACCAGTGACCAGTGACTTGGTATGGCAATTGTGGTTATTGTTATCCTTTTCTGATGTTTGTCCCATTTTTATGTATTTTATGTATTTTTTATTTTCTATTTAATAAATTGAATATTTTTTGTGATATTACATTGGGCATGGTGCCTTTGTGTTCCCTTGTGGAACATATTTGTAGGCTTAATGAAGCCATAATAATTCTGTTTCATAATCAACCGATGATTTTACAAGCATTATCTATATTTCCATCTTTTTTAGCACTTATTTAATATATCATTTATAGTTAGCAACATGATGTAGCATGTAGCATAAACAGATTATGTCTTTTTTTTTTTGCATTGATCTCTTCTGTCTGGCTTCTATCAAAGTATACCTATCTGTAAAAAAGTCATCTGCATATACTTGGCTCAGCCATGGATGTCTATATCTTAAATGGGAAGAGGAGGAAGTTGTTGCCAGAAAACTCTAGTGGCGACTTATATCCCAGGCAACAAAAGGATTGGGTATGTTGAACTCTACCTAGGTGATCCTTATCCACAGGTTTGGCAGCATGCATCTACTGTGCATGGCCAGCCTTGCCATCTATTCATCAGAATAGTCTTCTTCACTTAAGCTGTGCCGCAGGGAAGTAATGTCTAATATTCCTAGATGATGGTTATGTGCTTAGAGAAATCTAATGCACTGATGGAGAAATTAAAAAGTAACAAAAGTAAGCAAGAGAATTGCGGTTGCACTTATGTTTTAGACCCATCTGGGAGACAGTATAAGCAAAATAAAAACCTTTTAATATGACATTTAGTGGCTGTCAGAAAAATGTACACAATGACAATCTAAAGTCATTCTCCAATTTTATAGCCGTGGATAGCTGATTGTATCTTGCATGCTTTAATCTGCTTTGGATTCAAGTCGCAAAACAGAAAGTGAACTGAGACCACTGAAAAGCTTAAGATCTTCTGACAGTATGAAACCTTTAAATCATAGTTGATCTTACCCGTCTTAGTAGTTTGAGACCTAGAGACAAGAGATTTAAATCTTAAAGTTATTTTGAAGTCACCCAGTCTTAAAAATTTATTGTTTAATAGCTGTACTTCTGCAACTCACCAGGATTCATGATATTGAGAGGTGACTGATTTGCAGGCATCATTAACACAGTTGCTAGGAGATAGCTGAGGTGAAAAAAAGCAAAGTTTTAGTTTTATTGCTGGCAGCAACATTAGATACAATTAGAGTTCTTTATTCTTTTATTTTCTATTATGCTTTCTTGTCATTTATTGAATTATAGATTACGCTTCATATTGCTATTTTTCAATTAACTACATCAGCTGTGTAGAAGCTCAGGGAGAAATTTATAAGAGCGAATGAATTTAATTCATTGCAAGCTGTCCACTGATGAAAAGATTTCCTGATATGATGGGAATTCAGACTTTCTTATATTTACAATTGAAAAGGTCAGTGGGAAAAGGGCAAACATGAATATATGTTTTGCTTGGCATTCCACCCCCTCTCGTCTCTCATTTCGGCAAAGTACTTCACCTCATATTTTGAAAACAAGATCGACAACATAAAAGAAAGCTTCAACCAACAGTTGAAGCACTCCTATTATACCAACTATTCCACTGGTTGCTTTTAGGTGATGCATATAGCTATGTTGTCTTTTCCTCTCATGGTTGCTTAAATGCACACAGGTAACAAGTAGCAACACAATATATCTGCAGGTTTTGCTCTTTTGAGATTTTTTTCCTTGTAGACCTGTTCTAAGCTTTTGACAGAGTTCAATGAACTCTCAGTCCTGTTTTCTCATTTCTTGGCATCACAGGATCTCTTCATTGCTCACCAACCAGACATTAAATGTCTTCCATTTACACACCATCTAATTGATATGTCTCCTCTATTGGTGTCCCTCAAGGCTCGGTTCCTGGGACCCCTACTCTCCTCTATTTATACCACTGGCCTGGGAGGGCTCACAAAACCCCATGGCTTTCAGTACCACTTCTACATTGATGACTCTCAAATTTACCCCTCTGGCTCAGATTTCACTTTCCTGCAATACAGAGTTCAAGAGTGTCTGTTGTCTATATTCTCTTTCTTATTCAGTTTTCTAAAACTCAACATGGAGAAGCTGAATTCATCGTCTTTCCCTAATCTCACTCAACCCCCTACCAGACCTAGCAATCAAAGTTCATTGCTCTATACTTCCCCAGTCTCACAAGTCCACTACCTTGAAATAACCTTTCCTCTCTTTCCTTCAAACCGTACATCCAATCCCTTAGCACTTCCTGCTGCCTCAAGCTTGAATCTACTTTTTCCTTAACCTTGAGACAACATCCTCCACTGTGGCTTCCTATCTAATACTCCTGTGCCCCTCCAATCTACCCTTAGCTCTGCTGCCCGGTTAATCTATCTCTCCCCTCATTTCACTTCAGTGGCTACCCTTAGAAAATGATATACAAATCCATCCACAGCTTTTCCTCTTCATACACATCTGACCTAATCTCCTGATACATGCCCATAAGTAATTTTACTACCACAACACCACATCCTTATTCCCACTTTTGAAACTTTCAAATGAAACCTGAAAACCTACATCTTCAGAAAAGTCTACAACCTAAAATTACCCTGCTGCCACTGCAACATTATTGAGTCTTTTTGTGATTACCTGAAAATACAGAAATATCTGAGCAAGCCTACATCCACAGAAGATCTGTGGTTAGTTCTCCAAGACGTTTGGAACACCCTCCTTGTTGATTCCCTTCCAAAACTGTGTGCAAGTGTATCTAGAAGAATTAGTGCTGTTCTGAAGGAAAAGTGTGGTCATACCAGATATTGATTTTATATTTTTTTAAAGCATTCCTACTTTGCAGCATTTTTCCACACCTGCCTAAACTTTAACGGTACCTTACATAAGCCATGCCTATAATAAATATTTTTCCACTGCAGATATCTGTTTTCTTCCTAATTTCTACATGTAGCATAGTAACAGTTTATAAGGCTGAAAAACAGGCATCAGCGTACCAAATAAATAAATTATGTGGGTTGAGAGCTAACACACTTTATTGCATGGAGTAATATTTAAAGGAAACTTGTCATCACAGTTTGTCATATGCAGTTAATTCTATGGCACTGTAGATTATATCACACCAAAATCATTGCTGTGTCTTTCAAAAATGTCAGCCTCTGCATTTTACTGTCATGCACTTTGAAATTGTATCTTTCTATATGTACTGTAAATGCAGATCATGAAGTCATCCTACACTGACCAACTCACAGAGTCTCTACACAAGTCCGACTATCTGACCATGATTGACATCCCCTAGTTGCTTCAAGTTACCCCAGTATGTCTGAAATTTTGGAAATGCTCCTCTTTCCCTCATTCTCTCCTGACATGCGCATTATGTGGACATGTATACACCAGAGGAGAAGGGAAGGAGGAATTATGACACATGTGCAAGACTTCAGATGTGTCAGGATGACTTTGAGCATGCAGGGTTTTTTCAATCTTGGAGACATGTGTGGGTGTGCGATGGTTACTCTGTGACTTTGACAGTGTAACAACGGTGCCTTAGGCTAAGTTCACACTAGCGTTTTTACTGTATCCGTCATGGATCAGCAAAAACGCTTCTGTCATGATAATACAACCGTCTGCATCAATTATGAACAGAATAGCAAGGATGCATCCACCATAAACACCACTGAAAGTCAATGGGGGTGGATCAATTTTCTCCGTCTTACTCCGCAAGCGTTTTTCTGTCCTCGATGGAGACGCAACCAAATGGAACGAAATGCATTGACAATGAAAAGGGACAAAATGGAAGGTTTTCCTCCGCGGAAAGGGAAAGCGCAAGTGTGAAAGTAGCCTACCCAAATTACTCCATTACCCACACACCCACAAGGTGTAATTTCAAAGTTTAGTTACAATAAAATGCCAAGGCTGAGAGTTTTGAAGGACAAAGCAATTATTTTGATGCAAATGTAGAACACATGTGTTGCTAAAAAATTACCACAATACTTTATACACCAAACCTATTGTTTAGGTTGAAACATATGTGACTATTTCTTTGTGTGGACATCTATTAACACTGGTGAATTATGGGGTTTGCATTACAATTAAAAATGATTACTTATAATTCAGCTGTTGCTGGATAAATGTCACATACAAATAGCTAAAACAAAATGAAGATTTTTTTACATCCATGCTTTCATTAGTAAATGTATGGTGAGCAATGGAAACTGGGATAATTAGGTTCATGTTATCACATTGTTTCACATTGTTTTCCTTCTGCATTCACTTTTAAACGTCAAAACACACGGAGGAAATGGATGTGTAATAGAAACTAAAACGTAACTTTTACTAAATACACTAATAAAATATTAACGCCCATTAGGTCTATATAGTTAAACACACATAGTGAAAAAACATATATAATTAAATAGTAAATGAATGTTCTTACCACCTCATATGTACCAAACACGTCTCGCAATCAGGAGAATAAAGATGATCACTGCCAAATCGTCATCCAGGTACGAAGGGGCGTTGCTTTCCGGTATTCCAAATAAGAAGTCGGGATGGGACCGCACTATCTGTCCCTGTGCATGCTCTCCCTACAAAATATCAGAGGAAGGTGACCTGTTATGGCCCTGCCTAGCACAATCGGAGCACCCGCCCCGACAGGAGCGACCCCATCTGGAACCCTTCCATGATGCGGCCTTATCCCTGCATTGATATCCCTTAGTCAATCCCGACATGCCATGTTTCGTCCCAAAATTGGGGCTCCTCAGGGCATTAGAGAGTGGAAAAATATATTAAAGATCATGGGATAACGAGACAAAATAATAAATATATAAAATCAGAGTTGTCAAGATGCTCCTTATTGCAGAAACAAATGCCCAATTGGGAGGTATCGTATCTTTAGGGCAACAGGTCAAAACAAACTGCAAAAAAGGAACAAATCAAAGTGGCCCCCACTCACTATAGCTGCTCAAATATGTGCCACAATTCACAATCGAAATCAGATATGGCTTGTCAACATGTACAAAAGAGCAGTGGCTCATGTGTACTAAACTATTTAGCACGATCAGTGCACCAAGGCACACATATTGGTGTACCACTATATCATGTACATACCTGGTCTCCCAAGTGCATAGAGCTGAACAAGCTATAGGTATTATGGGTCTCAATAGTAAAGCTACAATGAGCTTAAATTATGGTTTCCCTGTGCACAAAAGCAGTCTGCTAGAAAGAGGTCAACACAAGGGGAAGGGGGAGGGCCCAGTAGGTAAGGGGCAAAGTGTCCCCTAATAACAGGTCCACGGTGTGAGGTGGCGCCAGGGCAAGGGCGCACACCTCTCCTTATAAATGCTCACCACATATCCCCACAGGTGCCGGAGATTCAGCAGCGGGCTCAGGTGGAACGCAGTGGAACTCACGTGCAATAAATGGAAATGAGTGTTTATAAAAGTTAGTACTGACAAATAGAATTTAACCATCACTACCACTCAAAACACCCAGACCTGAAATAGGTATTATAATAAAAAATATGCAAAGAGCAGATAACATAGCATAGCGGTACAGCAGGGCTAGATGACGCAACCAAAATTCTGTTGCTCATTGAGTCCCTGTGGCTGGATCGTTTTTAAATAAAAAATCCATCTATCCTCACGCTGTAAAATCCTTTTGTCCCAATTTCCTCCTCTCACTGGCTGTGAGACCCGTTCAATGCCCATAAAACTAAGAAACTATAGATTACCTGCATGTTCATTGTTGATATGGCGGGCAATTGGTGTATCTCTGTCGTTTGTCACATCGCCTACGTGTTCGCCAACAGGACGACGAAGCTCCCTGCTCGTTTTCCCTACATATTCTTTGCCGCAACGACAGGTCATCTTATAGATTATACCTCTTGACTTACAATGAATATAATCCTTAATTGCATAGGTCTTACCGGTCACATAGCTACAGAATTTTTACCTGTTTGCAAAAAACGTCATGCTTTACAGCCACTACATCTGTAGCAGCCGTTAGGGGGTCCAGGTAGCCATGTAGGATTCCTAACAGGCGGTACATAGTGGCTATTAACCAACCTGTCCCTGATACTTCTACCTCTCCTGTATGTGAGGCTGGAGTGCTCACTGATGATATTCTTAATGGCAATTATTTGTTTAACATCACAGGCCCCTTCGTCAAAGGTGGTTATAAGCCTAATTACACGATTAACCCCTTTGTTGTCCTTCCAGATTGGCCTCTATCTTAGGAATCAATATGAAGGCTCGGCCTTAGAGAGGTTTTAAAAGCCGGTTTTAGTATGCCAGGGGGATACTTTCCACAAACCTATCATGTAATTCACGTGCTTATTTAAGGAAATCCCCTTTTTCAGAGCAATTACGCCTAAGGCTACTTTCACACTGGCGGCAGGCCTGATCCGGCAGGTGAAGGGTGCTGCCGGATCAGGCCTGCCGCAGTGACATGTGTGGAGCCGGAACCGCGCTCCGGCCCCACACATGTCACACAGTACATACATATACATACACATAAACATACACACACATATAGACATACAAACACACATACATACTTACATGCTCCCCGGCAGGTCTTCGGAGCGTCAGGACGGCTCACACAGGTCACGATTCCCCACAGCGCCCTCTGCTGGGCGCCTGGTGGAATCGTCATCTGACGATTCCACCAGGCGCCCAGCAGAGGGCGCTGTGGGGAATCGTGACCTGTGTGAGCCGTCCTGACGCTCCGAAGACCTGCCGGGGAGCATGTAAGTATGTATGTGTGTTTGTATGTCTTTATGTGTGTGTATGTTTATGTCTGTATGTGTCTATGTGTACCCGGATCCGTAATGGACTCCATTGAAAGTCAATGGAGGGCGGATCCGGTTACCATTATGGTCACACCAGACGGATCCACCCCCATTGACTTGCATTGGGGGTCATTCCGGATCCGTCTTGGTGCGGATGCCTGGACCGGAGAGCAAACCGCAGCATGCTGCGGTTTGTTCTCCGGTCTGAAGACGGAACGGAATGCTTTCAGGAGCATTCCGTTGTCTTCAGTTCAGTTTTGTCCCCATTGACAATGAATGGGGACAAAACTGAAGCGTTTTATTCCGGTATTGAGCCCCTATGACGGAACTCAATACCGGAATTTTAAAACGCTAGTGTGAAAGTAGCCTTAGGCGCAAATATTGCCCACGGGGGATCCCTTTCTTAAGTGGGAGCGGATAGCTACCTTCCCATCTTAATAAAGAATTTGTGGCCGTGGCTTTTCAGAAGATAGATGTAGATAACTCACCCAGATGGTTTTTACTAATAGTAACATCCAAAAATGGGAGATATGAACTGTGGCTCTCAGAGGTGAATCTAAGGCCCAATGTATTAGTATTGAGGCTGGTTACCCAATTGGTAAAGGATTTGGAAGAGCCCTTCCAGATCACAAATATATTGTCTATAAAACGTAGCCACAAATTAATGTGGCTCACGTTTTCAGACTGAATGTCACTGAAGATGCAGGTACTCTCCCACCAGCCCAGGAAAAGATTTGCATATGATGGGGCACATGAACTCCCCATCGCAGTGCCCCTGAGCTGGTTTTTATTGAAAAGAAAGAAGTTTTTAGTGAGAGTAAACTCCAAAATCTGCAAAATGAATCGGTTATGTGGTTGATATTGGCAACCTCGGGTGGAGAGAAAGTACTGAATATAAGATGGTAAAGTCCTGACAAACGGGGCTAGAATCTTATCAATGTATATCCCCAGATTCTGGCTCAAACTACTGACTCCCGAAACAATGGGTCTACCCTTGAGAGGGGTAAGACCCTTGTGTATTTTCGGGAGGCAGTAGAATGTGGCGATCTGGGGAAAGGCTGGGTACACTTTTGTAATCAAGAAAAAAAGCGTTGTGCTGAATTAGGAATACCTAGGGACCTCCTAGCAGACGTACAATTATTGTACGGCTTTACCTTCAGTCTGCTCTTCTGCGGACAAGGTCTCTTTACGGCATTAAAAAACAAGAGTGTGAAAATGCCCCCTTCTGGTGACATTAATTGTGTTGATGTTTTCCTCAATATAGTAATTGAGGATTTGGAGACATCTTACTTGCACTTTACCCCTTCTAACTGTACACCGGGTGAAATACAGGCTTTAAGTGCCTTGGAAGAAGACACACATATAATAATCATGCCCTCTGATAAAGGGGGGAACCGTGTTATTTTAAATTCAAATGATTATAAAACTATGTGTGAGGCCATCTTACTTGACAAAAATTGTTACGAGGTCCGGGAAGGTGATCCCACCTCAAAGTACCAGCAGGAGCCCAGAGCAATCCTTGATACAGCTAAACAAAATGAATTGATTAGCTCTGATGAATATGATTTCATGTACCCAGCCTTTCCCCAGATCGCCACATTCTACTGCCTCCCGAAAATACACAAGGGTCTTACCCCTCTCAAGGGTAGACCCATTGTTTTGGGAGTCAGTAGTTTGAGCCAGAATCTGGGGATATACATTGATAAGATTCTAGCCCCGTTTGTCAGGAATTTACCATCTTATATTTAGGACACGGGGGATCTGCTAAAACAGATTGATGGCATCCAGGTGGAGGAAGGAACTATTCTGGCTAGTATCGATGTTGAGGCCTTGTATTCCTCGATACTGCACAAACTAGGCCTTAAGGCGGTTGAGTTCTTTCTCTCCACCCGAGGTTGCCAATATCAACCACATAACCGATTCATTTTGCAGATTTTGGAGTTTACTCCCACTAAAAACTTCTTTTCAATAAAAACCAGCTCAGGGGCACTGCGATGGGGTCGCGCTGTGAGTGTAGCAGGCTACCAGGCTCCCGGCTTCCTCACTGCGCCGAATGAAGGACGCACGGCGCAGGCGCAGAATTTGGATCACGGACAGGGCTGGCAGCAGATGGAGCGAGCTGCCTGGCCCTGTAAATCAAGAAAAAAGAGATGTTTTTCAAGGTGGGCAAATGGAGCCTCTAGGAGCAGGGGTACCGCCCCCCTGCTCCTAGGAGGCTAATTACCATATTATAAATGTTTAAATTACACAAAAACAGGGCCAGAGAGAATAATATAAATTACATATTTAGCATCAGGTGACATTTTCACATTAGAAATGTCATCCTGTTTAATAGGCTTAAAAGTGGTGACAGAAACCCTTTAAAACCTTGCTAAGGCAGGACCGAGCCTTCTTATTGATTCCTAAAAGAGAGGCCAATCTGGACAACAAAGGGGTCAATCGTGTAATTAGGCTTATAACCACCTTTGACGAAGGGGCCGGTGATGTTAAACAAATAATTGCCAAGCACTGGGACATTCTTAAAATGGACCTTGAAATTAAGAATGTCATCAGTGAGCACCCCAGCCTCACATACAGGAGAGGTAGAAGTATCAGGGACAGGTTGGTTAATAGCCACTATGTACCGCCTGTTAGGAATCCGACATGGCTACCTGGACACCCTACCGGCTGCTACAGATGTAGTGGCTGTATAGCATGCAGTTTTTTGCAAACAGGTAAAACATTCTGTAGCAATGTGACCGGTAAGACCTATGCAATTAAGGATTATATTAATTGTAAGTCAAGAGGTATAATCTATAAAATGACCTGTCATTGTGGCAAAGAATATGTAGGGAAAACGAGCAGGGAGCTTCGTCGACGTGTTGGTGAACACGTAGGCGATGTGACAAACGACAGAGATACGCCAATTGCCCGCCATATTAACAATAAACATGCAAGTAATCTACAGTTTCTTAGTTTTATGGGTATTGAACGGGTCCCACAGCGTAAGGCTAGGTGGATTTTTTATTTAAAAACGATCCAGCCACAGGGACTCAATGAGCAACAGAATTTTGGTTGCGTCATCTAGCCCTGCTGTACCGCTATGCTATGTTATCTGCTCTTTGCATATTTTTTTTTATAATACCTATTTCAGGTCTGGGTGTTTTGATTGGTAGTGATGGTTAAATTCTACTTGTCAGTACTACCTTTAAAAAACACTCATTTCCATTTATTTTTCATCTATTTCTCTGCAATGGATATGAATATATCTGAGTGATTACTGTTTCTATGTGACTGTGCCCGTGGACGGTTCTCCTGCCTTTTTAAATACATTTATAACTGGCTATTATGCCTTTGATTTACCTTGGAGGGTTTGGTTTTTCATCTTATTCCCCCCTTTTTCTGCCTGCTGTGTGGACGCGCTGATGCTTAGCAGCGGTGGCGTCCTACACAGTCAGTCAGTCAGCTGTACCTTGCCCTTTGATCAGGTGACCGGAAGTGACCTGTGGCTGAGCGGAAGCATGCGCTGCTGAATCTCCGGCACCTGTGGAGACATGTGGTGAGGCTTTATAAGGAGAGGTGTGTGCCCTTGCCCTGGCGCCACCTCACACCATGGACGTGTTGTTAGGTAAGGCTACTTTCACACTAGCGTTTTAAAATTCCGGTATTGAGTTCCGTCATAGGGGCTCAATACCGGAATAAAACACTTCAGTTTTGTCCCCATTCATTGTCAATGGGGACAAAACTGAACTGAAGACAACGGAATGCTCCTGAAAGCATTCCGTTCCGTCTTCAGACCGGAGAAAAAACCGCAGCATGCTGCGGTTTGCTCTCCGGTCCAGGCATCCGCACCAAGACGGATCCGGAATGACCCCCAATGCAAGTCAATGGGGGTGGATCCATCTGGTGTGACCACAATGGTAACCGGATCCGCCCTCCATTGACTTTCAATGGAGTTCATGACGGATCCGGCTACACATACACACATACAGACATAGACATACACATAAACACACACAGACATATACACATACAAATGCACATACATACTTACATGCACCCCGGCAGGTCTTCAGAGCGTCGGAGGGACAGGACGGCGCGCACAGGTGACGATTCCACCAGGCGCCCAGCAGAGGGCGCTGTGGGGAATCGTCACCTGTGTGAGCCGTCCTGCTTCAACATATCGTTTTGCATTGTTTCCAAAAAGTTCGATTTTGGTTTCAGCTGACCAGAGTACCTTCTTCCACATGTTTGGTGTGTCTCCCAGGTGGCTTGTGGCAAACTGTAAACGAGACTTTTTTTGGATATCTTTGAGAAATGGCTTTCTTCTTGCCACTCTTCCATAAAGGCCAGATTTGTGAAGTGTTCGACTGATTGTTGTCCTATGGACAGACTCTCCCACCTCAGCTGTAGATCTCTGCAGTTCATCCAGAGTGATCATGGGCCTCTTGGCTGCATCTCTGATCAGTCTTCTCCTTGTTTGAGATGAAACTTTAGAGGGACGGCCAGGTCTTACATACTTACATACTTACATGAACCCCGGCAGGTCTTCAGAGCGTCGGAGGGTGATGAGCTGTGTTGCTTTTACGGCAAACATATCGTTTTGCATTGTTTCCAAAAAGTTCGATTTTGTTTGCCATAAAAGCAACACAGCTCATCACCCTCATCACCCTCCGACGCTCTGAAGACCTGCCGGGGTCAGGGGCGTAGCTATAGGGGGTGCAGAGGTAGCAGTCGATACCGGGCCCAGGAGCCTGAGGGGCCCAAAGACCCTTGTGCCACATAAGAAAACACTCAGAGCACTGAGGGAAGGGGGGCCCAAGCTGAACTCTTGCACCAGGGCCCATGAGCCTTTAGCTATGTTCCTGGCCAGGGTGCATGTAAGTATGTAAGTATGTAAGACCTGGCCATCCCTCTAAAGTTTCATCTCAAACAAGGAGAAGACTGATCAGAGATGCAGCCAAGAGGCCCATGACCAGAGTACCTTCTTCCACATGTTTGGTGTGTCTCCCAGGTGGCTTGTGGCAAACTGTAAACAAGACTTTTTATGGATATCTTTGAGAAATGGCTTTCTTCTTGCCACTCTTCCATAAAGGCCAGATTTGTGAAGTGTTCGACTGATTGTTGTCCTATGGACAGACTCTCCCACCTCAGCTGTAGATCTCTGCAGTTCATCCAGAGTGATCATGGGCCTCTTGGCTGCATCTCTGATCAGTCTTCTCCTTGTTTGAAATGAAACTTTAGAGGGACGGCCAGGTCTTGGTAGATTTGCAGTGGTCTGATACTCCTTCCATTTCAATATGATCGCTTGCACAGTGCTCATTGGGATGTTTAAAGCTTGGGAAATCTTTTAGTATCCAAATCCGGCTTTAAACTTCTCCACAACAGTATCACGGACCTTCCTGGTGTGTTCCTTGGTCTTCATGATGCTCTCTCTGCTTTAAACAGAACCCTGAGACTATCACAGAGCAGGTGCATTTATACGGAGACTTGATTACACAGAAGTGGATTCTATTTATCTTCATCAGTCATTTAGGACAACATTGGATCATTCAGAGATCCTCAATGAACTTCTGGAGTGAGTATTCTGAACTGAAAGTAAATGGGCCGAATAATTTTGCACGCCCAACTTTTCAGTTTTATTATTACAAGTTAAAAAGTTTAAATGATCCAATAAATTTTGTTCCACTTCACAATTGTGCCCCACTTGTTGTTGATTCTTCACTAAAAATGTAAAATGTTATATCTTTTTGTTTGAAGCCTGAAATGTGGCAAAAGGTTGAAAAGTTCCAGGGGGCCGAATACTTTCGCAAGGCACTGTATTTGAGCAGCTATAGTGAGTGGGGGCCCACTTTGATTTGTTCCTTTTTTGCAGTTTGTTTTGACCTGTTGCCCTAAAGATACGATACCTCCCAATTGGGCATTTGTTTCTGCAATAAGGAGCATCTTGACACCTCTGATTTTATATATTATTTCTTCTCGTTATCACATTATCTTTAATGTATTTTTCCACTCTCTAATCCCCTGAGGAGCCCCAATTTTGGGACGAAACATGGCATGTCGGGACTGAGTGAGAGATATTAATGCAGGGATAAGGCCGTGTCAGGGACAGGTTCCAGACGGGGTCGCCCCTGTCGGGGCGGGTGCTCCGATTGTGCTAGGCAGGGCCATAATAGGTCCCCTTCCTCTCATATTTTGTAGGGAGAGCATGCACTGGGACAGATAGTGCGGTCCCATCCCGACTTCTTATTTGGAATACCAGAAAGCACCGCCCCTCCATACCTGGATGATGATTTGGCAATGATCATCTTTATTCTCCTGATTGCGAGACGTGTTTGGTACATATGAGGTGGTAAGAGCATTCATTTTCTATTTAATTATACATGTTTTTTTTTAACTATGTGTGTTATATATATACTATATAGACCTAATGGGCTTCAATATTTTAAAAGTGTATTTAGTAAAAGTTACGTTTTAGTTTCTATTACACATCCATTTCCTCCGTGTGTTTTCACGTTTATAATTGGTGAGGATATTAGCCCAACAAGTATATCAGCGGTTGGTACTGATTTTGTTTATTCCTTTGTGCATTCATTTTTAATAAACTCACATCTGGTCTTCTCCTGGAAACACTGTCAGTCAAAACTGCAGATTTTTGAAGAGATATTTTATATTCAATGGTGTCTGTAAGTTTTTCTAAAAGTCTCTCCCTCATAGCATCAGATGTTTCCTAAAATAAATAAATAAAATGAGACCTTGTAAAGTTAAAAAAGTTCTAAATATTTTCAATACGAAGTCAGTAATATATCAACTATTTTCACCTGTAGCCAGAGGCGTAGCTACCGGGGAGGCAGGGGGGGCGACGGCTCTGGGCCCAGTGAGTCAGGGGGGGCCCAGCAAGGATGACTATCAGGCGAATACAAGTGAGCGCTTCCATTATGGAAGCGCTCACTTGTATTTAGCGAACCCTATCAGACCTCAGATCAGCCCACCCAGCCACATAAAATTAAAATAAAAAACCTTTCTTACCTGTCCCGCTCTGCGGCTGCCCTCCGGTCCGGCGCGCCACTGTCTTCCATGGCCGGGTGGGCTGATCTGAGGTCTGATGGGGGCATAGTACACTGATGTGAGGTCTGATGGGGGCACAATACGCTGATCTGAGGTCTGATGGGGGCACAATACGCTGATCTGAGGTCTGATGGGGGCACAATACGCTGATCTGAGGTCTGATGGGGGCACAATACGCTGATCTGAGGTCTGATGGGGCACAGTAGAGTGGGGTTTGATTATAGGGCAACGGTGTCTGAGGTCTGGATGGGCACATACGCTGATTGGGTCTGATGGGGCATCACAGGTCTGATCTGCTGATCTGAGGTCTGATGGGGCACAGTAGGCTGATCTGAGGTCTGATGGGGCACAATACGCTGATCTGAGGTCTGATGGGGGCACAATACGCTGATCTGAGGTCTGATGGGGCACAATACGCTGATCTGAGGTCTGATGGGGCACAATACGCTGATCTGAGGTCTGATGGGGGCACAATACGCTGATCTGAGGTCTGATGGGGCACAATACGCTGATCTGAGGTCTGATGGGGGCACAATACGCTGATCTGAGGTCTGATGGGGGCACATTCTGCTGATCTGAGGTCTGATGGGGGCACAATACGCTGATCTGAGGTCTGATGGGGCACAATACGCTGATCTGAGGTCTGATGGGGCACAGTAGGCTGATCTGAGGTCTGATGGGGGCACATCTGCTGATCTGAGGTCTGATGGGGGCACAATACGCTGATCTGAGGTCTGATGGGGCACAATAGGCTGATCTGAGGTCTGATGGGGCACAATACGCTGATCTGAGGTCTGATGGGCACAATACGCTGATCTGAGGTCTGATGGGGCACAATACACTGATCTGAGGTCTGATGGGGCACAGTAGGGGTGATGTGAGGTCTGATGGGGCAAAATACGCTGATCTGAGGTCTGATGAGGGCACAGTAGGGTGATGTGAGGTCTGATTAGGGCACAATACGCTGATCTGAGGTCTGATGGGGGCACAATACGCTGATCTGAGGTCTGATGGGGGCACAATACGCTGATCTGAGGTCTGATGGAGGCACAATACGCTGATCTGAGGTCTGATGGAGGCACAATACGCTGATCTGAGGTTCTGATGGGGGCACAGTAGGGTGGATGTGAGGTCTGATGGGGGCACATTCTGCTGATCTGAGGTCTGATGGGGCACATTCTGCTTGATCTGAGGTCTGATGGGGCACATACGCTGATCTGAGGTCTGATGGGGGCACAGTACGCTGATCTGAGGTCTGATGGGGCACAATACGCTGATCTGAGATCTGATGGAGGCACAATACGCTGATCTGAGGTCTGATGGGGGCAGGGGACTGTTAGTTTAGTGATGTAAAAACTGAGGACAGGTTTCCTTTAACATAGGAGTCCCCTTGTTTTTTACTCCTATTACTCCTATATTTTACTGCATTATATGGTAGAGTATTTACACTAGGGTATGTAGAAAGTCTATTGTACTGTACTTAACAGCATAGATGATCTAGCAGTTTATACAGTCATCTTTCTAATACAATGTTATAACCACAACTAGTAGTATGTGCCTGTGAAGTTGGAAACGTGTGTTTGGCAAGCCACTAAGTGGGGGGCCCACTTAAGTATGTTTCGCCCCCCCGTGCTGAACCTCTAGCTACGCCTCTGCCTGTAGCATAAGAAACCCTGATATACCAACATCATCTTCCACCGACCTAACTCTTCAATCCACTTAATCCACTGCCATTCAGACCAGGCACATGGCATGGGAAAGTTGTGAGATTGCCCAGCACTGCATTAGTCCAGTAAAATCAGCAGTTTTATTAGATCAATCTAAAAAAACATATACATAACATTTTCTGGAATATTTCCTCTGAATACACTGATCATTATGACCAAGAGCTAATGTTGCTCTAAATGCATCAGCCAATTTTGTACATGTGCTTTTTTATTTTGATCTAATAAGGTCCTGACTTTACTGGACTGAAGCAATGCTGGACAGTCTCCGTGAACCTTGGATAGCAGTTATATTGTTAATATTATTTGCTGTGTCTAATGTATATGAGATGTTAAAGGGAACTTCTTAACTGTGTTACGGTGTCCTCTCTAAGGGTAGCATAGCCTAGTAATAGATCCACTGATTTCAGTGGTCTGTCACTTTTAGAGTACTGAGCTGATGAACCCACACCATGTGTCAACGCTACGGAGGAAATGAGTCTGATGAGATTTGCGGTCCCTGCCTCTCCCACCTCCAGACAATGAGTGACTGGTTTCTTTCCTATGTGCAACAGGAGGGAAATGGACAGTCATCATCATGAGAGGGAGGTCAGGGAAAGCTAGTCTCATCAGACTCATCTCCCTGGCAGTGCTGCCATCACAGAAGTGACATCAGCATGTCTTTCACTACATTATACTGCCCTCACTGAGGACAGCATCATGCAGACGACTTTAAACAAACCCTTTAAATAAACCTTGTTACACAATAACCTGCAAAACTTTGCAGGTTTCAGGAAAACAGAATATAACTTTTTTGCAAGCCAAAGGATCTCTCGGCTCCCACCAATTTCTGCTTCCAAAATGTTTTATTCAAAAGATTTTATAGAAATAAACTTGTCTATTTACAACTTTTATAGTATTTCAGCAGTATGTTATTTCCTATGAAAACAAAGGAATGGACATGATGACATCAAACATGCCCAATCCCACTTTACCCTGGCATTTGCTGTCTGGAGAAGAGTTAGGGGTCCCCACACAAAGAGAAACAGGAGAACTATACTTTTGTGGAGCTTTTCTCTTAAGTTGTAGTGTGAATATGAACATTTAGTCTGCCAGAGATTGCCCTTTCAAATGATCAGTAGGCAGAACTTCAGTGTGAAGTGCTCTCTGCATTCAGCTGCTTTACAGACCTCCCCTCTGGTCTGAATGACAGTTGTAGAAACCAACCAGAAGACAAGTACAGCTGTCACTCAGAGGGTATGCTGTTAGGATGCTCAGTTGTAAACCTGATGAGAAAATATCCCCAAAATGTATGTTTGTACTGCTCTCCCCATTCGCTACCTAGTGCTGTCAGCAGTTTACAATGCTCAACCTGCTGACAGATACGCATTCAAACAATTCTGTGCTGAAAGATTGGTCATTTCATTTCATGGTCCTTGGTAGACAAGGGTCTCAAATCTTCCTACTGAAGAAGTGATTATTTCACTTTGAATTTAGTATGTATAGACACAGAATTAAAGTAATCATGATTGCATTGTGATTTCCATCAGTGATTTTGAACCAAAACCAGGTGCGGATCTAAACAAAGAACAGGTGCAGATCTTTCCCTTAGGCCTTGTTCATGTCAGTACTTGGTCAGTGATTTCCATCAGTGATTGTGAGCCAAAACCAGGATTGGAGCCTCCACAAGACATAAGGTATAAGGGAAAGATCTGCTCCTGTTCTGTGTTTAGAGCCGCACCTGGTTTTGGTTCACAATCACTGATGGAAAATCACTGAGCGAACACTAACTGTGTAAATAAGGTGTTAGACCTTATCTCTGTGTAGGCTCCAATCCTGGTTTTGGCTCATATTCACTGATGGAAATCACTGACCAAAAGACTGATGTGTGAATGAGGCTTTAGGGGTTCATTTATTATCCTGAAGTACGCCTATATTAGGCATATTTCAGGTGCAGATTGCTCACGCTTAAAAAAAGTGGACGTGGGGTAGGCGTGGGGTAGGCGGGGAGGTGGATGGGCTGGCAGGCCCGTCTCATTCATTATTTTCTATGCCTGTTTTAGGCCTAGAAAATGGTCTATATATAAGACAGCAAGCTTATATTTAGAATTGGCGCTGAAATTATGTAGTGGTCGATGACTCTTCATACCTTTGGCGGATCCACCACCAGGTATAGGGGTTATTAAGACCTCTTTAGTCTTTATAGAGCATTCCTTTTTTTAAGTATAAGAAATGATGTCTATTCTGAGTTTATGTTGCTAAGACGCCATCTATATCTTCCGCTGAGCACAGATTATAGTGATAGACGACCTACAATAAAACATATTCAGCTTTTATCCTCATATACTGGAATCTATGGCCAAAAACAAAACATTAAACCATAGCTGTGGATTTGCTTTTAAAAAAATGTCTCTTTTTCCTAGCTATTCAATGAATGCATTTCATTACTGTGAGAATGACTAACTGCCTTTCTGTGATTCATGCCCTTGTGAGGAATTCATTACTTAGAAATCCTAGTAAATCTCGGAAATACAATTGCCAAAGAACTGATAATTACTGCCTAGTTAGTCTCTCATCTCCAAGTGGCCAAGTAAAGTGGCACCACTGTGATTTTCTTCATTTCGCTGCTACATGACTGCGTGATTAGGCATATCTTCTGACGGTAAACCAAACACTGTAAGCACACTGATGCTTTTAATTCATTGCAATCCTATTAAGTATGATTTATCTGCAATGACAATGAGGATTGTTCGCTGTGTAAGATAATTCCCACCACAGCAGGCCTGTTATCATCCAGATAAGGAGCTGAAGTCTACAAATCTATTGTCAGCCATGGTTTGGTATGAAGAATACTGTGTCTTATAGCTGATAATCATGTTTTCAAATAATCCTATCAGTGCTGAAATGAAATAAACTATCTAAATGAAATATTTATAGCATGTATTGTACAAGCATTTAAATCGTTACACTGTCGCTTGTTCTTTTTTTCTACATTTCTAGGTACATTTTATCTTATTTCAAATATATCCATGAAAATACAAGTGTTTTAAAAGATCTGCATACGTTGTAACTATGTGTGTTTACTTCATTCCTACACTGCAAATCAAAGAAAGAGGGGACGAAACAGAAAATGGGGGCGAACGTTCGTATGGAAGCTCATTCCCTATTATTTTTCCTTGTGTAGGTGTCGGCAGTTTATCAATGGAAAAGCTAATTTGCTGTGTGATCCCATCCTTCATGCCACACCTAAACTCATCATTTGTCAGCCTTGATACATTGATTGTGTATGGGTATGAATGATCACAGTAGCGATTGTTTATTCCCACCCAAAGTTTATTCCCACCCAGGTGAATGCAGCTGAATGAGCAGGCAATGATTAGGAATGAAGAGTTTGATCTCAATTATTGCACTGTGCATTGACCCATGTACTCAAGCTACTACCTCTGAGTATGTAAGGTAGTTGAGAAGCATTCTCACCTTGAAAGTGCCACCCCAATGAAGAATCTGAGTGGCACAACTACCCCAGGAGTAGGAGATGTCTTCGCCATTCATTATACTGTATATGGACTGTGGTTTTGAGATCCAGTCACTAGATGGTGGTGTTGCACAGCAAATGGAGAAAGTAGAGTTGGGGAATATGCCAACCCCACTTTCATGTCACTGCTGACATCAGTAAGAGGGAGGAGCATGTATGTAAGAACTGGAGCAGCCATCTTGGGGAGTTTTGGCTCAAGCCCACATTGTGTGCATACCTCCCAACCATCCCGGATTCAGTGGGACAGTCCCGGATTTCAGTGGCTGTCCCGCTGTTCCGGTACGGGGGAGGTATGTCCCGCTTTCTAGCAGCTGTCCCTGCATCCATAGGAAGCAGAGACAGTTGCCATAATGAAGCAGAGAGGGAGGAACAATGTGGGCATAAATACTGTGCGGTGGCATGAAGGGGTAATAATTACTATGTGGGGTCTGGGTGGTATTAGGTGTATAGTTATGTTTTAGGCGAGTTAAAGGCGTGGCCTTGTGCAGAAAAAATTAGCAGTGGCACGAAAAGTGTTTACAAAGTTGGGAGGTGTGAGTGTGCACCAGGGCCGGACTGGACGTCTGGCACTTCTGGCAAATGCCAGAAGGGCCGCTGCCCTCCGTGGGCCGGTCCAGTCCCCCCTTGCAGGGCCGCACCGCCAATTAGGCAGGTGCGGCGCGGCCCTGCGCATAATTGCGGGCGGCGGCGGGGCAGAGGGAGATGAGCGCTTCCATTGTGGAAGCGCTCATCTCCATAGTCATCTGTATCGCCGTCCTCAGGACGGCGATACAGATGCCTGTATTGTACTGCGGCAGGGGAGGGAGAGGCGTCTCCCCTGCCCGTTCCTCTGATAGGCTGCAGGCACTAGGCCTGCAGCCTATCAGAGGCCGGCTCAGGCGGCGCGATGACGTCATCGCGCCGCCTGAGCCGTACAGCGCGGGACACAGGCCGGAAGAGGCCTGCATCGCATCGCTGCCAGCACCATGGAGGTAAGTATAAGTGTTAATTTTTTTTTTATTGTAACACCGACCGGAGCTCTATTGGGGGCACTGGGGGCATTTTTACAGGCACATGGGGGCATTTTACTGGCACTGGGGGCATTTTTACTGGCACAATGGGGGCACTGGGGGCATTTTTATCGGCACTGGGGGAATTTTTAATGGCACATGGGGCACTGGGGGCATTTTTACTGGCACTGGGGCATTTTTACTGGCACTGGGGGCACTGGGGGCATTTTTACTGGCACATGGGGGCATTTATACTGGCAATGGGGGCATTTTTACTGGCACATGGGGCACTGGGGGTATTTTTACTGGCACTGGGGGCATTTTTACTGGCACTGGGGGCACTTTTACTGGCACTGGGGGCATTTTTACTGGCACTGGGGGCATTTTAACTGGCACTGGGGGCATTTTTACTGGCACAATGGGGCACTGGGGGCATTTTTACTGGCACTGGGAGCATTTTTACTGGCAATGGGGGCATTTTTACTGGCACTGGGGGCATTTTTACTGGCACATGGGGCCCTGGGGGCATTTTTACTGGCCCTGGGGGCATTTTTACTGGCACATGGGGGCATTTTACTGGCACTGGGGGCATTTTTACTGGCTCAATGGGGCACTGGGGGCATTTTTACTGGCACTGGGGGCATTGTTACTGGCACATGGGGCACTGGGGGCATTTTTAATGGCACTGGGGGCATTTTTACTGGCACATGGGGCACTGGGGGCATTTTTACTGGCACTGGGGGCATTTTTACTGGCAATGGGGGCATTTTTACTGGCACAATGGGGCACTGGGGGCATTTTTACTGGCCCTGGGGCATTTTTACTGGCACATGGGGGCATTTTTACTGGCACTGGGGGCATTTTTACTGTCACTGGGGGCATTTTTACTGGCACAATGGGGGCATTTTTACTGGCAATGGGGGCATGTTTACTGGCACTGGGGGCATTTTTACTGGCACATGGGGCACTGGGGGCATTTTTACTGGCACTGGGGGTATTTTTACTGGCACAATAGGGCACTGGGGGCATTTTTACTGGCACTGGGGGCATTTTTACTGGCACATGGGGCACTGGGGGCATTTTTACTGGTACTGGGGGCATTATTACAGGCACTGGGGGCATTTATTTATGGCATGGGGGCACTGGGGGCATTTTTACTGGCACTGGGGGCATTTTTCTGGCACATGGGGGCACTGGGGGCATTTCTTACTGGCACATGGGGGCACTGGGGGCATTTCTTACTGGCACATAATTTGGGGGGCATCTATGGGTGGGGAGCACTTCTTACTGGCACATTATTGGGGTGAAATTTTGGGGACACTTACTAGCACATTGGAAGCATTATTACTTCTGGGGCACAGTGGGGACATTAGTACTGTTGGGGGCACTATTACTAACAAGTGCACTCTGGCAGAGAATTATTAGTTGGGAATTTGGAAGCACTATTACTGTGGGGGGCACCCTGGCACAGTATCAGCACAGTTATTTCTGGGGGACGTTATGCTTACACTATTACGGGACACTATTTGCTGGGCGCAGTTATTTTAGGACACTGTGTGCCAATAATTATTGAAGGGCACTATCTGTGTGGTACTAGTGGCACAGTACTGGGGTGGTAGGATGATTTGTCCAGAAGATGGGAGGATGATGGAAAAGTAGTAAACTAAGATTTTTTTCTGTCAAACTGCAGAGATGAGAAATGGCTGAAAAATGGCGTCTGGTCTGAAAGGAGAAGATGAGGAAAGAGAAGATCTACATCAGAGGAGACGTCACTGGATGTAAGAGGTATGGGGCGCTGTATTATACTGGATGTAAGAGGTATGGGGCGCTGTATTATACTGGATGTAAGAGGTATGGGGCGCTGTGTTATACTGGATGTAAGAGGTATGGGGCGCTGTATTATACTGGATATAAGAGGTATGGGGCTGTATTATACTGGATGTAAGAGGTATGGGACGCTGTATTATACTGGATGTAAGAGGTATGGGGCGCTGTGTTATACTGGATGTAAGAGGTATGGGGCGCTGTATTATACTGGATATAAGAGGTATGGGGTGCTGTATTATACTGGATGTAAGAGGTATGGTGCTGTATTAGGCTACATTCACACGAACATTGTGTTTTGCAGTCTGCAAATTGCGGATCCGCAAAAAAAGGATGATGTTCGGTATGGCATCCATTTTTTTTGTAGATCCACTGTAACAATGTCTATCCTTGTCCGCAAATGGACAAAAATAGGAATGGACATACAGATGCGGACAGCACACAGTGTTCATTGAAGTGAATGGGTCCGTATCTGAGACGCAAAATATGCAGATCGGAGGCCGCAAAAACAACTGTGGTGTGAATGTAGCCTTACCCTGTATGTTCTGTAGTGATACACGTAATGTTAGGAGGGAAAAGGTTAGTTTACACAGGGTGATGTGCGCCCGACAGATTGGATCTTTTGTACAAACCAAAAGATCCAATCAGCCGACGAACAAGCGTTTTACTCGTTCGTCGGCTGATTAGGACCACTTTTACACAGGCCGATTATCGGCACTAGTGTTCCTAGGAACGCTTTTTCGGCCGATAATCGGCCCGTGTAAAAGGACCTTTACACATCAATCTGTGTAATAGGGCCACTGATGAACTGAAAGACTTTTGACATGTCACAGAGACATATCAAAAGTTTTGATCAGTCCGGCTCTGAGTTCTAGACCCGTACCCTATCAGGAGATATAGCTTTTCCATCTCTCTCTGCAGGGGGCGGTTTATTTACCTTGTTTGGTGTGGTTTACGTTTATTAAATTATTATATTTTAATAATTTTTAGGGCCTCTAAAAGGGTTGGCTGTGACTTTAAAAAGTCGAGGCATGTGGGCCTCTTTGATTTCAAAATGCCAGGGCTGAATTTCAGTCCCAGTCCGGCCCTGGTGTGCACTCACCTCTTTTTGGGAGAAGCCAGTTCAAAGTCTGGAAGGCCATGAGAGAAGACCCCCTGCATTTCAGTGGCACAGGGGTGCTATGAGTTGCGCATCCCCTGGCCAGGCCACAGTCCAGGCCTAAGGCAAATCATGTACAAGGGATGAGAAGCAGGGATAACCTTGGCCTCAATGACTGGAAGAGGGCCACATGAGAGAGAGAGAAAAACCACAAAACTGGGTTGAGAAGAAGTATACAGTTGCATGGTTTGCAGGAGCTGTGGAAACCAGAGAAAGACAGCCACCAATGACAATGACAGGTCCACAAATTCAAGTGGCTAAAATGTCTTGGAGGTGGGAAAATGGTTAATTCTGCTGGACTGAAGAGGAGCCAATGCCCTGGTCCATGTATAAGGCCTCTTTCACACTATCGTTAGTACGGATCCGGCGGGTGAAGGGACCCGCCGGATCCGTACTGATAATACAACCTTGTGGATCCGTAATTCCGGATCCGGTTGTATTAGCTTTTAAACGGATCCGGAATAACCTCTATTGAAAGTCAATGGAGGACGGATCCGTTTACAAGTGTGTCCACACCAAACGGATCCGTCCCCATTGACTTGCATTGGGGGTCATTCCGGATCCGTCTTGGTGCGGTTGCCCAGACCGGAGAGCAAACCGCAGCATGTTAGGGTTTGCTCTCCGGTCTGAAGACTGAACGGAATGCTTTCAGGAGCATTCCGTTGTCTTCAGTTCAGTTTTGTCCCCATTGACAATGAATGGGGACAAAACTGAAGCGTTTTATTCCGGTATTGAGCCCCTATGACGGAGCTCAATACCGGAATATATAAACGCTAGTGTGAAACTAGCCTAAGTCCATGCAAACATTTAACTTGGAGGGATGGGTGGAGTAAGGCAACTCCCAACCAAGGTAGAGTGCGATGGCTGCAAATGAGTAGAGACCCTGAGCTGGACACGTGGTGACCTGAAGGCCTGATATTGTCCCTTTTTACTATTACATATACGGTACAGTATGAACTGTACATATTAAAAGAACTATGCCTTTAAATGGCTGTCCCTCTCAGAGTGAACTACCAAGATTAGTGTACCATGATATAAGATTTGTAATTATGTTTATGTCATCAATGTGTTCAAGTATGACATTGTCCTGTGGATTGATCACTAATGTACAGTATAAACATATACAGTAAAGTTTATGTGCTGTAATATAATTTATGTGTCTATGCTTGTCTTATTCTTCCTCCATCCTGAAGATCCTATAAAGGCCCCCCCCCCCGTTAAAAGTAGACTTAGGCTACTTTCACACTAGCGTTTTTAATTTCCGGTATTGAGTTCCGTCATAGGGGCTCAATGCCGGAAAAAAACGCTTCAGTTTTGTCCCCATTCATTGTCAATGGGGACAAAACTGAACTGAAGACAACGGAATGCTCAGTTCCGGTTTTCTCTCAGGTCCAGGCATCCGCACCAAGACGGATCCGGAATGACCCCCAATGCAAGTCAATGGGGACGGATCCGTTTGGTGTGACACACCAGTAATCCGGATCTGTCCTCCATTGACTTGCAATGGGGGGTCATTCCGGATCCGGCTACACATATACAGAGATACATACAGACATACATACATACTCACACAAACACATACATACTCACATACTCCAGGCAGGGACGCCGGCAGCATGTCTTCAGGCGCCTCCTGCGCGCAGCTATGACGTTTCCCCACTGCGCCCAGCAGAGGGCGCTGTGGGGAATCGTCATCACTGCGCGCAGGAGGCGCGTGAAGACGTGCTGCCGGCGTCCCTGGCTGGAGTATGTAAGTATGTATGCATGTATGTGTGTGTATGTATGTATGTTTGTCTGTGTCAACATGTGTGGGGCCGGACCACTGCTCCGGCTCCACACATGTATCAGCGGCAGTACGGATCCGTCGGCAACCTTTAGGTGCCGGATCCGTGCTGCCACTAGTGTGAAAGAGGCCTTAACCTAAAAAAAAAAAAAACTTCCAGTGGTAGGTCACAACCACACCATATGTGCAACTGGAAAAGATGCATATTGGCCATGTAGACAACACCTTACTGTCATCCAACTGGAAATTGTTGGCTATGTTGAATGGTGATATTACATTTACTCAAGCTGACCAGCCATTCTGTAAAATAATAAATTGTGTCTAATAACAGGAACAGCTCTATGTAAGTGCAGTGAAAATAAGGGCATAGTATATACAGAGCTGGAGGAGGGATAAAATTTTATCATGGCACACCATTATGGTGACAAGGAATTGCCGTCACATGAATGAACACACAAAGTGGGCAGCAGTATTAATGCCAGGGAGTGCCATCCTTAGGGTTAAACTTGAATATCTCTGTAACCACGCATAGGTTTTAATAGGTATTAATTGCTAAAATGCCTTGAATAATAAAAGAATAGTTTCCTGCAAAATGAAATGTATATTCTATGCTGGGAAAGGCAGTTTAACCCCTTCAAGACCAAGCCATAAGGACCAACCCACATTTTTAAATCTGACATGTTTCACTTTATGTGGTAATAACTCTGGAACGCTTTTACTTATCCAAGCGATTCTGAGATTGTTTTCTTGTGACATATTATACTTCATGTTAATTTGAGTCAATATGTTTCACCTTTATTTAAAAAAAAATTCCAAAATTTACAGAAAATTTGGAAAAATTCACAATTGAAATTTGAATGTCTAAGCTTTTAAAGCAGATTGTGATAACTCATGAAATAGTTGTTACTGTACATTTACCAGATGTCCACTTCATGTTGGCATCATTTAGTAAACATCATTTTAGTTTTTTAGGACGTTAGAAGTCTTAGAATTTTAGAAGCAATTCTTAAAAGTTTTAAGAAAATTTCCAAAACCAACTTTTCAAGGACAAGTTCAGTTATGAACTCACTTTGTGGGGCTTACATAATAGAAACCACCAATAAATGACCCAATTTTAGAAACTACACCCCTCAAGGTATTCAAAACTGATTTTACAAACTTTGTTTACCCTTTAGGTGTTCCACAAGAATGAAAGGAAAATGGAGGTGAAATTTCAGAATTTCACCTTTTTTGCAGATTTACCGTTTTAATCTATATTCCTTGTAACACAGTAAGGGTTAACGGCCAAGGAAAACTCAATATTTATTACCCTGATTCTGCAGTTTACAGAAACACCCCACATGTGGTGGTAAACTGCTGTATGGGAACATGGCAGGGCGCAAAGGGAAAGGAGCGCCATATGGATTTTGGAGGGCAGATGTCGCTGGGATAATCTTAAGTTGCCATGTCACATTTGAAGACCCCCTGATGCACCCCTAGAGTAGAAACTCCTAAAAGGGACCCCATTTTGTAAACTACAGTATGAGGTGACAGTTTTATTGGTACTATTTGGGGTACATATGATTTTTGATTGCTTGATATAATGCTTTTTGTGGCAAGGTAACAAAAAAATGGCTGTTGTGGCACAGTTTTTATTTTTTGTTTTTTTACAGAGTTCTCCTTACAGGATAGATCATATGTTGCTTTTATAGAGCAGGTTGATACAGACACAACAATACCAAATATGTGCATTTTTTTGTTATTTCAATTTTACATAATAAAGCATTTTTGAAAACAAAATTTGTGTCTTAATTTTCTGAAAGCCACATTTCTTTTATTTTTCTGCTGATCGTCTTGTGTAGGGCTCATTTTTTGAGGAAAGAGTTGACGTTTTTATAGGTAGCATTTTTGGTTACATATGATTTTTTTGATCACTCAATCATGTACATGCAAGTAAGGATGCGGCAAGAAGCCATATTCCCTCACATACATGTACGTGAGAATGCATGAAGGGGTTAAAGGGAAAGACCCCAATCAGAAATTGGTTATACGCTGCTTTTCAATGACATAGGCTTAAAAAATGTGAGGCACTCTAGTATTGTAGGACAGTATAATAAGTTGACAATCAACACTTGCTTTTGAAGGAATTCTCATCTTTCTAAATGTGTACATTTTATTATTTTATTTTAAGATGCACATTTTTTTTTGAAAATTAGCTAGTCTGGCACTGTAATTCAGATATCTGTTCACTAGTGTATTGTTGGCTGAACCAGATGAGAATGGTGGGTTCGGTCAAAACTCTATCCTTTTATTCTCCCGGGAGATAAGCCACCACCAGAAGTGTCTGTCAGTGGCTTTCTCCACTCTCCCCATTGAATACACATGCATGTTCGAACATCTCTGTGTGTAGGGAAGCCAGGAGGGAGTCGGGAGAGATAGCTTTTGGCCGATGGTAATTGAATATGCATGCCTGGCTTTAGTCCTTTTCAGCCTACAATCCGTTCCTGTCCTCCAAGTGCTTGAAAATATTTTCCACAAAATGTTTTCTTCCTATTGAGATTGAACTGTGCGTATACACAATTCTCTTATCAATCTGACAGATTGTGACTGCGTGTGAGAAAAAAAAAATCAACTCAGACTGAAATTGCCTCCTTCATTCAGAAAATGTTTCTAATGCAGTTTTTCTCCTTGCATAGTTGTTACGGTATTTTCAGTTTGAAAAGAAGGATTGGATAAGTCATGGGGCCTTTACGGGGTCCATTAATTGGGAAAAAACATTCCTAGGATTGTTTCTTTGCCTGATCATCAGCTCATTTAAACACATGTGGACATAAGGATGCTTGCTGGTTGATAGTTAATTTCCATGTAGAAACAGAGGATGTGCTTTCTTGTCCCCTTTTCAGTATGTATCAGCCTGTGTGAGGGCCCTTTAAATGAACACTGATCAGTGTGATACACATGATACGTATCTTGATCTGCGCTTGCTTGGATTGATTAAATTAATCAGCAATGAGGCCTATTTACACAAACAGATGATTGCGCTGATTATCAGGAACAAACATTTGTACAAAACCTCACTCCTGATAATTAGCCTATGTAAATGATGAGCAGCTGACAAAAGAGCAAAACACTTCTTTATCGGTTTAGCCATTCATCTACGTGGCACAAAAATTGTCTTGCGGCAGCACATTGCCCTCTATAAACCGGAAAGTACTGGCTAGAAACAATGAAACTGTGTGTGTCGCAGGGGGACAACTTGATTGTTCATCTCGATGCAGCAGCGAGGATTGTTGTGTGTAAATGAGTGAACAAATTGACAATGATCGGGAATGAAGTTGAACATTTATTCCTAATTATTGCCCAATCATATTGGTCTGTGCAAAGCACATTTGTATGGGTCAGTTATAGGAAATGAACATTTGTATGAACATTCATTCTCGATATCTGCCCATGTAAATGTCTTGTAAATTGTCTTTTCTGCCAATCAAGGATGAGTTAAGCTGGCCGTATAGTTCAGATACCTACTGGCTCTTTTGGGTTTGGCTGACATTTAATTTGTATGGCCTCCTTTTGTATTGTCCTACTAATCAAGGACAAGTTAGTACTGTTCTGTCCACTAATATTGTGATATCACAAATTTCAAAGATGTAACAGGAGTATGTATATATATATATATATATATATATATATATATATATATATATTTAAAATAAAGCTAAAATATGTATGATTACAGTGTACCAAGACTTATAATCAGTATTAAAAAACACTAAACCTAGAAATGAATGGTTCAAGTAGACAAAAGATAAACCTGCCCACATTGTCTGTCAACCTGTTTGCAGAATCCCTGCAGATAACACAGGGGTTACATTTTTTTTTACTAATCTCTTTCATTTTCAGATGGCAAAAAGCTTAAGGGGTGGAGTTTAGCCAAGGAGGCAGACTAACATCCTTTGTTTCCATTTGCAGATAGAGCAGCAGTTGAAGGATTCTAATGTAGCCAGTTGTCTCACTGCCAGACACAGGATACTGAGAATGAAAGAGGTAATGGCTGATTATATAGAACAGCTTTTTATATATTTATCCCCATTATATGAGAAAATAGGAGCAATATAAAGGAGAATAATAACCAGGGAACTTCTGGGATATACATATTCTATATTTAGTATTTCTTCAAAGAGAAGATATTGTTGAAAATGAGCTATTGAAGACAACTTTTTAAATATTCCTGGTTGTTATTCGAGCTTAGCTCGAGCTTTCAGGAAAAAGGTCTAACAGATCAGCAGGAGCAGAGCTCAGGCAGCAGAGTGAGGGTGTGTGTGTGCTGCTTTAACCCTTTTTTTTTTTGCCTGTAACCATTACTCCTGATAAACGGGGGTCTCTGAAAAAATCCCCCCGAAACGTGTTGAGTTTTTTAAGCTGATTTCTGGTTGAATAAAAAGGATTGTTATGCGAAGCCAACACTTGGTGCTGCCATTTCATCCCGGCATAGTTTGATACGAACCTGGCTTGGGGGGGCTCTGTCTCAAGGTGATATCCTTTCTGGTTTATCTTTTAACAATTTGCCATAATCTTTTTCCTGCATGGTTTTTTATGACTAATATCTGTTTCCCCACTAATATACTTTATACTAGGACTGGTGCGGATCTAAGGTCTTTTTTTGGTGTGCCCTCCTTTGTCACACCTTCCTTTGTTCCTATACTGCTTTAACCCTTCACATCTTGAGGTTTGTAGCAGGTAGATATGGACATGATCTTGTTTCAGGCCCATATCTCTAGCTGTTTGAGAGTCCGAGATATGTTAAAGCCACCCCCCTCCTTCAGCCGTGATCTCTGCCAGCGTGGAGAAGAGGGGATATGCGAGTGAGGGATGTTCTGAAAGCCTGCAGTACAAGAGAAAAAGCATCCATTCTCATGACCCTAGGGGGAAAATGACAAACTTCTGTGCAAATTACCTATCCCTCTCTCCTCCATCAATAAGAGAGTATAGTTGTCACATATAGAGGTATTTTTTCCAGGAAAGGAGTGAGATGAGCATTTGACCATCTAATCACCCCTCTGCTTCAAATTAGGCCATGTTTTAATTCCATGACCCAGACATTTACCAACGTCCAGATCACAGCATCAGATCACACCAAACTCTTGTACCTCACACACACAACCATCAATAAAGTTTCAAGTTTACATTGTTCCTCCTGTCTATTTCTACCAGACAATATGCGGACAGCATCTATATAGATACATGTTACAGTATTCGCAATAACGATTATCACTAGAGAGGAATGTAATATATTAGCCCTTACATAGGTAAGTCATCAGAAAAATAAAAAATCTCTGGGTCTTGGAAAATATAAACATAAAAACAGATTATTTTGTAAAAACAAGGGTTTTTATTGTGCAAGTTGTATAACATAATAAAAAACTACATATACTTGGCATTATCGTACTGATGCAAAGAATGAAATTAACATATTACTTACCGTGCTGTAAAAATAAATCTCACAAAATGTTGAAATTGCTGTTTTTCTATATAACAAAAAGTTATTTAATATACCATATGTAGCCCACAATGGTTCCTAAACAAACTACAACTCGTTACACAAAATTCAATGTCTCAAACAGCTAAATTGAAACAAAAATAAAAAAGTTTAGGACCACTAGAACACAGAGGGGGAAAATGTTACTGGTCCTTAAGGCTAACATTAGTTATGTCACTAATGGGTTAAAAAGGACCTGTCAGCAAAAATGCAATGCAATCTGACATCACCATGTTATAGATCAGGAGTAGGTGAGCAGATTCATATATAGCTTTGCTGGAAAAGATTCAGTAAAATGTGTCATTTTTAAATTCATATCTGCAGCCCTATCGGTACAGGAGGAGGTCTCACTGATAACACCTCCCTCCTGTACCAACAGGTTTTACAGGAAATAAAAAATGCAAAGATATAAATGTAAATTACATGTTTTACTTTAAAAATACAGTATATATTAATCTGCTCAACTCCTCCTGCTCTATAACATGGTGATGTCAGATTTCATTGCATTTTTTAGCGACAGGTCCCCTTTAAAATCCACTTCAGGCACCCGAGTTGTGTGCCAGCTATATTTACTTTAGAGATAAATTCAAAATGTACAATAAAAAAGTGACATTTTTGGGAGGAATTTTCTTCCAGTTTGGTTTTTAACAATGTGACTGCTGGGGAATTAAAAGAAAAGAAATCCTGTAATCTTGTAGTTTTCACACTGTTCACTAATCTATACTATACAGATACTATACTATCAACAATGACCCCTTCACATGGTACGGAGCATGCCCAGAACACTCTCCCATAGCAGTCAATGGACATCTCCAGTCTATAGGTTCCTATGTCCTTGTGGCTGCTATAGCACAACTGAACATTATAATAGAAAAGAAAATGTAAAAAACTCTGATATGCTTGTCTTGAATCAAGTCTACACTTTAATCACACTGTACATGGGAACTACAAAAAGACTTATGACCACTAGATACCTTTGATTTTCCAGACAGAGCCAGTGCTTGCTTGTAGTGGTGAATAGCTTGATCCAGATTTCCAAGGCAAAAATAGGTAGCACCCAACCCTTCACTGACAATACTCTGTCGTAGAAGGTCACCTGTCAACATGAATTACTTTTTAGAAATTGTATTAATACTTTCTGCAACCTATGTGAATAGGGGGCTATTATCTCACCTAGCCACTCCTATAATTTCAACATATATTTCATTTAAAGGGGTATTCTAGGATTTTACTATTAATAGTTATTAGGCCATCAATATCTGATCAGAAGGGGTCTGACACACTACACCTCTACCAATCAGGTGTTTCAGAGTAACTCTGGTGCTGTAATTGTGCTGGAACTACACAGCTCCATCCATTGTGTAGTGGATGGAGATGGTAACTGCAGTCCTGCTCCCATTGCAGTTAGAGATAAGCGAAGTTATGAAAAATTAGATTTGACCGAATTTCACAAAGATATTCGATTTGTGACAAATTACTTTGTCAACAAGCGCTTTTCTTTGTATATAGCAGGTGCATTGACGGGGAATAGCAATTACGTCGACCCCTGTCATTGAACCCCTTAGATGCCACGTTCATTGCTGAGTGCGGCATCTGAGGCTACAATTTAGGCCTTTCAGGGGTTAATCAGGATTTTAAAAAAACCCTTATTTATTTGTTCGCATAGAGGTCCTCGCGGCCATCTTGATTGGCGTCATCACTGCCGGCCAGCAGTGGTGATGTCATACATCACCCCGCACTAGTTTTCGTGCAGTATCTTTAATCAACATGGCCTCCTCGCACGCAAAAGCATGAGGGGAGCACGTCATTTTTTGTTTTTACAGCCATTTCAGGCAAAATTGATTTGTTACCATGAAGCACGAGGAAATTTGGCTACACGGCAAATCAAATTTTTCCTGAAATTCGGATCAAAGTCAACTTGTTTGACTTTGATTGACTCAACACTAACTGCAGTGAATAGGAGCAGCAATACAGTAAAAAGCTCTGTTCACTACACAATGAATGGAGCTAGTAGTTCTGGTGCTGAAGAGCAGATTGGCTATTGCCACAGTCCATTGTTTGCTAATTTATAAATGGTCCAGAGGTAGCATGCAATACAGACCCTTCCATTGTTAGGTTCCCAGAAGACTTCTAGACGTAAAATGCTTTGTGTATTTGTAACATATGGACGTTTGTACAGTCGTTTTAACAAGAAGCCTTGTGGTAATGTTTCTGTCTGCAAATATGCTTACTGGATATCTGCCACTTTAACTGTGCCTGCTGTTTCTAGCTACAAATTGGCAGTCATCAAAATGTCTCATAAAGCAAAAATTATTTAATAGTGGGATTCATTCTACAGTTATCGACTTTGCACACAGAAGTAAATACTACAAAGCATCTCAGAAAATATTGAATGCGTAGAAGGACACAACATGGTTATAATCATACAGCAGAAAAGAGCTCGATGCAAGACAGACTTGTACAACAGGGCAGGAGGATGGCGCATGCTGCTCGGCTTTGCAGTCTGTGCTCTGGATATCTTATTCTAGTCATTCCAAAGGGAGATTCACAATCATTTACTATTGATCTGAACGGTATGAAGTTATCTGTTGAGGATTTGCTCAGCCCAGCTCGTGACTGTTGCTGCATGAAAATTGCAGTAGACCTAGAAAACCTTGTTTCAAAGTGTTTGTTTTCTCTAAGGCTACTGAGAGCATCAGAGAAATTGTATGTGACACTTGTACTGCGAATGGACAGGGTTTCATCACCAGTCACAACAGCTTTGCTACCTGTTTATCAAGACACAACACTAGGAATTGCAAATTCCTTTAGTTCTGTTCTTCAAATAAAAACTCCAGTTTCTAGAGACGTAACTTGAAGCTCCTGAGCCCCAATGCTCCCGAGTCTCCATCATCATGTGCCATTAATAGTACCGGTGTCTTTGTAACTGGCAATGTACCCTATGGGCCCCTCCAGGCACGAGGAACTGGTTGAGTCTTCCATAACTACACACCTGAACGTGTCTCCAAAAACATTCTTCATTTTTAAATATATGTGATCACTCATGTCCTCATGTTAATACAGTTTGGATTAAACAACCACTGAATAGGGCTAAGTTCATATGGAGTTCACAGTACTTTGTCCTGTCAACTATTTGATTTTGCTAGTATGGAGGCCGGTTAAACCCCGGTTGTCGGTTGTCCCACCATTATGTGTTATATTAAGGGGGTTGGCCACTATATTTCAACATTATTTAAAATGCTTGGGGGCAGTGTAAAATAAAGATCTTAAATACACTTTATTAAAAAAATCCTGATGGAAACTATTGTATTATAAGCTCCGCCCCCTGAGCCCCGCTCTGCAGCTCAGCCACTTCGTCCATGGCTGCACGCGACATGGAGGAGCTTCTGAGAAAGCTCGTCCATGTCTTCATTCACACTGCGCCTGCGCAGCTTCTCCAGCGCTGCAGAGCAGCGCATGCCCAGTTTGTTAGTAATTTTGCCGCGCTGCCAGCTCCGGCTCTGACAGGACTGTGCAGCTTCCAGGAGCAAGGAGACTCGCGTCTGGTGATGGTCCCCTTGTAGAAGCCCTAAAAGTAAAAAGTAAATGTAAGTGTGTATATATATATATATGTGTGTGTGTGTCTATCTATCTCTATATGTGTGTGTGTATATATATGTGTGTTTGTGTGTGTATCTCTCTATATGTGTGTGTATATATATGTGTGTGTGTTATCTATATATATATATATGTGTGTATATATATGTGTGTGTGTGTGTTATCTATATATATATATGTGTGTATATATATGTGTATCTCTCTCTCTATATATATATATATATGTGTGTGTATATATATATATAAAATCATTTATATACATCTATGTATATACATCTGTATCTATAAATCTATATATATGTATGTGTGTGTGTGTTTATATATATATATGTGTGTGTGTGTGTATATATATATGTGTGTGTGTGTGTTTTATCTATATATATATGTGTGTGTATATATATGTGTATCTCTCTCTCTCTCTCTCTCTCTCTATATATATATATATATATATGTGTGTGTGTGTGTGTGTATCTATCTGTATATGTATGTGTATATGTATATATATAATCATTTATATACATCTATGTATATACATCTGTATCTATAAATCTATATATATGTGTATATACATCAGTGCATATAAATCTGTATATATATATTTATGTGTATACACATCGGTGTATATAAATCTGTATATAGGCGTGTATACATCAGTATATATATATTTATGTGTATATAAATCTGTATATAGGCGTGTATACATCAGTATATATATATATTTATGTGTATACACATCGGTGTATATAAATCTGTATATAGGCGTATATACATCAGTATATATATATATTTATGTGTATACACATCAGTGTATATAAATCTGTATATAGGCATGTATACATCAGTATATATATATATTTATATTTATGTGTATACACATCGATGTATATAAATCTGTATATAGGCATGTATACATCAGTATATATATTTATATTTATGTGTATACACATCGGTGCATATAAATCTGTATATAGGCGTATATACATCAGTATATATATATTTATGTGTATACACATCTGTGTATATAAATCTGTATATAGGCGTGTATACATCAGTATATATATATATTTATGTGTATACACATCGGTGCATATAAATCTGTATATAGGCGTATATACATCAGTATATATATATTTATGTATATACACATCGGTGTATATAAATCTGTATATAGGCGTGTATACATCAGTATATATATATTTATGTGTATACACATCGGTGCATATAAATCTGTATATAGGCGTATATACATCAGTATATATATATTTATGTGTATACACATCGGTGTATATAAATCTGTATATAGGCGTGTATACATCAGTGTATATATATATATATTTGTGTATACACATCGGTGTATATAAATGTGTATATAGGCGTGTATACATCAGTGTATATATATTTATGTGTATACACATCGGTGTATATAAATCTGTATATAGGCGTATATACATCAGTATATATATATTTATGTGTACAGGGTCGGACTGGAGTACCTAGGGCCCACAAGAGGAAATAATTCTTGGGGCCCACCATAAAGAAATATCTGTGTTTGTTATCCCTGTACGGTGACATCATTGTGTTTATTTTCCCTGTACTGTGACATCACTGTGTTTATTATCCCTGTACTGTGACATCACTGTGTTTATTATCCCTGTACTGTGACATCACTGTGTTTATTATCCCTGTACTGTGACATCACTGTGTTTATTATCCCTGTACAGTGACATCGCTGTGTTTATTATCCCTGTACTGTGACATCACTGTGTTTATTATCTCTGTACAGTGACATCACTGTGTTTATTATCCCTGTACAGTGACATCGCTGTGTGTATTATCCCGGTGCAGGAATAGGTAAGTGGTCTGTGTTTGTGTGTTTGTTTTCTATTTTTCAGGGTCGTGAATGCAGAGGACTACGTCGGATTCGGTGGACTACGTCGGACCAGCTTTTATTATTTTTTTTTAATAAAATGGTCAAACAGGGGTCTGGGGGAGTGTTTATTTCAATAAAATGTTTTATACTTGTGTGTGTGTATTTTTTTTTTTTTTTTACAATATTACAGTTTTAGTAATTATGGCTATCTACAGACGGCCCTGATTACTAATACTGGGCTTAGTGCTTGCCGGTATGGCAGGCCAGCACTAACCCTAACATCTATTACCTCGGCACCCACCGCCACCAGGGGTGCCGGGAAGAGCCGGGTACCTGCATGACCGGACCCTCTAAATTGAGGGTCTGGCTCTGGGGCGGCTGCAGGCTGGTACCATTAGGCTGGGAAGGGCCAATAACCATGTCCCTTCCCACCCTGGTAGTGCCAGGCTGCCGCTGCTGGTTGTATCTGGCTGGTGAAGGAAAAAAGGGGGGACCCCACACCATTTGTTTTAAAATTATTTAATTATTTTTGTAAAAATATGGCGTTGGGTCCCCCCCTTTTTTCCTTCGCCAGCCAGATACAACCAGCAGCAGCAGCCTGGCACTACCAGGGTGGGAAGGGACACGGTTATTGGCCCTTCCCAGCCTAATGGTACCAGCCTGCAGCCGCCCCAGAGCCAGACCCTCAATTTAGAAGGTCCGGTCCTGCGGGTACCCGGCTCTTCCCGGCACCCCTGGTGGCGGTGGGTGCCGAGGTAATAGATGTTGGGGTTAGTGCTGGCCTGCCATACCGGCAAGCACTAAGCCCAGTATTAGTAATCAGGGCCGTCTATAGATAGCTGTGATTACTAAAACTGTAGTATTGTAAAAAAAAATACACACACACAAGTATAAAACATTTTATTGAAATAAACACTCTCCCAGACCCCTGTTTGACCATTTTATTAAAAAAAAAAATAAAAAGCTGGTCCGACGTAGTCCTCTGCATTCACGACCCTGAAAAATAGAAAACAAACAAACAAACACAGACCACTTACCTCTTCCTGCACTGAGATAATACACACAGCGATGTCACTGTACAGGGATAATAAACACAGTGATATATATACACACACACACATTTATTTATATACATCTGTATCTATAAATATATATATATATATATATATATATATATATATATATACACATCAGTGTATATAAATCTGTATATAGGTGTATATACATCAGTGTATATATATTTATGTGTATACACATCAGTGTGTATATAAATCTCTATATAGGCGTATATACATCAGTGTATATATATTTGTATTCTATATATATGTGTATTGGGAGATTCTTACCATTAGGGTACATTCACACGTCCGTGTGTGTTTTGCGGTCCGCAAATTGCAGATCCACAAAACACGGACACCGGCCATGTGCGTTCCGCATTTTGCGGACTGCACATGGCTGGCTCTATTATAGAGATGCCTTTTCTTGTCCGTCTTGTACGGACAAGAATAGGACATGTTCTATATTTTTGCAGGGCCGCGGACCGGAAGTGCGGATGCGGACGGCACACTGTGTGCCGTCCGCATCTTTTGCGGCCCCATTGAAAATGAATGGGTCCGCACCCGGTCCGCAATTTTGCGGAACGGATGCGGGCACATTCTGCGGACGTGTGAATGGAGCCTTATGCTAACTTGTCTGTGATGAGATGACATCTGAGGTGCTGCTGTTACTATGGTATCACAGTTGGCCAGAGAGGTCATGTGACCACTGCTCTGAAGATGCTTGCTCTGATGCATGCTGGGATTGTTACTTTCACTTTGCAGCTGCTCCGCCTACACAGCCTCTCATCAATGGGAGCATACTATGCTCAAAACATTAGAAAAATTATACATACACAGTATATCTGTCATGATACAAATACCTCTTGGCTTTAGCTATTATCTGGGGCATTTTTATTTTTTTATGCATAAGGTGGCCAACCCCTTTAATCTTATAGATTATAAAAAATGAACAATTTTATGCAATACATGTTGTTAGAGAACAAATCCAGTGAAAAGTTTTCACGTTTACTTACAGTACACAGCATGGCACCACCTGGTGTTCATAGTGTATGGCAACGGGTACGTCCATCTACTGAGCTGAGTGCTGCTGGGCACACATGCTCAGTCACTTTCCCCATAGCCAGGTTTCTGCAAAGTGATCGTCTGTTCACTGCAGAGCACCTAATAGAAATATATTTTATTAAATGTATTTGATATGCCTGGTGTGGTCTATTTTCAATTATAATTTTGTTATGTACCTGCAGCACTGTGGCCTTCCAGCGCTGGGGTCCTGGGTTTGAATCCAACCAAGGGCAACATATGCATGGAGTTTGTATGTTCTCCCTGTGTTTGCATGAGTTTCCTCTGCATATTTTGGTTTCCTCCCACACTCCAAAGACTTAAAGGGGTATTCCCATCTCACAAATGTAGTTTGTATAGTTAAATATAGCCATACTAATATTATTACTAATAGAATGTTTTTATATAAAATGTACCATTTAGAAGATTTTCCTATTTGTATATCCATTGTCCCACACATAGTCAGGCCGTTGCCCCTAGTTACGGCCACTGTGGCCATGTAGTAGTGGTGGTCAGCTTGCTCTTGTTCAAACCTGCTCTGAGGTAACTGCTGTATTGTGAACACACATTACATGAACATGCGGAGACACATCTTAGGGTTGTAGCATTTTTGTCTGCGCTTCCAAAACACAGAAATGGATCCTGTTCCAAGATCAATTCATCTCTATGGAGCAGGATTCATTTACAAAGTCTGCATTTTGGATGAATCCTGACCATTGCCTTGTGGACTGGTAGCGTCCAAAATGCAGATGTGAAAGTACCCTAAGATGTGTCTCCGCATGCTCATGCAATGTGCTTTCACAAAACAGCAGTTACCTCAGAGCGGGTTTAGCAAGCTGACCACTACTACTACAAGGCTGCTGTGGCCGTAACTAGGGACAAGGCCGTGGGACAAGGCCTATACAAATAGGAAAATCTTCTAAACAGTACTTTTCATATTAATACATTCTATTAGTAATAATATTGGTATGGCTATATATAACTATACAAACTACATTTGTGAGATGGGAATACCCCTTTAGCATTCCTTCCCGGCAATTGCCTGCTTGTCAGTGAAGGAGACGGCTGCTATTACATGCAGCTCTCTCCTGCACAATATGGGGAGGAGCGATTGTTAATGCCATAGCTCTTCCCCATACATGCCAATCTGTCAAATATAGAATAGCTGCGCTCTAATGTGGATATTTGTCCTGATCCATTGTATATCATATCTGTACCCAGGATAAACGGAAGGTGAATAAAGCACCCATATGACAGGACTGATGATTAGTCACTTCTTGCACTTACTGCACAGTTACCCTTCCATTTATTTGCTTACCTGCATCCACAAATGCTTGATATGCTTGCTGATAGTAAAACTCTGACAAATCATAGTTTTTCAGCTGGCTATAGGCAAATGCCAAGTTACTGAGGCATTGTCCTTGAGCACTCCTATCTCCCAATGATCCTAAAATCAACCATAAAAACAATTGTCAAATTGAGCATATGTTAATATATGTTATTAAGACCGTGCTGTCCATCTGATAGCATTCTCTGTGTGTATATGCATAGAATGCTACCAATCGCTGATAGCAGCCCTGTGTATAAGTGAAGTCAGAAATAGCAGTTATAAATGTATACATTACAAGCATTACTGAATCTTTACTCACAAGACTATATAATAATCTGCTCAGCTCCTCCTGCTCTATAACATGCTGCCTGCAGACTGACTACATTTTGCGGTGACAGGTTCTGTTTAAAGGCTTTGCCCCGCCCCCATTGGCCATTTATGGCTATCCACTCTTATCTTAAGACCTTGGTGTGCTGCAGTGAATGGAGAGCAGGCTGCATACAAAGGGAAAGGGAGAGACTGCATACAAGAGCTGCTGCTCATTATCCACATCTGCTCATGAACTCCATTCAGCTGAACATCTTATCATCTGTATTCAGGACCATAATCCCTGACAAGCAGAGCAGAGGGGAGGATGAGGCAGCTCTTTACCTCAGTGTTGTGAAGTAACTTGTCCTCCTGTGTGATTAGGACAGGTTTTGTGTGCACTAATTGGATGGCAGCCATTTTGTTTTTCTTTATGATTGCTCCCCAGACAAAACAAGCCATTATAACTAATGAAAGGTATTTGAGAATATATTTATAATAAAGTAATATTTAAGCGGCTACCGAAAATAGAAGTCCCATAGCGGGGAATGGAGAGAGCTGCACATGCGCAGTCTGCTATCCATTCACTGCAGCAAGTGATGGGGTCTTGTTCTTGAGATGAGACCCGCTCCATCAAATACTTATGGCATATTCTTTACATATGCTGTATATGTCCAGATGGGAATATCCCTTTCAGGGGGAGATATCAGAATGTTCTGATATGTCATAGGTACTTGTGAGATGATTATATGGAATAATAGTTCTGTGATATTGAAGCCTAATGATTTACAGAATGTGAGCCCTTAAAGGGGTATTCCCATCTCACAAATGTAGTTTGTATAGTTAGATATAGCCATACCAGTATTATTACTAATAGAATGTATTTATATAAAATGTACCGTTTAGAAGATTTTCCTATTTGTATATCCATTGTCCACACACATCAGTCAGGCCGTTGCCCCTGGTTACGACCACCGCAGCCGTATAGTAGTGGTGGTCAGCTTGCTCTTGTTCAAACCCGCTCTGAGGTAACTGCTGTATTGTGAACGCACATTACATGACCATGCGGAGACACATCTTAGGGTTGTAGCATTTTTGTCTGCGCTTCCAAAATGCAGAGAAATGGATCCTGTTCTAAGATCAATTAATCTCTGTGGAGCAGGATCCGTTTATAAAGTCTGCGTTTTGGACGGATCCTGACCATTGGACTGGTAGCGTCCAACGCGCCGATGTGAAAATAACGTAAGATGTGTATCCACATGCTCATGCAATGTGCGTTCACAATGCAGCAGTTACCTCAGAGCAAGCTGACCACCACTACTACATGGCCATGGTGGTTGTAACCAGGGGCAACGGCCTGACTGATGTGTGTGGGACAATGGATATACAAATAGGCAAATCTTCTAAACGGTACATTTTATATAAATACATTCTATTAGTAATAATACTGGTATGGCTATATCTAACTATACAAACTACAATGGTGAGATGGGAATACCCCTTTAAACCCTTTTCTGTTACAGAAAATCTCACACAATATATTAATCACACTAAGGTCATGCTTGTAGCAATCTGCGCCAAAATGTGCATATGTTAGACATCAGCACCATTTTTTTTTAACTATGCGTGAACTAGTTTAACTATAAGTGATGTAAAACTACACCTACTTGCATTGTTTTGTACTTTACCTACACACCCAAACTTAAACAGAACCTTTCACCACTCCTGACGTGTCTGTTTTATTAGCTACTTGCATTCCCTATGTAATAACAATTCTGGAACATCTATTCCTATGACTCTATGTTGTGCTGTTCTTCTACTATTCTTGCTACAAGTTTATGAATATAGGTACAGATGGGTGTTACCAGCTGTGGGTGTGTCCCTGCACAGTCTGACACTATTCAATTAGTGCTGCCAGTGTCAGACTGTCCAGGGACACACCTCCAGCCAGTAACTCCCATCTGTACCCTTATCCATAAACCTCTAGCAGAAAAAAAGAGAAGAATGGCACAACATAGAGAGAAATAAGAATAGATGCTCCATGATTGTTGTTACATGGGGAATGCAAGTAGCTACTAAAACAGATATGTCAGGAGAGGTGATAGGTCCTCTTTAAAGCATACCTGAGTTTAAAAAAAGTTTGCATAATGGCTGTGCTTCTTTGTATAATCATAACTGGGAAGGAACAGTTATATTTGGGCTTTCCTAAAGCCGCAACCATATTATTCCCTGTTTCAGCTGCACAGCCAGATGCATATCATTTAGAAGCAGATGGATTCTCCCTTCTGCCGGTGCTGCATGCAGTGACCTCACTTTCCTTACTTCCCACTATGTTTGTTTTCTTCTACGGAGCAAAAAGAATGAGGGTTAAATGAACCTTACAGAAAGGCATAAGGCATGTGTAATGTTTAATGTTTAAAAGCAGTTGTTTTATCAGGATTATGATCTCAGCTAGCTCTGACACACCCGTACTTCCTCTTAGCCATCTTCTATTCTAGCCATCTAGAGTCTCTATGACCAGGGATGGATCTTGCCTGACAACAGGCAATGGACTCCAAATTAGGTGGAAGTGAGACCTAGTGGCCATGACTCTACAGACTTTCTTCAGATGGACGTAGGTATATATTTTTAATGATGTGATTTAGAAATGTGCTAGTTACACCATTCCCTACTAAATTAAATTGTGTGAAAGTAAAGTGAGTCTTTAAATGTAAAAGTTTGGGTGAAGATGGTATGCTTGAATAACATAAGAGAAAAATGTCAAACTTTTCAGCTTAAATTGATATTTTACGTAAGTTTAAAGCAAAAATGAATAGCAACATGCAATGTATTACATTGTGCACTGTGGAACATTTCTTTACGAATGCATTCATTTTTTAGCCTGAATTTAATTTTTTTTCTGCCAGTAATTAATTTAAAATGGGTGTAATATATGGTTAAAGGGGTTGTCCGAGTTATTTTTTTGTTCTTTATATGTTTCTAACTTGTCAGGTATAACAACTTTCCCATATACTTTGTGTTTCTAAAGCTGCTGGGTTCTCAGAGTTGACTGAGGGTCACATGACCTGTGATGTCAGCTTATCTCTCTGCTCTGTGATGTTTCGTTCACAAGCCTCAGAGTTCAGATAACAGTCTGTACAGGAGACGTCACTGGCCATGCCCCCTTTCTTTGCCAGGCTGCTATCTGCTCTCCCTGGTTTCCTTCAGATAGAACATTAACCCCTTCAGCCAGAACACACTGAGGGCTCAAGGCTTTACAACAAACAGTAGCTGCAGCAGTGAGAGGAGACAAATGCAGGGCAAGGAGCTATAGAGGAATTGTATTGTACAAGAACAGGTAGGGAGAATTTCCTGTGTGTATCAGCAGTGTCATTGTACAGCTGGGACTTGTAGTCCTACACATACAACATGCTGCTGAGTATTCCAGCAGGCAGACATGTCACTCAGCACTTGTATTCATTCCCTTTGCAGAGAAGGGGGGAGGGAGGGGGAGGGGCTGAGATTGTTGTTATTGCATGTAAACAAAGACCAGAAGAGAACCAGGGAAATTAGGAAATATGGATTTTTTTTTGCCTAAAACCTGCTTAACTTAGTTATATATTGCTGCCCATCAGATTTACAGTGCTATATATTTTTTGTCATAACTCGGACAACCCCTTTAACTGGCTGATGACACAAGGAAAAGTAAAGAGCTATTTAATGGAGATATTGATTTATCTTCAAGATTGCTGTAACAAATGTACATAATGAATATGATGCCTTACCGTACATATCTGCTGCTTCTGCATGGCTCCTTAGTGATTTTTCATATTGGTAAAGAGCATTGTCAACAGCTCCTAGATTTTGGAGTAATACGGCCATCTTTCTTATAGAGAATTGCTTTCCATTGCATAGGTTCAAACTTGCTGTAAAACACTTTTCCGCCTGACTAAAATATTTTAGTTCAGCATAATGTAGACCAACATGGTTATATAGTGTTCCTGAGAAAATAAGATGGAAAAAATATAATCTTGGGTGTACAGGTATATATATATATATATATATATATATATACACTCACCGGCCACTTTATTAGGTACACCTGTCCAACTGCTCGTTAACACTTAATTTCTAATCAGCCAATCACATGGCGGCAACTCAGTGCATTTAGGCATGTAGACATGGTCAAGACAATCTCCTGCAGTTCAAACCGAGCATCAGTATGGGGAAGAAAGGTGATTTGAGTGCCTTTGAACGTGGCATGGTTGTTGGTGCCAGAAGGGCTGGTCTGAGTATTTCAGAAACTGCTGATCTACTGGGATTTTCACGCACAACCATCTCTAGGGTTTACAGAGAATGGTCCGAAAAAGAAAAAACATCCAGTGAGCGGCAGTTCTGTGGGCGGAAATGCCTTGTTGATGCCAGAGGTCAGAGGAGAATGGGCAGACTGGTTCGAGCTGATAGAAAGGCAACAGTGACTCAAATTGCCACCCGTTACAACCAAGGTAGGCAGAAGAGCATCTCTGAATGCACAGTACGTCGAACTTTGAGGCAAATGGGCTACAGCAGCAGAAGACCACACCGGGTGCCACTCCTTTCAGCTAAGAACAGGAAACTGAGGCTACAATTTGCACAAGCTCATCGAAATTGGACAGTAGAAGATTGGAAAAACGTTGCCTGGTCTGATGAGTCTCGATTTCTGCTGCGACATTCGGATGGTAGGGTCAGAATTTGGCGTCAACAACATGAAAGCATGGATCCATCCTGCCTTGTATCAACGGTTCAAGCTGGTGGTGGTGGTGTCATGGTGTGGGGAATATTTTCTTGGCACTCTTTGGGCCCCTTGGTACCAATTGAGCATCGTTGCAACGCCACAGCCTACCTGAGTATTGTTGCTGACCATGTCCATCCCTTTATGACCACAATGTACCCAACATCTGATGGCTACTTTCAGCAGGATAATGCGCCATGTCATAAAGCTGGAATCATCTCAGACTGGTTTCTTGAACATGACAATGAGTTCACTGTACTCAAATGGCCTCCATAGTCACCAGATCTCAATCCAATAGAGCATCTTTGGGATGTGGTGGAACGGGAGATTCGCATCATGGATGTGCAGCCGACAAATCTGCGGCAACTGTGTGATGCCATCATGTCAATATGGACCAAAATCTCTGAGGAATGCTTCCAGCACCTTGTTGAATCTATGCCACGAAGAATTGAGGCAGTTCTGAAGGCAAAAGGGGGTCCAACCCGTTACTAGCATGGTGTACCTAATAAAGTGGCCGGTGAGTGTATATATATATATATATATATATATATATATATATATATATATATAGTGGAGGAAATAAGTATTTGATCCCCCACTGACTTTAAAAGTTTTAATACCAAAAAATAAATGAAACGTCACATAATTTTATGCCAGCTTTATTTTAACAGTGCCACATAGAATATCAAAAGAAAAACAGAGAAAATTACATGAAATGAGAAATAAAAAATAATTTGCATTTCTTTGAGGGAAATAAGTATTTGATCCCCTAGTAAAACCATGACTAATGTTGGCTCCCACAGACCACTGACACACCCTAATCACAGTGAAGTCGTTACCTGGATGAGAGACACCTGTCCCAAATTGTCACCTGTATAAAAGACCACCTGCCAACAGTCTCAGTGACACTCCAACATCTCCACCATGGGCAAGACTAAAGAGCTGTCTAAAGATGTCAGGGACAAAATTGTTGACCTACACAAGGCTGGAATGGGCTACAAAGCTATAAGTAAGAAGCTGGATGAGAAGGTGACAACTGTTGGTGCAATTATTCGGAAGTGGAAGAAGTACAACATTACTGTCAATCGACCCAGGCCTGGAGCTCCATGCAAGATATCACCTCATGGAGTCTCATTGATCATGAGAAAGGCTAAAAATCAGCCAAGAACTACACGGGAGGAGCTGAGTAATGATCTCAAGGCAGCTGGGACCACAGTCTCCAAAAAAACCATTGGTAATACACTGAGACGTAATGGTTTAAAATCCTGCAGTGCATGCAAGGTTCCTCTGCTCAAGAAGGCTCACGTCCAGGCCCGCCTCAAGTTTGCCAATGAACATATTAATGCCCCCGAGAGAGACTGGGAGAAGGTGCTGTGGTCAGATGAGACCAAAATTGAGCTCTTTGGCCTCAGCTCAACTCGACGTGTTTGGAGGAAGAAAATACAGAATATGACCCTAAGAATACCATCCCCACCGTCAAGCATGGTGGTGGAAGTATTATGTTTTGGGGGTGTTTTTCTTCTAAGGGCACAGGCCAACTTCACCTCATTGACGGGAAGATGAACGGGGCCATGTATCGCAAAATCCTGGGTGACAACCTCCTTGCCTCCGCCAGGGCACTGAAAATGGGTCGTGGATGGGTCTTTCAGCACGACAACGACCCAAAACATACAGTCAAGGAAACAAAGGAGTGGCTCCATAAGAAGCATATCAAGGTCATGGAATGGCCTAGCCAGTCTCCTGACCTCAATCCCATCGAAAATCTATGGAAAGAGCTGAAGCTTCGCGTTACCAAATGCATGCCTAAAAACCTTAAGGATATGGAGATGATTTGAAGAGAGGAGTGGGACAAAATTACTCCTGAAGTGTGTGCAAACCTTATAAAAAACTATAAAAAACGTCTGACTGCTGTGCTTGCCAACAAGGGTTTTGCCACCAAGTATTAAATGATGTTTTACTAGGGGATCAAATACTTATTTCCCTCAAAGAAATGAAAATTATTTTTTATTTCTGATTTCATGTAATTTTCTCTGTTTTTCTTTTGATATTCTATGTGGCACTGTTAAAATAAAGCTGGCATAAAATTATGAGACGTTTCATTTATTTTTTAGTATTAAAACTTTAAAAGTCAGTGGGGGATCAAATACTTATTTTCTCCACTGCATATTCATATTCATATACTATTTCTACTATTACTTACTAACATTAAGGGCTTGACTAGCAGTGTACTGTAAGTTCTCAAGAGGATCACCACTCACAATGTAAAATAGACGGTATATAAATCAGAATTTAGGGTACTGAAAAAAGTTTTTGTAATTATACAGGGTGGCCCATGGAAAAATAGCCTGTCTCCAGCGATAGTATGACCAGATGAATGAACAGCTGATACTACTTGTGATGCTGCAGGTAGCGTTTGTGATGTTTTCCTTGAGTTCATCCAGGGGATGTGGATTCTTAGCAGACACTTTCTGTTTTAATTTTCACCACAGATAAAAATCTCATGTGGACAAGTCTGGGGAACGTGGTGGCCATACTGTAACTCCTTGCTCACAGTTCACTCCTCCGTAAAAAACAGTTAATGAACCCGCGCCAGTGAGTTCCAAGAGGTGTGGCATGTTGCCCCATCTTGTTGGAAAAAGCAGGACATTTTTTTCTTCTGCAGCATCACTGTTGAAGAGCTGTAAGCAGTATCAGCCAACTTAATCCGACTTGCCCAAAGATGCATCGATTTGAACACTTTCAGGATGTTCTGTGACTTGTGGGTAATTTAAAAAAAACAATCCACTTGCATCTTGTCATACTATCGTTGGATGTGGGATACTTTTTCGTGGGCCACCCTGTATTTTACCAACGTTTGCCAACGTTGTGGTTTATTGTAGGATTTTTTATTTTTTTTGCAAATACTACGACAAGAAATGCAAACATTCTGGTTGACAATTGACATCTAATAAGATTTTTCTATTCATTTCAGAGAAGCCCATAAAAAGGTAACAACCAACTTGGCTAGATTTTGTGAATTTACAAAAATAGCTGCCACAATAAAATAGAAAAAAATGCAATATCCCTGTAAGTAAAATAAACATATTTATTAACAGCTCCTATCTAATTGTTAGCACACGGTCAGGTTTCCTGATGCAGTTTTGGAAGCCAAAATCAGGAGAGGATCATAAAAGGAGAGAAAATATAAAGGACAGATTTGACTACTGCTCTTTTGTGAATTCAACCTTGATTCTGGCTTCCAAAACTGCATCAGGAAACCTTACCGTGTGGCTGTACCCTTAATGTTATTTTAGTAAGTCCAAAATGCAATAATTCAGTGCTTTATTGTGGAATACAAAAACACATAACAGCGAAATTTGGCACACATGTCTTCCTAAACGGCCTGTGTGCTAAAACATCACTGTTATGTGCTGATATTCATCACAATATGCACTGAGGAACGTTTCTGGTGGTGTCTGGACCCTTTGGACATCTGTGGTTGATCAAGGTGGACCCACCCCCAAATTAGTACCCTTCAACCTTACCAGGTACACACAATATGTTTGTTATTTTAATTGTTATTCCACTGGTATCCATTATTAATACCCACATCAATCATTTGAACATTATTACATGAACCTCATGCCCCAGGTAGGTTCCAAATAACATAGGAACAGTGTTGCTGAGATATATAAATCTACAAATGGCTACTAAGTTTATTTTTCACTCTTTGAGCATCCATTAAAAAGAAAACAAACTAAGAATGCATCATTTGGGGATATTTATTGAAGGACGTCTGTCAGCAGATGTGTACCCATGAAATTGGCTGACCTGTTACATGTGCACTTGGCAGCTGAAGACATCTGAGTTGGTCCCATATTCATATTTGCCCACATTGCTGACAAAAATTATCTTTTAATATATACAAATGAGCCTCTAGGAGCAACAGGGCCTTGCCATTACACCTAGAAGCTTTGCTCTCTCTGAAACTGCTGTGCCCTCTGCCAGGCAGTGTTGCATAATAATGACATGGCAGCTGGGCTGCTGCCGGACGTGATGTGTATTGCAGTAATATAGATGTCTGAACAGTGAGCTTGCACCACCTCAGGGAATGATCATGCTCATTCTTGATTCCCATGTCACCACCTCTCGAATGGAAACAGGTGCCCAAACACCTATATTCTTGGGATTAGTGGGGTCCCAATAGTCAGACCCCACAAATCAGAAATCTATGGTATATATATCATGCATGTTTGTAGGGGAAAATCTCCTCCAAGGACTACATGGAAAATGGTATAAGGACTACTCTTATGGCATGATAATGACACTGCAGCATTGCCACCGTCAGCCTTGATGCGTATTGCTGTGAGGGCTCTGATGCCATGTCCTTATTTTGGTGCCAGCCATGCTTCTAACAATCGGCTGCCAGTACCGACTGCCGATAGGTCCTTTGCCGTCAGGTCGGATAAAACTCACAACAGATGTAAAGGGGTTGTCTCAATTCAGCAAATGGCATTTATTAAGAAAGTTAATAGAAACCACTTACTAATGTATTGTGATTGTCCATATTGCTTCATTTGCTGACTGGATTCATTTTTCCATCACATTATACACTGCTCGTTTCCATGATTACAGCCACCCTGCAATCTAGCAGTAGTGGTCGTGCTTGCACACTATAGGAAAAGGAGGTAGCCTATGTGCGCTCCCACGGACCCAGCCACCAGAGAGGCCGATGCTTTTCCCTATAGTGTACAGGCACGACCACCACTGATGGATTGCATGGTGGTCGTAACCATGGAAATGAGCAGTGTATAATAAGTGCTTTGTATTAGCTTTCTCTACATGATAAATGCTACTTGCTGAAGTGAGACAACAACCCCTTCAATTAGTGTACTAGTCTGCCCTCTGGGTACAAAAAGGACTGAGGCTCCTTCCACTCCCAGCATTAGCTTGCCTCTGACACTGTGGTGACAGCCTCCATACCTCCTGCTATGTGGACAACTCTTTTGTCTGACCTGTCTCTTGTATTTGTTTGCTCATGTTGCTAACATGAAAGGTGGAACTGTTTAGTGGCCAAGCCTGTCAGATGAGAAGACACCATGTTGTACCAGCGACTGTGTCCAGCACAACACATTTGGACATTTAATATGTAAATGGTAAGAAAATATGTTGTGTGTATTGAAGACTAGTTGGTGTCCTGCAGCACTTTTGGAAAGCAGAAAGCATGAACTGTTGCTCTTCAGCATGGTGCTAAGATGTCCATACACCTTCAACAGCTGTCGGCTGAATGCTTGCTTGACCAAAAGCAATCTCTCCCGATTCCCTTATACACATACATGCGGAGCTTGGCCGATTGTCTATGTGTTTTCAATGGGGAGAGAGGAGAAAGCTGCCACCAGACAACTCTGGCAGCCGCTTAAATCTCAGGAGAACAAAAGGATTCAACATTGAAATTCCACATGCCCAAACCTTCTTTCCCCCAACATCATCTGTTGGGGAGAATCAGGAGCTCCACATACACATTAGGCTGCGTTCATATCTCAATTTTGTCCCACGCTTAACATATACAATGCAATAATAATACTACCATTTTCCATCCTGCAGAGCCAGCAAAAAAAAAACCTATATGTTAAATGGTGACGGATTTCACAGTATTTCATCCATGGGAGGTATACATTTGATATATATGTCATGTGCATATGGTAAATGTAGAACAAAAACTTCATATTCAGGAAATAACTGGTTAGTCTATTCATTATAAGAGTTAATGGAGCACGGGCATGGAGGAGAGCTGTAGCTTCTTTGCCTTGCAATTGATTGAATATACTGTATACCGAATATGTCTAATTTTTAGGGTCTGACCACTGAGACACTAACAGTCTAGAGAACAGGGTTAGGGTAGGTTATTTGTTTGGTAACTCCAGTAGTCTGCAGAGGAGGCAACTATCAGAGCTATCGTGTGCGGTATAGCCATACACGATTGGTTCCCCATTTACTATAATGGGATCCGGCAGGGATGCAGTCAGTTTCCAGCAGAAATCTGGCATTTATACCATAAATCCACTCATTCCCACCAGATGTGACATGTGACCCGACCAGTGTTAGGCTACTCTCACACTAGCGGCAGGCCTGATCCGGCAGGTGAAGGGTGCTGCCGGATCAGGACTGCCGCAGCGACATCTGTGGAGCCGGAACCGCGCTCCGGCCCCACACATGTCACACAGTACATACATACACACAGACACACACACATATACACAGACAAATACACATACATACTTACATGCTCCCGGCAGGTCTTCAGAGCGCCGGAGGAGCAGGACGGCTCGCACAGGTGACGATTCCCCACAGCGCCCTCTGCTGGGCGCCTGGTGGAATCGTCATCTGTGCGTGCCGTCCTGTCCCTCCGGCGCTCTGGAGACCTGCCGGGGAGCATGTAAGTATGTATGTGTATTTGTATGTATATATGTCTGTGTATGTTTATGTGTATGTCTATGTATGTATGTGTGTATTGTGTGTATGTGGTGACGGATCCGTCATGAACTCCATTGAAAGTCAATGGAGGGCGGATCCGGTTACCATTGTGGTCACACCAGACGGATCCGTCCCCATTGACTTGCATTGGGGGTAATTCCGGATCCGTCTTGGTGCGGATGCCTGGACCAGAGAGCAAACCGCAGCATGCTGTGGTTTGTTCTCCGGTCTGAAGACGGAACGGAATGCTTTCAGGAGCATTCCGTTGTCTTCAGTTCAGTTTTGTCCCCATTGACAATGAATGGGGACAAAACTGAAGCTTTTATTTCGGTATTGAGCCCCTATGACGGAACTCAATACCGGAATTTTAAAACGCTAGTGTGAAAGTAGCCTTAGACAGGGAGAGCTGCAGCAAGGAGGGACAGAGAGTGTAGGGAGAGAAGCACGCTAGGCAGGGATAGAAAACGATCAGAAAAGACCCAAAAGCCGTTTTAAGGGCTATTATATCTGGCACAAACTTTTTTTTTTATATTTGAGGACTTTGAAGGTGTTCAAAATAGCGCTAGGTGGCCTGCCATTAATGCCACATGTGCTGCTGCTGCATGCTGTAGGATACTCTCTGTATACTATATACCTGACATACGTTACTATAATTTCTGCTGTTAAGCCTGCAGTACTTCTTTTGCGTCTTGCTGTATAACATTTGCGTATTGATAGAATTTCTATAGGCAGGGTTAGTATCATTGTTCAAAAGTCCATTGTGAAATACGTCTTTTCCCAAGTGTGCCCTGTCAGTAACGCTAGGTACACAGCCTATTACAACCGTTCAAAAGTCTATGTAGCTGACATCCGTATTTAATACCGTTAATTTAGGCCACAGTTCCTCATTTGCTGCTGCTCTATAACGTTATCGCATTCGGAATATTGGACATTCGTTTCCATTTTTCTGATCATACAGTTAATAAAAATCTGCAGTACTGTAGTTGTGACCAAGTTGCATATATACTATACAATATGCGCAAGGCGAGCACTAAGGGACGGGGAAGTGGGCGTGCTGCTGATGGTGAACGCAGAGGCCATGGCTCTGGGTGCGGTGAAACTGTGCCTGCTGGCAGAGCCCAAGAAACAAAGTCATCCAAAACTCCCAGCTTTATGTCACAGTTTGCAGAGCGGCGCAAGACACAACTCTTGTCGCCACAGCAATGCGAGCAGGTAGTCAGTTGGATTTCAGCTGATAATGCTTCCAGTCGGTTCAGCACCACCCCCTCTTCCATAAAGTCCAGTCTTAGTAGCCAAGAGTCTGGGCAACCGCATCCTCACTCTGATCCTCCTTCCTCCCACCATGCAGAGTCTGGGCAAAGAAGAGATCCCACATTGGGATATTCTGAGGAGCTTTTTTCATCACCGTCCCTTGGCTTGGGGCTCCTGAGGTGGATGATGATGATGAGACACAGTTGCCAATAAGTCAAGGGCAATTAGGGTCTCTAGAGGTTCTGGATGAGGATGAGACGCAGTTCACCATGTCAGGAGGAGGAGCAGAGTGAGGATGTGGAAGAGGAGGTGGTGGACGACGAAATAGCTGACCCAAACTGGGAAGGTGACACGTACTGCGCAGAAAGCGCTTGAGACTGGAGCCAGAGCTTTGGCTTCACAGACCTCCAGACAAGCGACGCCCACCGTGTACCCGTGCTCCAGGAGGGGGCTACGGCACGGCCTCAAGCGTGGCTTACAAACAGTCTGAGTGAATAGATAGTAAGGTAAACACTTACACAACACGTACTGCGCAAAAGCGCTTGAGACTGGAGCCAGAGATTTGGCTTCACAGACCTCCAGACGAGCGACGCCCACCGTGTACCCGTGCTCCAGGAGGGGGCTATGGCACTGCCGCAAGCGTGGCTTTCAAACAGTCTGAGTGATACACACACACAAAGACAGACAGAAAAGCAGGCACGTGAAACCACGCACCGGTGCAAGGAAGCACACAAACACTCAGTAACATGCAGTGTCAATAGCAATGGACCGGACCGTATAGCAGTCGCACATGAACAACAAGGCACCGGCCCTGCCCAGCAGAAGCTCAGGGTTTAAATAGTAGTGAGCTAATTGGCAGAGGCCTGGTTACTGACACACTTCCTGTGAACGCCTGGCGGAAGTGACCTCACCAGAGGTCTCAAGGAGCTGGCGCATGACCACTTCCTGTGCCGGACCTTGTTCACTGCAGTAGGACTGTGGGCACAAGGATATTGCACTGAGATTTGCCCGTGCCCCTTCACCAACACCCGCAGCCCAGGAGGGCAAGCGACCGCGTGCACGATGTCGATGCACGCGCCTTACAGTACCCCCCCCCCCCCGAGGGCCCCCCTCCTCCTCCAAAAGGCCGCAATAAGATCTGGAGCATTAAGATTACTTTCTGGCTCCCAAGAACGTTCTTCAGGCCCAAACCCAACCCAGTCCACTAAGTAGGACGTGGTACCTCGTATGGTCCTAGAGTCAAGAATCTCCCGTACCTCATACTCAGCCTCAACAGCTTCAGTCTCCTCTTGTACCGGAGGAGAGAATCTATTGAGTCGTACCGGTTTTAGAAGCGACACATGGAAAGAATTCACGATTCTCCAGGACCGAGGCAACTTAACACAATAAGTGACAGGGTTGATTCGACGCAGGACCCGAAAAGGACTGAGGTAGCGAGGTACGAACTTCAGGGAGGCCACATGAAGCCGGATAAATCTAGAAGATAACCAAACCAGATCTCCAGGCTCAAACTCAGGACCACTAGAACGTCTACGGTCAGCTTGCTGTTTCATCTTAGCTTTAGCAGCTGTCAAAGATGACTGAGTTTGTTTCCATACCTCTTGTAGATGAGAGGCGAGTTTCGCTACAGCTGGCACCTCCGCTGTAACGGCCATAGGTAAAGGAAGGCGAGGATGTTGCCCATTCTGAACAAAAAAGGGGGTCTTACCAGTCGCATCGGAAACAGAGTTATTAGCGGCAAACTCTGCCCACACCAATAGTTCAGACCAATTGTCATGTCTTGCCGAAACGAAATGACGAAGATAGATCTGAAGAGACTGATTCACTCTTTCCGCCAAGCCATTGGTCTGGGGGTGAAAGGCCGAAGAGAGATCTACTTCAACTCCCAGCAAACAACACAATTCCCTCCAGAACCTGGCAGCGAACTGAGGACCTCTGTCCGATACAATCCTTCGAGGCAGAACATGCAGACGAAAAACATGGCGAAAAAACAGTTCCGCCAGACGAGGGGCGGAGGGCACCTCCGGTAGGGCGACAAAATGGCAGAAATGAGAAAACAGATCTGTCACTACCCAGATCACAGTATTTCCCTCAGAACGGGGAAGCCCCGTCAGGAAGTCCATAGCTATGTCCTGCCAAGGACTCTCTGGGACTTGCAAAGGCATTAATAACCCCGATGGTTTCTGACGGGATGGTTTGTTATGGGCACATGTGATACACCCCTGAGTGAATGCATGTACATCCCGACCGAGACCCGGCCACCAGTAGTATCGTGAAATGAGTTCCACTGTTCTTTTGGGACCTTGATGCCCAGCCAGCCGAGAAGTATGCCCCCAGGAGAGAATCTCCTGTCTGCGAGAATCCGGCACATAAGTCTTGCCAGGAGGCAACTGACGCAGATCAATTGGGTTTAGAGGCAACAATTTCTCAGGTGGAATCATAGCACGTAATTCCGGTTCAGTTCCATGGGCATCGAAAGAGCGGGACAAGGCGTCCACCCTTACATTCTTGTCCCCGTTAACAAAGTGTAGAACAAAATTGAAACGGGAAAAGAAGAGTGCCCACCTCGCCTGCCTAGAATTTAGCCTTTGCGCAGATTGTAAATATAACAGATTCTTATGATCAGTGAAAATCTGGACTGGGAATAGGGCCCCTTCAAGAAGATGTCTCCACTCTTCTAGGGCCAGTTTAATCACTAATAGCTCACGATCCCCAATACTATAATTTCGCTCTGCAGGACTGAAAGCTTTGGAAAAGAATCCGCAAGACAATTTTGTCCCCTTGCCATCTTTCTGGTACAGAAAGGCTCCAGCCCCCACAGAAGATGCGTCTACCTCTACAAAGAAGGGACGCTGGGGATCGGGGCGGTGAATCACCGTTGCAGATGAGAAAGCCTCTTTAAGGGCAGCGAAAGCGCGCTCCACCTCCGGCGTCCATTTCCGGGGGTTAGCGCCCTTTCGTGTCAGGGCCGTGAGAGGGGACACTAAAGACGAGAAGTGAGGTATAAAACGTCTGTAGTAGTTAGCGAAACCAAGAAACCTCTGCACCGCCTTTAAAGACTGTGGCTTTGGCCAAGACATAATGGATCTGAACTTGTCTGGATCCATCTGGAGTCCCTGTCCAGATACAATGTATCCGAGGAATGGTAACTGAGTTTTTTCGAATTCACATTTCTCAAGTTTTGCATAGAGATGGTTACTTCGGAGACGACGCAACACCTCCTTTACCATGCGTCTATGAGAAGACAAATCAACGGAAAATATAAGAATGTCATCCAGATACACTACCACGGCAGTGGTCAAGAGATCTCTAAAGATGTCGTTGAGGAAGTCTTGAAACACTGCTGGAGCGTTACAAAGTCAGAATGGCATTACCAAATATTCGTAATGACCGTCTCTGGTGTTGAATGCGGTCTTCCACTCATCTCCTCTCCGAATTCGGATCAAATTGTATGCTCCACGCAGGTCTAATTTAGTGAAGACCGTAGCACCTTGAAAGTGATAGAACAATTTGGAGATGAGTGGAAGAGGGTACCTGTTTTTAACAGTGATGTCATTTAATCCCCTATAATCTATGCATGGACGTAAAGTCCCGTCCTTTTTGACCACAAAAAAGAAGCCTGCCCCTGCGGGAGAATTAGATTTTTGGATGAATCCCTTCTCAAGGTTCTCCTTGATATAAGCTGACATGGCCTCAGTTTCGGGTAACGAAAGAGGGTACACTCTACCATGGGGGGGTGTAGCCCCCGGAATCAGCTCAATGGGGCCGTCATATGAGCGATGTTCAGGTAAAGTGTCCGCTCCTTTCTTACTAAAGACGTCGGCGAATGCAGCATATTGGGGAGGTAACCCCTGAAGCTCTGCCGCGATGGGCAGGGACTTCACAGGAGTCACTCTAGTCATACATTTGGTTAGACAGTGTGCACCCCACTCTTTGACCTCACCAGAAGTCCAGTCCAGTGTAGGGGCATGCAACCTCAGCCATGGAAGACCAAGAAGAATGGGATCCATGGACTGAGGTAAGACCAGGAGCGATAAAGCTCCTACCTGGAGCACTATAGGGACTGTCTCATGTATAATACAAGTGTTTAACTTGGAGCCATCCACCACAGATATACTTATACTGGAAGAGAGTGGTTAGGTCGGAATTCCGAGTTTCTGGGTCAATTTAAGGGAAATAAAATTGCCCGACGCTCCGGAATCAATGAAGACCCTGGAGGGTATGGTCCTACCATTAACCTCGATTAGAACCGGAAATGTACATTTTGTGGAGGTTTGCGCGATTCCACCTAGAGAGGTACCTTCAACAGTCTCTAGGTGTGCCCTTTTCCCGACTTTTGAGGACATTGGGGGGGCATAGTGACCTTGTCCCCTACAAAAATGACAGGTCACTTAACGTCTACGAGGACGTACTCTGTCTACCTCCATCGGATCCCCTCGGGGAATTACAGGTTGAGAGAAGGCGGGAGCGAGTTGAATTTGCCTTCTCACCTGCGCTTGCTCATGGCGGCGTTCAGACAGACGACGATCGATCCTAGTAGCTAGGTCCATAAAACCACTGAGAGTGTTAGGCCTCTCTCTACCAGCTAATTAGTCTTTAACGGAAGGGCTTAGACCTGCTTCGAAGATGGTGAGTAGCGGAGCATCCGGCCACACGAGCTCTGACGCCAAGGTCCGGAATCGGATTGCAAACTGAGCAACCGACTCCCTGGCGTAATCCCAGTAAACTGGAACCGGCAATGACTTGTGGATCTGGACCCTGAAATACCTCCCTGAAACTGGAGAGGAAGTGGGGTAAGGAAGTAACGCAAGCATCTACCCTTTCCCATAGTGGGGTCGCCCAAGCCAGCGCCTGCCCAGATAGCAGAGAGATAATGAACGCCACCTTGGTCTGATCGTTCAAGAAGCTCTCCGGATTTAGCTGGAACTGGATCTGGCATTGGCTGAGGAAACCTCTACACTCCTCCTGTTTACCACTAAATCGTGCGGGAAGGGGTAATTTAGGCGGTCGGTGGGTTGAAACAGAAACCCGGGCATCAGCAGAGGCAGCAGTAGTGTTAGCCACGATTACGGCGTGCTGCTCCAAAGCCTGCAACCGACCATCTAGTGTGGAAAAGAATTCTGCATTATGCCCCGAAAAGGCGGCAGCCCGTTGCTCCATTTCCTGCATGCGCTGTTCCCACTGCTTTACATACGCCTGCATGGATGGAGTAATCGGGTTCGACATTGCACCGGCGGATCCCTGGCCGGTGCCTACTGTTAGGCCACTGAGGCACAACTAAAATAAATAAGTGACTCTGCCACTTGGCAGAGTCACTGGGGATCACTGGACCCAAACTCTGGGCAGCCGGACAATGACGATCGCTCCCAAAGGGCGAAATGATATAGGAGGCAAGATAACGAATAGTAAGGTAAACACTTACACAAACACGTACTGCGCAGAAAGCGCTTGAGACTGGAGCCAGAGCTTTGGCTTCACAGACCTCCAGACAAGCGACGCCCACCGTGTACCCGTGCTCCAGGAGGGGGCTACGGCACGGCCGCAAGCGTGGCTTACAAACAGTCTGAGTGAATAGATAGTAAGGTAAACACTTACACAACACGTACTGCGCAGAAAGCGCTTGAGACTGGAGCCAGAGCTTTGGCTTCACAGACCTCCAGACAAGCGACGCCCACCGTGTACCCGTGCTCCAGGAGGGGGCTACGGCACGGCCTCAAGCGTGGCTTACAAACAGTCTGAGTGAATAGATAGTAAGGTAAACACTTACACAACACGTACTGCGCAAAAGCGCTTGAGACTGCAGCCAGAGATTTGGCTTCACAGACCTCCAGACGAGCGACGCCCACTGTGTACCCGTGCTCCAGGAGGGGGCTACGGCATGGCCACAAGCGTGGCTTTCAAACAGTCTGAGTGATACACACACACAAAGACAGACAGAAAAGCAGGCACGTGAAACCACGCACCGGTGCAAGGAAGCACACAAACACCCAGTAACATGCAGTGTCAATAGCAATGGACCGGACCGTATAGCAGTCGCACATGAACAACAAGGCACCGGCCCTGCCCAGCAGAAGCTCAGGCTTTAAATAGTAGTGAGCTAATTGGCAGAGGCGTGGTTACTGACACACTTCCTGTGAACGCCTGGCGGAAGTGAGCTCACCAGAGGTCTCAAGGGCAGGGCGTGGTGCCCGACATACGTCCTGTGAACGCCTGGCGGAAGTGACGTCACCAGAGGTCTCAAGGAGCTAGTGCATGACCACTTCCTGTGCCGGACCTTGTTCACTGCAGTAGGACTGTGGGCGCAAGGATATTGCACTGAGATTTGCCCGTGCCCCTTCACCAACACCCACAGCCCGGGAGGGCAAGCAACCGCGTGCACGACGTCGATGCACGCGCCTTACAAGCGGCATGTCTCCCTAAAATTTTTTTTTCGGTCAGCTCGGCAGCAGAGTGTCACCCTTAAATTTTTGGGACGGTCAGCTCGGCATTAGCATGTGGCACACGCCACTGGGGGGGCCCCGGCCTCCCGCGGCAGATAACGAAAAAAGAAACAGTTGGCAGCGACTCTTAGCAGTGCGGTGGCAGCAGCATGTGTCTCTTAAATTTTTTTTTTCGGTCAGCTCAGCAGCAGAGTGTCACTCTTAAATTTTTGGGACGGTCTGCGCAGCAGCAGAATGTCACCCCTATTGTTTTTGAGTGCCAGCAGCAGGCCATCAATGATAATTTTTCACTGGTGTGTCTGATGCCCTACTTTATGTGTAATAAAGGGTGTATTGGAGTGCCTGATCCTTGTAATTTTTGGCAGCCCTTTCCCTTAGTGCATAGGCTTTATGAGTGTCGGAGTCCCACAATTATACCACAATGTGAATGAGGCCCTCCTTTATATGATATACCTGTTGTATGGGAGTGCCTCATCCGTGTAATTTTTGGCAGCACTTGCGCTTAACTTACAAGTAAATCTATGTTTCCTAACAATATTTCCTGTAAAATCGATGTTATCTTGGGTTTTTTGGGGGTATTTTATATAAGTGGCGTAATAGTCGGCCATCATCTTTAATAGCAGCGACTTCGGTGTCCAAGATGCATCCAGACATCCTCCCCATGCTGTTCCCTAACCATTTCTGTGGTGTTTCCACCATTTTTGACGTTTCCCTATGGACCAGACACCCTCCCCTCATCCATGCCTGGTCTTCTCCCATTGACTTCCATTATACTCGTGTGCTCGGCCAAGCACTCGAGCACCACCTAGTGTTCGGCCAGAGCACCCGAACATCGGGGTGCTCGATCATCACTAGTCATATCCCTTTCATATAGAAGAGCTTAGCAATCCAAGATGTTATGGCAGCCAGCTTTCTCAAAACCAATATATCTAACAAGCTAACCCATCAGAGGTGGTCGTACTTGCACACTATTGAAAAAAGTGCTGGCCTCTCTGGTGACCAGAACCATGGGAGCACGCATAGGCTGGTGCTTTTTCCGATAGTGTGCAAGCACGACCACCGTTGATGGATTGAAGGGTGGTCATAACCATGGAAACGAGCAGCATATAATGTGATGGAAAAATTAGTCTAGCCAGCAGAAATATGCTTTCATTATGAAAAAAATAACAAATAGTAAGTCATCATTGTCTGTCAGAGAATGTCATCATTGTCACTTGCTAGAATGTACCAAACTCAACGTATGTAAGAAACAGATTACACTTACCAAGCAGTTGTTGGTCAGATACACCTTTTAGTGACCCGACACAAGAATCCAATGTCTGGAGCACTTCAGTCTGGGAAAACGCTTGACTGCTTATCATGTATTTGGCCGCCTCTCTCATGGCCATAGCAGCGTCCTCCAATTCCTGATTTCTTAGATATGAGTGACCTGCGAGTCTGAACGAATGTGCAGCAGAAGAAAGGTTGCCAGTCATGACAAAACAGTAGCCCAGCTTGATCAGGGCATCTGCGATGCTCTTGAGTTCATCATAACCATACTCATTGATGGCCCTTTCATAAAACTTTACAGCTTTGCCGTACTCTTTCATTTCATCATAAGCAGCACCTATGTTAAAAAACAGATCACCATCTCTCTCTTCCATCCCACTGATTCTGGACTTTATGAGACACTTCAGAGCTTTCTTGGGTTTACCAATACAAATGTAAGTGGCACCAAGATTGAATAAGCATGCTTTCTGAATTTTTTCTTCTGGTAGCTTGCAGGAAAGAATGAAGGCTTTCTTAAATGCTGTCAGGGCCCCATTTATGTCATCCTGGTTCAATAACTCACCTCCATCTTTGCACAATGACAATATTTTCAACTGAACAGTATTCTGCTGTTTGGATGGACTTATTGATTGACCTGAGTTGGCCATGATGTGTTATTAATACCTGTGGGAAATATATACAATGTGATCAGATAAGAGAAGACACTTAGAACTATAGATTAAAGGTGTTGTCTTAGAAAAGACAATGGTGACATATATTTAGTTTTTTTTCTGCATAGTCCCATAGTTGGCTGTTGACTATAATTGGTCAACTATGAATCCTCTGAAGCAAACCAAGCCATTGGGAGACTATAAGACATGAATTTCCCAGTGCTGCTGATAATACTATCTGGAGATCATTGGAGGTCACAATGTTAAGACCACCGATGATGAGACACTGGTGGCTTATCCTAGACATATGTGCACAAGGTTTATGCTGAGATAACTTCTTTAATTACTTAGCTCTACCATTGGTTTATTACTCTTAAATGTATCATAGTTGTCCTAATAAATGACATGATCTTGACAATGATTTAGTTATTGCTTTGTAATGAACAGATACAAAAGCCTATTATTCTGCGGGGGCTAGTATGGATGACTACAAGGATGTATATTTACTGCACATTGAAAGATGGGGGCATTGAGCTAGGGGTATAAAGGATCTGTACAAAATAAACTCAGAAGAAGAAGTTTGTATGAGAACACTGCCTTGTCCTTTGTATCTACCATCTAGAAAACTGTCTGCCTGTGATTTCAGGTTAAGTGATTGCTCATTTACCTATGTGAGCTGTATGCGTCTTTCCTGTATATGTCTTTATTACTGCTTAGTAAACCTTTTATATACTTAGCCATTGTTTAAAGTGTATTAACCAATAGTACAATGTGTGTACACAAGGAATAACACATGTCTGGCCATTATATCACTCGTATCTGGCATTTGTAGCCGTTTTCCTCTGTGCATAGTGAATGTCTAGTTTGTAGTTCTCTCAGACATGGTGGGTGGAGACTAACTGTCTTCCACTGCACACAGAAAGTAGAGAAGAATCTGCTTCCTAAACTTCTCGTATGCACTAGGATCATGGAGGACATTACAGTACACTACAGTACTGACCTGTATGGTTGTGAATAAAGCATTTAAGAAGTTTATATTTCAGCCAATGTATCCCCACCAGTCTGTTTGTCTTTGTGCATCTCATTTAGTTCCTCCTCACTCCTGCCCCTCCCCTCTCCATAGACTTGTATTGACATGTATAATATGATCCTCCTGTGGAGCTACTCCTGTCTTGGGTGGTATTAAAGCATTTTTCAAAATGAAAAGCAATAAGCAAAGGGCGGGGGGGGGGAGTAGAGAAATAAGCACCTGACATCATGACTAGACATTTCTCACTGATCAAACATATTACAAAGTTTCTTTTGGTCGCTTGTACTATTGATTTATGCAAAGTTGTGTGAAAAAAACAATTTGATAATAACAGTAACCATTTTCCTAAACATTATTACTTTCTTAACGATGGACTATTAATCCAGTTACTCTGTCCTAAATTACTGCAAGAGAACAACTTGGAAACCATCATTTTTCTAACTAATTTAGGAGTTTGGAGATATGTGTGCTCTGTGTATTTTGGGGAGAGAAATAAAAGTGACTCCACATCGCTCAACAACAATCTATCTTCCTCTTAACCTTCCCAGTACTAAATAGGCTGAGGCAGAGATGACATGGATCCTATACTGAAGAAAAAAGTAATTTAGCAGCTTTGAAATATGATGATAAATGGTGGAGGTGAGAAGAGGAGCTGGTTCAGTCTGTTAGTACAATATTCTCTAATAAAGGAGATAACACTTACCAAATGTGTAAAAGCTTTGAGCATTTAAAAGATATCAGACTTACAAACATGGCATGAGGAAAAGTCTATTTCCTGGAACATTTTCTTTTAATTGACAACTAAATATCTAGTGAAAATGATTTAGTGAATATGGGAATATGGATTCCTATTAAAGGGGTTATCCCATGATTAATGTAAAAAAATGAATTCCAACATCATATAGTACATAGTACATAGTAAGTCTCTTTATAACAAAGCTAGAACCAGACCTGTACCCCACATGGGTCCAGAGATCTGCCCCATTTATTGCTCTAATTGCTCTGCTAGATCTATTTTAAGCTAGCAGCTTTGGGGAAAGGGGGTGCGCACTTTCTCAGTGATTATGTTCTTTCTTTTGCTGCTCTTTCATCACAGCTCAGGAAGGGTGTCCTTTCTCGTGGGGACATGTCCTTTCTGCTGCAGCTCTCCCTGTAACTTTTACAGCTTCTAACAATAGATAGGGCAGGTGGAAGGCAGGACTGGACTGGGACTTAAAATCAGCCCTGCCATTTTTAAGCACACAGGTCCACCAGAGTATACGCAGCCACATTGCATTATTATACTATATGAAGTTATCCTGATAAAATGGCTAACACACTGGACACATACAACACACCCCATTGACACACCAGACTGATATAACACACCCACTGACAAACTGAACACATACAACACACCCCACTGGCACCCTTGACACATATAACACACCCCATTGACACACTGGACACATATAACACACCCCACTGACACACTGGACACATACAACACACCCCACTGACACCCTGGACACATATAACACACCCCATTGACACACCGGACACATACAACACACCTCACTGAAACACTGGACACATACAACACACCCCACTGAGACACTGGACACGTACAACACACCCCACTGATACACTGGGCAGGTGCTACACATGCCACTGATACACTGAACACATACAACACATAACAATGACACACTGGACACATACTGCACACAATAATGACACACTGGACACATACAACATACTCCACTGACACACCGTACACATACAACACACCCCACTACGACGCGGGACACATACAACACACCCCACTGACACACTAGATACATACAACATACCCCACTAAGACACTGGACACATGCTGCCACACCTCGCACATACTGGACACATACTGTACACACCATTTACACACCGAACACATACTGAACACACCACAGACACAGCGGACACATACAACACACCCCACTGATACACTGGACACATACAACACACAACAATGACATACTGGACCCATACTGCACACACTAATGACACACTGGACACATGCTGCCACACCTCTTACATACTGGACATATAAAGGACATATTGGATCCACTAAAAAGAACGAATATACGCTGTACGATGGATGGCACTCACCAGCTTCTTTCTTGTTCAGAGTATACTTTATTCGCAATACTCACAATACAGGGTGAGGGGGCAGACGCCACATTACAACATTCGAGGATCAGCGGTGACTGCCGTTTTGCGCAGCCTGCACTTTCTCAAACCGCTACGTATAACGTAGGTACGTTAATCCCTCCTCTTATGCAACATCATTGACAAAGCAGCCAATAGCAACATATTGCAGGTAATTTAAGACAAATATCAACAAACATTAGTACATATTACAAAATCAGTATTGTAACAATTTAATCTCCTATAAAAACACTTAAATCATTGCGATCATTTAGACCCAAGGCACCCATAGCTTCTGTTCGCATTATCCACTTTGCTTCACTCTGCAAGAGGACACGATCCCTATCTCCTCCCCTATCTGGTGTTTTAACCACTTCAATCCCTGAGAACTGCAGACATCTTGTATCACCAGCATGTTTAGTATTTACGTGTTCTATCAGGCGAGGACACCCTTTTCCTGAGGAGATGGAACCAATGTGTTCCCTGATACTCTCATATAGGCAACGAATCTTCTTCCCTATATAAAAACGGCCACATCAGCACAAAATCAGATATACCACATATTTTGTCTTACATGATATAAAATCCTTCACCTTAAATTGAATTCCACCAAAATTCAGATATTTGGATTGGGCATTATATTTGCAATAAGCACAATTGCCACATTTAAAGTTCCCTGGCGGTAATCTATCCCCTAACCAGGTCTTCTTTTTATCTGTGAATTTACTCCTGACTAATTTATCTTTTATAGTATGACATCTCCTAAAGGTGACTAAAGGTCTCTTCTCAACCATATTGCCCAAACTTTTATCCTCCTCCAAAACGACCAATTATTCAAAATGGCTCTACGTATCACATCAGACATAGGACTATATTTGAAAGAGAAAGTGAAACGATTGTCCCCTGTTATACCAGACCTTGAATATTTCTTATTACCTCTTAATAGATCATCCTGAGAGAAGGTAGCGGCTTTTTCCATAGCCTTCTCCAAAATATCACTGGGATAACCCCTCTTACTCAAACAATTCTTCAGATCTAAAGCCTGGGAATAAAATCCCTCATTCGTGCTATTGATCCTTCTTAGGCGAATAAATCGCCCATATGGAACCGATGTCTTCACACTATGCGGATGGAAGCTGTCGTAGTGTAGCAAGGAGTTGGTCGCGGTTGGCTTCCTATATCCAACCGTGACCAACTCGTCGCCCCGAACCACGACAGCCACATCTAAAAATTCCATCTCATTACCTCCATATCTATAAGTGTAGTTCACTTGTTACCCTCATTTAAATACTCCACAAACTGCTGGGCTTGCACCTCGGATCCTGACCACACGATAAATATGTCATCGATGAATCGTAAAAACAATGCAATGTTTTTGAGAAAGGGGTTATTCACTGAATACACATATTTGTCTTCAAACCTAGCTAAATACAAATTGGCAAACGTACAAGAGACAGGGGTCCCCATCGCCTTACCGTGCCATTGTCTATACCATTTATTGCCAAACATAAATGTGTTACTGGACAAAATAAATTCCAAAGAGCCACCCACAAATTGCCTATACCTAGCACTTTTGCCCACACTCTCCAAGATCTCCATGACTGCCTCAATCCCTTTTCCATGCGGAATTCTTGTGTATAGGCTCTCAACATCTAAGGACAACAAACTAAATCCCTCCTGCCACTGAAAATCTCTCAGGGCCAGAAGGAAGTCATTTGTGTCACGCAGGAAAGATGGTATGCCCTTCAATAGGGGTCTAAGGAGAAAATCCATGTACTTGGATAAAGGCTCAGTCACCGAGCCGATACCTGCCACAATAGGGCGCCCAGGGGGTCGGCTCGGTGACTTGTGCACTTTAGGCAAAAAATACCAAGACGGTTTAGTGGGGGTTAATGGTACTAATTTCTCAGCCAATTTGCTAGGGATGAAGTCTAAATTCACATTTTTTTCTAAAAAAACACACAAATCCCTCTGAGTGGCAACAACAGGATCAGTTAGCAATTTTTCATACACATCGACATCCCCTAGTTGTCTAGTGGCTTCCGAAATATAATAATCTCTGGTCATGATAACCACGTTGTCCCCCTTGTCCGCTGGTTTCACAACAATGTCATCACACGATTGGAGCCATTTAAGAGCTTTTTTCTCACCAGCAGTGATACTAAAATCACTGCACGGATAAACAATGGCTTTTACTTCCTTAATAACTTGATGACAAAAAATATCAATGCTGCTGCCAGCGGGCAAGGGGGGACAAAAACTGGAATGTGTGCCTCCAGAAAACACCTCCTCTGTTGTACTCTCGTTTTCAATCGATTGTGTTTCAGAACTAGCTAAAAATTCTAGGCACTCCTTCTCTAAATCATTATACTCAGAGCCTATACTAAGGCTTCATTCACACGACCGTATGTGTTTTGCGGATGACGTTCATTGTAACAATGCCTATCCTTGTCAGCAAAACGGACAAGAATAGGACATGTTCTATCTTTTTTGCGGAACGGAAATACGGACATACGGAAACGGAATGCATACAGAGTACCTTCCGTTTTTTTGCGGACCCATTGAAATGAATGGTTCCGCATACGGTCCGCAAAAAAAACGGAACGGACACGGAAACAAAATACGGTCGTGTGAATGAAGCCTTAAACCCAAGGGTACTGGTCTAGTAGGTATTTCTCCTTCTTTCTTAATTCCTTTACTTTTAGCTTCCATATTACAATATATCCTATGCAAATTCAATTTACGTGAAGCTTTGAACATGTCAATCTCAAATTTCACCGGGTCAAAATGTTCAACTAAACTAAATCCTAGACCCTTTTTCAAAACAGATAAACAATCAGATGAGAAAACATGATCAGTTAAATTCACTACTATATCCTCAAATACACGCTCATTAGATGAAACAGTGCATATGTCCTTAGATGGATGGGGGTCAGCTACTTTCTCCAAGAGACTTGTTTCCTTCTCTGAACTGATCTCCTTGTCGGTTGATTTTTCCCTCCGTCTCCTGCCTCTCCCCCTTCTGGTGCGACTTCTAAAGGGGCACGGCTGTTCTCTACAGAGGGGGGCCCATTACCTCCTAATCCCGTTTCATCAGAGATACTATAGTCAGAGTCTGTGGTCCAATATTCAGATCTCCATCGACGGGGTTGTCTCTTCTTAAAATACTTTCTTTTACTAAACCAATCAAAAATCTTTCCTGTATCAAAATCCTGTTTATCACTGAGGAACTTATCTCGCTTTTTTTCTTTAATCTCAGCCTGTAAAACGGTAAGTTTTTTTGTGCATTTTTGTACAAAATCCCTGGAATTGACTCTCTGACAAACGTCCCTGCAGTTGTAGCTTAGTATTAATAAATTCCTCATTTAATTTCTTATACTCTTCCTCGTCCTTCCTTAATACCAAATCCAATATCTGGTGGGAAAAATCTAGACGTAAGCGTTGCCACTCGGCTACAAAACTGCTGTCTTCCTGAAATTGGTGCATATCTTTATATATTCGTAGGCCTCTAGGGACACGTTCACTCTCCTTATACGATCTCAGGGAACTCACTGTCCAGAATAATCAAACTTTTCTATCCGCCAATTGCAAGATCTTAAATTCCAGAGCCTTGGTGCTCAGAGTCTGTAACGGGTCTTTGGTGTTGCATTGTGTAAAATAGGCATCAGCCCCCTCTCTCCCTTCATTCACACCTGACCCATTTTCTTCAGTTATGTGCTTCATTTCATACGATATTAGCTCGAAACAGTAGCGTGCTCAGTCAATAAAGAAAAGTCTCTTGAAACCATAAACCAAAAAAGAGAAAACAATAGCAAATGACGGCCCTGCTACGAGCATACGTTAAGAGTCATGTTAGCACACGCATTCATTACTCTAAGTGGATAGAGCACCTTTTCCATGCTGTGTACGCCTGTTACCCATTTGTACGCACTTGGTTCGCAACTAGCGAATGCGTGTGCTAACATGACTCTTAACGTATGCTAGTAGCAGTGCCGTCATTTGCTATTGTTTTCTCTTTTTTGGTTATGTTCCAGAACTTTCTTATGACTGAACGCTACTGTTTCGAGCTAATATCGTATGAAAGAAGCCATAACTGAAGAAAATGGGTCAGTTGAATAAGGAGAGAGGGGCTGTGCCTATTTAACAAGCAACAAAAAGAACCCGTTACAGACTTGACACCAAGCCTGAATTTAAATTGCAATGCGATAGAAAAGTTTGATTATCTGGACAGTGATTCCTGAATCGTAAAGAGATGAACGTCCCTAGAGCCTACAATATATAAAGATAGCACCAATTCAAAGACAGCAGTTTGTAGTAAAAGCTTACGTCTAATTTTCCCACAAATGATTGTTTAAGAAGGACGGAAGTATTGAAATTAAATGAGAATTTATTATACTAAGCTACAATGCAGGACGTTTGAGAGAGTCAATCCAGATTTGTAAAAAAGCACAAAAAAACTTACCTTTTACAGGCTGAAAAGAAAAAAAGCGATAAGTCCTCGTGATAAACAGGATTGAACAGAAAGATTTTGATGTTAGAAAAGAAATATTTAAGAAGAACAACCCCGTCGATGGAGATCTGATATTGACCACAGACTCTGACTATATATCTCGATGAAACGGGATTAGGAAATGCCCCTCTTAGAGAACACCGCCCCTTGAAGTGCACCAGAAGGGGAGAGAGGAGACGATGAAAAATCACCGACAAGAGACAGTCAGAGAAGAAAAGTCTCTTGAGAAATACTGACCCCACATTAACGACTATGCACTTTTCATCTAATAGGGTTTTGAGAATAGAGTGAATTAACTATGTCTTCTCATCTGATGTATCTTTAAAAAGGGTTAGGATTTATTTATTGAACATTTTGACCCGGTGAAATTTGAGATTGACATTTCAAAGTTCACGTAAATGAATTGCATAGGAATATGAATATGAAGCTAAAGTAAGGAATTAAGAAGAAGAGAAATACCTACACACAGACCTGGTTAACTATTCACACACCGTTTTTTTGCGGTCCTCCGTTTTTTTGCGACGTAGCGACCATCATTCAATGTCCGCAAAAACGAGGTACTCTGTGCATTCGTTCCGTATCCGTTTCCGTCCGCAAAAAAAAGAACATGTCCTAATCTTTCGTCTTTGCTACAAGGATAGCATTGTACAATAGTACCAAACCATACGGCTGTGAATGAGCTTAGTAAGGCTCTGAGTATAATGATTTAGAGAAGAGTGCCTAAATTTTTAGCTGTTCGAAACACAAGATTGAAAACAGAGTACAACAGAGAGGTGTTTTCTGAGCACACATCCGTTTGTCCCCCTTGCCCGCTGGCAGCAGCATGATATTTTTTCACAAGTTACAAGGAAGAAAAGCCATTTATCCTGCAGATTTAGTCACTGCTGGTGAAAAAGCTCTTAAATGGCTCCACGTGTGAACATGTTGTGACCACGGACAAGGGACAACGTGTACTGACAGAGATATATTTCGGAAGCCCTACACTAGGATGTCGTGTGATGAAAATGCTAACTGATCTTGTGCACGCAGAGGATTTGTGTGTTTTAAAAAAAAATTAATTAGACTCATCCTACAAATTGCTGAAATTATACCATACCCCCACAACCGCCTGTTTTTGCCTAAAGGCACAAGTCACCGAGCCGACCCCGGCGCCATGTGCAGTATCGCTCGTGACTGACCTTTTCAGTACATGGTTTTCTCCTTAGACCCCTATTAAGGCAACCATCTTCCTGCTGACACAAATGATTCTCTGCCCTGAAGATTCGTCAGAGGATTATTTGTGCCTTAGATGTGAAAGCCTACCAAGAATCCGCATGGAAAAGGGATTGCAAGCAGTCATGAATCTGAAGTGGGCAAAATGTCAGTAGGCAATTGTGTGCTTTGAATTTATTTGTCCAGTAACACATTAGTTGCAATAAATGTATAGACAATGCACGTAAGCGATGACCCCTGCCTTGTACGTGCAATTTTATTTAGCTAGGTTGAAACAAATATTGTTTCGTAATAACCCCTTTCTCAAAACATTGCATGTTTTTACGATTCATCAGACATATTTATCGTGTCAGATCAGTCAGCCCCAGCATTTGTGGATAAATAAATGAGGAACAATAACTACACTATAGATATGGAGGTCAAGATGAATTTTAATGTGGCTTCGTGTTCGGGCGAGAGTGGCACGTGATATAGAAGCCAACCCGACCAACCTGCTACATACGAACTCATCCGCAGTATGTGAAGACATCGGTCCTATGCGAGTTATCGCCAAGAAATAATAGCGAAGAGGATTATTCCCAGCTTTAGATCTGAAGAATTGTTGATAAAGGTATCCAGGATTTTGGAGAAGGCTATGAAAAACCGCTACTTCTCCAGGATGATCTAAAGTATAAGAATAGTCAAGTCTGGTATAACAGGGACATCGTTCACTCTCTTTCAAATATCCTATGCGAGTATACGTAGACCATTTATAATGGCGTTGGAGAGATAAAAGTTTGGCATATTGTAGAAGATACTTATCACCTTAGAGATTCATATAAAAATAAATGTCAGGAGAAATTCACAGATAAAAAAAGACCTGGTTAGGGATAATACGCAGGGATAAATGTGGCAATGCTATCAAATATAATGCCCAACCAAAATTAATTGGTGAATTCATTTAAGTGAAGATTTTATATCATGTAGACAATATGGTATATCGATTTGTGCTGTTGCCGTTTTATAATAGGAAAATATCGTTGCCTATGAGAGATCAGAACACATTGTTCCATTCCTCAGGAAAAGGGTGCCTCGCCTGAAGAAACTAAAATAAACATCTGGTATACAGATGTCCATCTCAGGATGAAGTGTAAACACCAGATAGGAGGAGATGGATCGTTCCTTGCAGATGAAGCAAAGTGATAATGCGAACAAAGCTAGGGTGCCTTGGGTCAATGATCGCAATATAAGGTTTTTATAGGAGATTAAATTTACAATACTGATTTGTAATAGTACAATGTTGTTGATATTGTCTTAAATACTGCAATGCATGGCGCTTGTCAATGATGTTGATAAAAGGAGGATTAACGTACCTACGTTATAGTACGCGTTGAAAGGCAGGCTGCAAAACGGCAGTCACCGTGATCCTCGAATTTTAATGTGCTCTGCCCCCTCACCGTGTGTATGCGAATAAAGTATACTCTGAACAAGAAGAAGCTGGTGCCATCCATCGTACAGCGTATTCTTCTTTATGATCATATTCTTAATCCAGTATGTAAGGAGTGGGCAGCTTGTCCAGTTGCTTATGGTGCAGTAGGTCAGATTCATTTGTGTTTAGTGCCAGATCAGGGGGTGTTTGTATGTGTCGCTTTCTGGTGTGTTATATGTCGTGTAAATGGTGTACATATGTGTCCAATGTGCGAGATTGGCAGCATGTCCAGTGTCTTAGTGGGTATGTTGTAGTAGTAGTTTCAGTTGTGTATGGTGTAGTGCGGTGTATGGATAGTGTATGTTCCATGTGTCATATGGGAGTATTTCAGGTCATTGTAGTTTGATGTGTCATGTAAGTGCATGAATCACCTGCCATGTACATGGGTTGTGTACGGTCATGTCCGGGGTGTGTATGGTCCAGTTTCAAGTGGTGTTTATGGTCGGTGTCAAGGGGTGTTATAGTGTCTAGGGGCAGTGGTGTGTATTGCCATGAAGTGGTTGTTATAGTTCCAGTGTTCAATGGTTTATATTGCAAGCGTGCCATGGGGTTTGTATGTTTGCAGTTGTCAGTGGTGTTATATCGTTGATGGGTGTGTTATGTGCCAGTTACCTTACAGATAACTTCATATAGTATAATAATGCTGTGCTGCGTACTATGGTGGACCTGTGTGCTTAAAATGGCAGGGCTGATAAGTCCCAGTCCAGTCCTGCCTTCCACTGCCCTATCTATTGTAGAAGCTGTAAAATACAGGGAGAGCTGCAGCAAAAGGACAGTCCACAAAAGGACACCCTTAGCTGTGATGAAAGAGCAGCAAAAGAAAGAACATAATCATGAGAAAGTGCGCACCCCCTTTCCCCAAAGCTGCAGCTTAAAATAATCTAGCAGAGCAATTAGAGCAATAAATGGGCAATCTCGGACCCATGGGTACAGGTCTGTTCAGCTTTGTTATAAAGAGACTACTATGTACTATGTACTATGATTTGAATTCATTTTACATTAACAGGGATAACCCCTTTAATAGGAATCCATATTCCCATATTCACTAATCATTTCACTAGATTTATTGTCAATTAAAAGAAATTTCCAGGAAATAACTTTTCCTTCATGCCAGTTTGAAGTCGATATCTTTATGCTCAAAGCTTTTACACTTGGTAAGTGTTATCGCCTTTATTAGGAATATTGTCTAACAGACTGAACCAGCTCCTCTTCTCACCTCCACCATTTATCACATATTTCAAGCTGCTAAATTATTTTTCTTCATATAGAATCCATGTCATCTCTGCCTCAGCCTATTAGTACTGGAAGGTTAAGAGAGATAGAGTTTTGAGCGATGAGTCACTTTTATTTCTCTCCCCAAAAACACAGAGCACACATATCTCCAAACTCCTAAATTAGTTAGAATGATGGTTTCCAAGTGTCTCTTGCATAATTAGACAGAGTAACGGATTAATATCCATCGTTAAGAAGTAAAATTTTAGAAAATGGTTACTGTTAATCAAATTGTTTTCACACAACTTTGCATAAATCAATAGTACAAGCGACCAAAAAAACTTTGTAATATTTGATCAGTGAAAATGTCTGTCATGATGTCAGGGCTATTTCTCACTCCCCCCGCCCTTTCTTATTGCTTTTCATTTTGAAAAATGCTTAATACCACCCAAGACAGGAGTAGCTCCACAGGAGGATCATATTTACATGTCAAACAATCTATGGAGAGGGGAGGCAGGTGAGGAGAACTAAATGAATGCACAAAGACAAACAGACTGGTGGGGATAATGCTGAAATATAAACTTCTTAAAGCTTATTCACAACATACCGTCAGTACTGTAGTGTACTGTAATGTCCTCCATGATCCTAGTGCATACTGAGAAGTTTAGGAAGCATTCTCTCTACTTTCTGTGTGCAGTGGAGACAGTTAGTCCCACCCACATGTCTGAGAGAACTACAAACAGACATTCACTATGCACAGAGGAAACGGCTACAAATGCCAGATACGAGTGATATAATGGCCAGACATGTGTTATTCCTTGTGTACACACATTGTACTATTGTTAATACACTTTAAACAATGGCTAAGTATATAAAAGTTTACTAAGCAGTAATAAGACTATACAGGAAAGACGCATACAGCTCACATAGGTAAATGAGCAATCACTTAACCTAAATCACAGCAGACAGTTTCTAGATGGTAGATACAAAGGACAAGGCAGTGTTCTCATACAAACTTCTTCTTCTGAGTTTATTTGTACAGATCCTTTATACCCCTAGCTCAATGCCCCCATCTTTCAATGGCAGTAAATATACATCCTTGTATCATCCATACTAGCCCCCGCGAATAATAGGCTTTTGTATCTTTCATTACAAAGCAATAACTAAATCATTGTCAAGATCATGTCATTTATTAGGACAACTATGAACATTTAAGAGTAAAAACAATGGTAAGCTAAGTAATTAAAGAAGTTATCTCAGCATAACCTTGTGCACATATGTCTAGGTAAGCCACCAGTGTCTCATCATCGTGTCTTAACATTGTGACCTCCATGATCTCCAATAGTATTATCAACACTGGAAATCATCTTATTAGTCTCCCAATGGCTTGGTTTGCTTCAGAGGATTCATAGTGACCAATTATAGTCAACAGCCAACTATGGACTATGCAGAAAAAAAACAAATATATGTCACCATGTCTTTCTAAACAACACTTTAATCTATAGTTCTAAGTGTCTTCTCTTATTATCACATTGTATATATTCCCACAGGTATTAAAACACATCATGGCCAACTCAGGTCAATCAATAGCCATCCAAACAGCAGAATACTGTTCAGTTGAAATATTTCATGTGCAAAGATGAGGTGAGTATTGAACCAGGATGACATAAATGGGGCCCTGACAGCATTAAGAAGCCTCATTCTTTCCTGCAAGCTACCAGAAGAAAATTCAGAAAGCATGCTTATTCAATCTTGGTGCCACTTACATTTGTATGGTAACCAAAAAGCTCTGAAGTGTCTATAAAGCCAGAATCAGTGGGAGAAGAGAGAGATGTGATCGTTTTTAACATTAGGTGCTGCTTATGATGAAATGAAAGAGTACGGCAAAGTGTAGTTTTATAAAGGGCCATCAATGAGTATGGTTATGATGAACTCAGAGCATCGCAGATGCCCTGATCAAGCTGGGCTACTGTTTGTCCATGACTGGAACCTTCTTTTGTGCACATTCGTTCAGACTCGCAGTCACCATATCTAAGAATCGGAATTGGGGACGCTGCTATGGCCATGAGAGAAGCGGCCAAATACATGATAAGCAGTCAACGTTTTCCAGACTGAAGTGCTCCAGACATTGGATTCTTGTGTCGGGTCACTAAAAGGGTATCTGACCAACAACTGCTTGGTAAGTTAATCTGTTTCTTACAACGTGAGTTTGTACATTCTACAAGTACAATGATGACATTCTCTGACAGACAATAACTACTATTTGTATTTTCATAATAGCATATTTCTGTGCTAGACTAATTTTTCATCACAATATGCTGCCTCCATGGTTTGACCACCCTTCAATCCACAACGGTTCGTGCTTGCACACTATCGGAAAAGCACCGGCCTATGCGTGCTCCCATTCTGGTCACCAAACCAGCATTTTTCAATAGTGTGCA